>JAQPPZ010003272.1:600000-984531 GCA_028583015.1 Wollemia nobilis
GGGTTCTCTCTTTGTGCCAAGTGGATTATTCGAGCTCTTATAGGTGATGCAGTTTGAAAAGTTCTTATCAGATAATGCTTGTCTTATGGTTTACCTTATGGCAAAAAGGTATGGAAGGGGCTTAGTATTCAAGTTGTTCTTACTGTTCATGTTCCTATTCAAATTCTTGGCTCTTTTGTCATTAAGAGTATTTGGAAATCCTAGGAGGATTTGAAGCCTTGGTTGTCCTGGAATGGCTTTGAATTAAGAGATGGTGCTTAAATCTCCTCTATTAATGTTTGGTGATCCCCTGCTATTACCTATCAAGGTTTACCTTTAGCTCAAGTTCAGTGGGTTAGAGCTAAACATTTTTATAAAAAAGGTATTGCTTGCTTGTCTGATTTTTTTAAATCTCACCAGATATTGGCTACCTTGGGATTCTTTTAAGCAATATTATAATCTCCAACAGGTAGACAAATCCACTTATGAAATGGTGATTGAATAGATTCCTTTCTCTATTTGGAGAAAAATTAATAGATATTTTTAAAAACCCTGGTGGGTTGACTAGTTTTGGCCAAAACATTAGCCATTCTTACAATACCGGGAGAAGTTGGGATACAGTTGGTTGATGCCACATGTTCCCATGTGGGATAGGTTGAATTCCAAATGGGATTTACTTTCTACACATACCTGTTGGAAGTAGAGATTTAACATGGCATGGACCTCCTATATTGAACCTAAGCAGCAATATTTTACATGGAATATTTTGCATCAAGGGTTGCCAGTTGGAGCACGTCTTCTTTATCTTGGGGTGGACAATCTTACTTGCATATTTTGCCATCAATCTTAGGATTTTTTACATATTTTTTGGCATTTTTTTGCGTGCATAGCTAGCTTGGGACTGGTTTCTTTCCTTTTTAGACTATTTATGCTGAGCTTTTTCTCTTGACCTCATGCTCTTCTAGGAGATCACATTGATTTTGCTGATAATATGCATGCAGTTCGGAATGTTTTCAAAATCAACACTCTTTTTCACTTGTGGAAGTCTCACAATCATGCTATTTTTTTTGCACAAGATTTATTTCCTGTATTTTCTGTTGCTGACAAATATTCCATTTTTTATGACAGTTGGTTGGGGTACTCATGTTGTACTTCCTCAACCTGTTGTTCCTGTGTTTGTCGATGAGGGAGGTGTTGGTTAGCTCACTGCGATTAATGATGATGGTTGGAGTTCTGCTGATAGGGAGGATACTGTCCCCCCCACAAGCTGGCCTGTTTCATCTTAGGTGTTGATTTGCTATTGTTGTATGTCATTCTTTTATTTGGTAGTGGTTCTATCCCTTGTGGTTCTTCATTGTTTTTTTTGGTTAGCATGTACTGTTGATTACTGCTCCTAACCGTATCGGTTAGTGTGAACTTTGGGATATGTTAATCCCAGCCACCTAATAGTTTTGTATGGTTTAGCTCTTTAATATGATTTGACTTTTCCATTGAAAAAAAATAAGAGCAAATAAATTCCTTAAAAAAATGAGATTTTTCTTTTACGCCAATTATATAATATGACTAAGTGCATATGTATAATATTTTTCCCATATATGTTGGTACACGCTTAGAAGTACTTCACACTTTATCGTGTAACCTGAAGAGTCTAATAAATCATCATGGCCTGATATAACGACGGAACATCAAGATAAAATAGGAACGAAAAATTTACCTGTTTTATAAGCCTTAGTTCAATTTACTCCATCGCCCTTTGGCTTCACCTCATTTACGGGCCACAAGGCCCAGGGTATAAGAACCAAAGGCAAAAGATTATTATTTTTCTTTTCAGTGGAACTGTCCACCGCCTGATTCCGCAGCCAGATTCTTGTATATATCTTGAATACTGATATCTACGTCATACATAGACATGTGACGGGTATCTAAACTATACCAGCGATAGATACCGAAAGCAAGGGGCAGCTTAGGTACGCTTCTTTGTACCTCATCCGAGGCTCAAAAGAAACGACACAACGGAACGTACAAAAGACGACAATAGCGGGAATATGAAAATAGGGAAGAATCACGATTGTAGAAAAAGATTTCGTCTATGCAAGAGGAACGTTGTTTATTTTAATAACAAGCTCCCTTCGCACTTAACTCGAGATTTGCTCGTTCAATGATCTCACAGCTTTGAACCGTGGCTCCTTATCTTCATATTTCTGCTTCGTGTACACACGCATATAATCACCACACAAATACTTTGGATAAACGAACAGTTCATCACCGTCGGCGTTGGTTTCATTGGTAAGCTCCGGCGCAGGATACACCATTGCATTATATGATGGATTATAGAACGACGCCAGTGACAAACGATTGCCATTCTTGGTCGGAATAATGCGATGCCATGCGCTCTTATATTTGCCGTTGCTTATGGCCTCCAATTGATCGCCGGTGTTGACAACAATCGCGTAGCGCAGAGGCTGTAAGTCGATCCATTTTCCATCACTCAGCACCTCAAGACCGGGCACTTCATCGTCTTGAAAAAGAAGAATGAGACCGCCTGCATCAGTGTGGGCACGAATGCCGTTGATGAGATCGGGTCTAGGGCACGGTGGATAATGGCTCATGTTGGTACCAAAGAATGGCTTCTCTTCACTCCCTTTTCCTCCGGCAAATACTCGCTTGACATAGTCTTTCTCAAGACCAAGATTGAGGCTTATTATCTCCAACAATTTCTCTGTCAGGGCGAATATCTCCTTTCGGAACTCCTGGATCGTTTCCCTGCAACAAATGCAAATCTAAATTCTCAGTTACACTCATTACATGAATTAAATCAAATAACTCAGTGGTTATATATTTGTAGGCAACTGTTGTTAACTAAAACATCTTAATAAAGTGTCAAATGTTATCAACATAGTTTTAGATTTCAACATTCATGCGATTGTGATCCAACAAGTTTAGATTGGATTATGGTCAGTGAACTTACTTGAAATCATCGGGCTCCGAAGGCCATGAATTTGCCTCCCGCTTTTCGTGTACTTGGAAAACATCTTCCCAATCCATGTTCTCAATTTTAGGAGGTGTGTTGCCGTTGGCCTCGGCCACAAGGGCGTTGTTGAGCTCCTTTACAGGCAACGACTCGTTGAACATTTTCTCTCTGTTGAGTTTATAATGTTGTGAGCACACCTTCTTCACACGGTCCATAAGGCTATGCGATATGCCATGGTTTACAAGCTGATAATGGAAAAATTGCATTAGTTCATGGTGAGACATGTATCTATTGATCCGTATGCCACGAACCAATCTACAAACCATATGGCAAATAGAGAGATAAAATAGATAGAAATGTCTACACATGCCTAAAAGAATCCAGGACTCTTACAAGCCTTATCAATTTGAGCCATGATGATTTCTCTATCGGCTCCATTTATATTTTCAATGTCTATGACAGGAACGCCCATTTTTCTTGTGAAATATCAGAAATGGAGAACGAATGAATAAAAATGCTCTATAAAATTGGCGAAGCACAATAGCACAACTAAGGGATACAGAATTACGTGCTTACTGTTCGTCTCCGTTGCTGTTGCTCTTCACCAGACGGTCCTATATATAGATGGGAAGAGAGCCAGTTTCCATCGGAGTGAAGATGACACGGTTGAGATTGGTTGAGATGCGTGTCTGCCTTTGCCACGTCTACTCATTGAAACTTTAGCAATTCAAATCACGTGTTATACCAAGAACAATGTTGTCATTGACTATCTTCAATTGACTGCTATATAGAATATGAATATCTTCTGATGAATTTGATTTATTGGTTTATCTTACGCAGATTTATGAATTCAGCATTCATCCGAATTTTGTGTTGTTTGACTGGGATAGGTGTTTAAAGTGGAACGAAATTCCATTTAGGAATATTCTCCTGAACTTATACATTTCAAATATATTCGTCAACATTCGTCAACTTGCTTATTCCAGGCGGATGGAGTGTAGTGGCGTCACGCATCCTTCAACATGAGATTTGCACCGGCACAAACAAAATTTTCCTTTTCACGTGGATTGTTCTTTAAATGTTTTCGTTTCAATTTGTTTCCGTACTTTGTCAGCCTCCTCGACTTGCTGTTTCTATGAAGTTTCTCAGATGGTCAGTTTTGTTTGGCCCTTCTAATTGTATGTGGGATGCCTGAATTTTGACTAAAGAATTTTCTTCAATGTTAGTCACGGCGTTAGACAAAATTCCAGTGTTGTTCAAGGGAGTTTATGTTTCACATTTAAAACTGCGCGTATTTAGACAAGTTTATTTGTCTTGTATTGAATTCAAGGCGATACTCTTTATTGCCGATTTGACAGTTTGCCTTGACTTTTATGATATTCTCCAAAGTTTTCCTCCGCATATTCTTTCACATCTGACCGTTCTCTTCAATGGATTATTTGTCTCATGTGGAAGGACGTGTTGACCGCAAGAAAGTGCAAACAAAAAGAAACCTATTAATGGATAATGGAAGATATAAGCTGAATCTTAATAGAAAGAAAGAATACATTTAAGATGAATAATGGATCTTGAATTATAAAGTAATTAAAATGTTCCTCTACTTTTTAAGATTAAATATATAGAAGGATTGCCAAAAGACAATTGTGATCGTTAAGTTATTAGCCAAAAATATTTTAAGAATAACAAATAGAATAATATAATTTATATTTATTTAAATTTTTATATATAATTTTATATTATTTTATATAAGTAAATTGAAAAGTTCTTGTCCAATTCTTTTTACTTCCAATTGTATGATCATACCTCTCACGACATCACTTAAAGATTGTATGATCATACCTCTCACATCACTTATAGCATGTATAACCTTTTTTCATTTTAATTTGAAACATTAATTATAAACAATCAAATAATAATTTATATATAAATTTAAAAAAAAATTAATTATAAAATATTATTATATAAATTAATAAATAAAAAATGAAACATTAATTATAAACAAGCAAATAATAATTTATATATAAATTTAAAAAAAAATTAATTATAAAATATTATTATATAAATTAATAAATAAGTTGAATGTGATATATATATATATATATATATTTGGTGGTGAGAAACCTATACATAGCATAACCGACTAAGATACTACTTGTATATAATTAGAAGTCCTTTAAAGAAGCGACTTTAAAGAAGATTTCCATGTATATTTGAAACATCAATTATAGACAATTAGTTACTCAATAAAGAAGGTACAAATAGGACCACTATGGATTTTGTACTTGAATTGATACACATTAAATATGAATTAAGCTGGCTAAAGGTTGCAACAATTATTGAAAAACAATAATATATATTTTTAAAATAAAATTAATAATTTTAAAAGAGTTTGAAAAATGAAAGGGTTGTTGCTTTCGGAATAACTTTCACATTGGAACTCAAATATATGATATAAGGGATACAGAATTACGTGCTTATTGTTCGTCTCCGTTGCTGTTGCTGCTGTTCTTCACCAGAGGTCCTATATATAGATGTTAGAGCGCCGGTCTCCTCTGTGTATTGGCAACCAGTTGTCCTCACGATTACCTAAATCATCGGAGTGAAGAGGACACGGTCTTGTGTTGTTTGACTGGGATAAGTGTTCAAATTGGAACGAAATTTCATGATAGGAACATTCCCCCGAACTTGCGTATTGTACATTTCAAATGTTGATATGAACTTTGTGTCCGTTGACTGGACTAGGTGTTTAAATTGGAACGAAAAATCCTGAGCTTGTGTATTGTACGTTTCAAATGATGTGAACTTTGTGTCTGTTGACTGGAATATATGTTTAAATTGGAAAGAAATTTCGTATTGTAGTTCCAAATGTATTTATCAACATCGCTAACTCCAGGCTGATGGAGGACTGGATGATTATTTAAATGTTTTCATTTCAATTTGTTTCCGTACTTTGGCAGCTCTTTCTATGAAGTTCCTCACATGGACTGTTTTGTTTCGCCCTTCTGATTGAAATCTGGGATGCCTCTTTGACTAAAGATTTTCTCCAGTATTAGTTACGGGGTTACACAAAACTCCACCCTTGTTCAAGGGAATTTATGTTTCAAATCAAAAATTCCACATATACAGACAAGTTTATTTGTCTTGTATTGAATTCAAGGCGGGACTCTTTATTTCCGATTTGACAGTTTGCCTTGACTTTTATGATATTCTCCAAACTTTTCCTCCTAATGTTGTCAAGAGTTCTGATGAGATGAGCGCACATCTGACCGTTCCCTTGCGTCCATTATTTGTCTTAAGTGGAAGGACGTGTTGCAGCACTGAAAGGGCAAACAAAAAGAAACCCGTAATGGAAGATATGGGCTAAAACTTATTAGAAAGAATGAATACATTTAAAATGAATACTAGATGTTGAATTATAAAGTAAGTAAAATCTTCAACTACGAAAAACTATTAAACTCTAGTGTTTCTTGTGAGATTTTGTTAAGGTGTTTTGGTGGTATGTTGTTACAGTTCTTTAGTAGGTTGTTATATCCTAGTGTCATTATGGTTTTTAAACGCTCTTACTATGGTATAAAAGTTGACCACATTTAAAACCTTACTAAAGGTTTTTCATTTCTAGTTTGTCGAACCGTAACATGTCGTTGTAGTTATGAGCAAAGGTCCTTGGTATGTTAGAAATACCTTTTTAATTCTTTAGCATTGACACTATAATTTAACGGTTTATGGTGATGTTTTCCTATGTGTCCCCATTTGGGTGGAGTTCTCGAGTCTCTCTTTTCCTCTTTGGTCATTCCTACCATAGCTTGTCGCACCCATTGGCAAGTTTGTGTGTATGGAGCCACAAAAATTCTATGTTGTGTGGTCATACAAACACATTTGCACTGAAATTGATCTTTGAAAGGACCTCAAGGTTTCTATTGATATTTAGGTTGGTGAGACCTGTTTCCAATAATGAGTGATTTATATCAATCTCCCCAATACCTATTATCATTGCCAGTCTATAGCTTACAGGATAAAAGACTATCCCTCAAGGCATTTGGCTCAATTCAATTTGCCCCTCCACTAATGAAGGGAAGAATAGATGTTTATCACCAAGAAGGGTAAAGGCAACTGATCCTAATCTTTTGTGGGAGCTACTAAAAAGGAGTCTCAACTGAGCTCTCAACCAAAGAGCTCTCACGTAGCCACTGCAAAAGGAATTTATATTTCTCCTCCTGTAGGTACCTCTAGTGGTAATAACCAAAAAGTCTCCTTGAATCTTCATAGCTTTGAGATGACTAAACACTCGACTATGTTGGAGTCCATCCCCTTAAGCGAATGCCTTGTCTCTCCACCTAGTCTTCCTAGCAAAGTTCCTTCACGAAATCCTTATCACTCTCATAGTCTAGCTAGGGAGTTCTCGGGTGTCCCTCTGGAGAAGTGATGAGAAACATAATTTTTTCATGAAAACCATAATATGTTTCTCGCAAACACCTTTGAATCTTTTGCAAATTTTGAGGACCTTAAGGTCATAGAAGGAAATATGCTCATCGATCATGTCTCATGAAGTGCATGTCTTGGAATGTCAAGGGTTTGACATATCCTGTGTGTAAGTACATTGTGTGTTAGGGTATGGATGACTTCAAGGTTAGATTTGGTAGTATTGATATTTTGTGTCTTTAGGAAGTCAAAGTCACTAACTTTAGTCTGGTGAGTACTTGCTCTCTTCTCTGGCTTCAAAGCCACACCTTTCATAGTATGTATGACATAGGAAAAGTGATGCACCTTGCCAGGGCCATAAATTTTGCTTCGAGTGTCCTTTTTACTCTGTTCTTTTTCTCATAACATGTAGAGTGTCCTCCTCTAGAGCCTCATCATGTCCCTCATCTGGAGCTTCTCTGTGAGCCACATCTATTGTCATATTTGTACCACCTCTTAGAGGTCCCTCCCCTCGCCACTAGCGCATCACCCACCAAGAGTCATACTCTATTGTGGTCCCTGCATCATCTAGCTTAGAGATGTCCTCCATAGGATCTACCTCCTCTCCAACTTCCTTCATTGCAATCCAAGTAAGTGTCCTCTCGTTCCCACATCAGTAGATCACTAGCTCGCTAGGCAACCCCTGACATATCCCAAACTACCATATCACTCAAGCATATAAGAAATACTCTCGCTTGATCTCGTGTCGACCAACTAATAATCTCCCTCATCATACTTGATGAAGTTGCACGTCAACCTGAGGCCATGTATGGTCTCCAGATAACCTCCTCTACCCTGAGTCATGCAAATGACTATGCATAGTGATCAATCATACCTGCATAGGGATGACTCTGACCCCTCTCCTATTCTTCCTACCATAGGATCCCATAGTCTATCTCCACATCCATAAGTTGTGCCTACGTCATCAAAGGCAGTCCTTGCGGTTGATCCATAGCAATGTGCTACCATCCCCATACCTGCAGTAGAAAGTTGCATCCCAATCCTTTTTGCCCATGATAATAGATCTCGTACAACTCATCATAAATATGTTCTAGCAAAGTAGTTCTCCATGCCATCACTAAAGGCCTCTCTATGGTGCACTCCACCAATGAAAATGTCAACTCCAAAAGATTCTAGGGGAACCTGGTTCCTAATGAGTCTAGTAGTAACATGTTGGAGATAACATCATCAGTAAGGCATGTCTCATAGTCAAAATATTTACCTCATACCATAGCTCCACTAGGATGCTTTCGCTAGGCAAGTCTCATACTACCTCACGCCAGTCCTCTCCAAAATATCTTTGCAAAATCATATCTCTAAAATCTTGATGAATAGACATAATCAAATGCCCCTCTATTAAAATATGAAAAATCTGATAGGCATCCTCTAACGTTACTATCATCTCCCTAGTCAGCAAGTGGAAGGTATTGGTGCGAGGGTATTATAGATCTATCAGCATTGTCAAGTAGGCTCTGTCTCCTAGAACTGGCTCTAATCATGTTACTTGTTTGAGACTAATAGAATCAAGTTATTTTCAATAATCCTTTGTCAGTAAGTCCCTAGTAGTCTGAAAGAGAGTCAAAAATTGATACCGACTCTTGATTACCTGGTAGAGGCAAGCAAGCTCAAAACAATGCAACAAAAATACATCAAATTGCACAACATAATAAATGCTATCACTAATAAGGTTCATTTACTGAGATTTAGTGTGCTTTATTGGTAAAATTGAAAATAATTACATTTTCAAATTAAATAAAGACTAGAAGCAAATTCAACCCTTACTTGTCTCGCATCATTCCGCTGCTCATCGAGTCTTGAGGTTGGATGATGGTGATTATAGGATGGTTTCAACTGTGCTCCACTTTGAAAAATCACTCTCCTACTCCTCACCTCTCAATTTGGCAAGTCAAAAGTGTGCAAATGAGCTCATTTTGCCAATTTTGAGCTTAAAAAGACAGAATAAATATGGTTGTCCTATGGTGGGATGATTGGAAAATTTATCGAATGTCCTACCCTGATATGAACATGAACTATGCATCCATCCCACCCTAGGACTACCACCAAAAAACACAAAAAAATAGAAGAAAAGGTAAAGAAAATGGCCTAAAAACTACCAAAAAATATCAAAAATGATAAAATTCACATAGGATAAATATTGAACCAAATTGTTCATTGATGAATTGAAAAGTCTCTATTTCAATCCCAAGAAGTCCATTGTGGTTAGACTGCTCCACAGGAACAAGGTATTCATTTCCTTTCTTCCATGAAATATCAACAAAACCATCAAAATCCTCATAAAATTGATAAATTTTACAATGGGTAAAATTGAAGGAACCCTAATCAAGTCATATTGGTCAAGCGACTCATCGCTTTCATCATTTTTCATGCCCTCATCAACTTGTCACTTGAGGGGATAATCATAATTAACGAATTCATAATCAAAATCAACACTCAAACACTCAAAAGTGCAACTTGCATACATTCAAAAGAATCATTGTCAAAGATAAATTTCAAGTCCATGCTGGGGCATATAATTCAGTACCAATTCAACAAAACAAAGTATTGGTATCCTTGAAGCCTTGGGACAAGTATCCCAAAATAGGCTTATAATCCAAATAAGGAACCAAGACCAATTATGCCCTAAGCCCCAAAATCTGTGTGATTGAAAGGTATACCAAAATAAAATCCTTCAAATATGTCAAAAGTAAGTATTCCAAGAACGTATGTTCCTTTCACGATGAAGGTATCTAAAGTTGGTTAGGTTACTAAATAACCTTAATTATTTGACAGTTTAGTCATCTATTTTTTCTTCGTGCTTTGTTTCACACAACACATCCCAAAAAGGGGTATCTATAGACACTAAAATTGTGTCAATCCAATTAGACTACAATGACGCACTCTTATCAACACCATATGGCCCCATTGGAAAACCCATAGGGGTTAAATAGTGGTCCTATCCACCTTTAGGAAGGTTTACCCCACTTTTGGGAAGTTTTGGATCATGTAGCCATGGTCGTTCCACCCCAAGATGACCATAGTTCATGGCCATCCCACCCAAGGATGACCACCAAAAACCATCCTTGGGTGGGATGACCTTGGCCTAGGCCCCTCAAAAATTTAAGGGCGGGACAAATGGCAATCAAATTCTACCATTTATCTCACCCAATAATTTATGATAGATTGAGGGTCTGTCAAAGCCATCACAACCTACAAATGGGAGGCCCAAATTGGAGGCTTCTCCCACCCAATGCATGGCAAGGATTTTGACAAGTGGTAATACCTACCTTGCATGCCCTAACTTGCCCATTTGACCCTATGGTCCCCTTTAGCTATAAATTGGAGTCATTCCACCCAAATTTTAGAGAGATATATTTGCAATATTTTGTAACAAAGTGCTATCGAGATTCACTCTCTCCTTTCACCATGTATTTGCCCTTGAAATATCCATTGATCGAATGAGGTTGCCAAGTTATTCCAAATACGTAAATCCATTTCAAAACCCACTCATTATTATGAATTAGATCACCAAATTTGATGACAACACCTCTAGGAGTAGTTTGAACCAGATCCCAACGGAATTGGTGGTAAAAACCACCAGGTTTGGTGGTCATCCTCACTTGGGATGGTTAATAGTCCCAATTGGAACACCCAGGGATGACCATGGGTTTGCACATAATTTTGGTTCAATTTTAGCATATATCATATCTAGAGTAGTTTATACGCATCACACAAGGATTTGGTGAAACTTGGAGTAGTTTTGGACCCCCTATTAGGTTTTTCATGCTAATAGTCCCAATTGGAACACCTAGGGATGACCATGGATTCTGCATACAATTTCCTTTTTGCTTTTCCATAAATTATTTGTAAAGTAGAGAATATATATTATATTAAGTTTTGGTACAATTTGGAATAGTTTTGCACCACCTATTTCACCTTTTATCTTCAATATTGCATGCATATCCTTGATTTCATCTCAAACTGTGCATGTTATTAACCAACATAATTTCTTTGTGTGTAAATATAGGTATTTTAGCATGCAAGGAGAGCTACAAGTTCAAATATGGATATATCATCATAGTGGTACCAAAACTCACTCTTCAATTCATGAGTGCGAGGAAGACACTGAAGCGCACCTTGAGTTTCTGAAAGGATTAGATCCTTTGAACTTCTGTAATGGATTGTATCAATTAAGAGCCCTCAAGGGGACATTTTGTAATCGTGTATTTGGTAAATTAATTAATATAAATATAACCCCCATTTATTTCACTTATTTTTCATCATATTTACATTAATATCACTTTTTAGTGCTTAGATAAATAGGTGCATTTCATTTCCCTTTGCTAGGTGCACCATTTTTTTTGCTCTACACACACAACAACAAAGATGTTAGAAATGATTTTGTAGCATAGAAGGATGGCACACCTTGGAGAGAAGAGCCTACGTGAGATGTGCAACAAGCAAAATGTTCAAGGTTTGGAAGATATGAAGTTTGGTTCATTTGATTTTTGTGAAGCATGTGTGATAGGAAAACAAAAAAGAGTATCATTTAATTCAAGTGACTATAGGAGCAAAGACATTATTGAATTAATACATTGTGATATATTTGGACCAATGGAAGTGGATTCCATGGGAGGATCTAAAATATTTCATCACTTTCATTGATGAATTCTCAAGGAAGTCATGGATATACTTCATGAAATAGAAAATTAGTGCTTTGGATATGTTCAAATTCTTTGTGGCTTAAGTTCAAAGACAAACAGGGAAGAAGGTAAAAGCACTAAGGACTGTTAATGGAGGTGATTATTGCTCCAAGGATTTTGATGCATTTTGTAGGTTACATGGCATTACGAGGCATAAAACTACACCATACTCCTCACAACAAAATGGTGTTGTATAAAGGTTAAATAGAACCTTAGTGGAGAAGGCAAGGAGCATGAGAAAGGATGCACACTTAAGAAAAAATTTTGGACTAAAGCTTTACATACAGTAAATTATGTGAAAAATTTGTCTTCTGGCTCTATTTTGGGTGGAAAGACACCAAAGGAGGCTTGGAGTGGTATTAAGTCTACAATAGCACATCTAAGAGTCTTTGGATGTGAAGCCTATATGCATGTTACCAAGGATAATAGAAGAAAACTTGATAACAAGTGAGTGAAATATATTTTTATTGGGTATGGTGAAGGAATAAAAGGATACAAGCTATAGATCCCATCAGAACATCGTCATACATTCAGCCGAGATGTCATCTTCAAGGAATATTTTACTGGTGAAAATCAAGCAAATATAGATACTCAAGCAAATGAGGAACAACAAGGAATAAATTATGAAATAAAAAATCAACAAGTTGGAAATTTTCAGCAGGTGTTGCCAAATACAAGTGTTAATATTGTTTCAACTCCATTGTGTGAGGTGCAACCGCTTGTAAGTGGGTCTAATGATGAAAGTCGAGTACAACAACAATAAGAGACTACTATAGAGAGTAATCATGACAATAATTAGCCTATTCATGAAGAAGTACAATTGGGAAATAATAAAAGAACTCAAAGGATCAGAAGTTGAACAAAGTGATTAAGTGACAAGGATGAGTCTTCGACAAAGAAGATCATCTTATAGGTTTGGCTATGAACCAAGTGATTTTAATTATTTTGCATTGTCTTCCATATGTGAAGAGCCAATAAGTGTGAAAGAGGCTCTTAATAGTGATGAAGCTATTCATTGGAAAAGGGCTATGAAAGAAGAAATGAGGTTACTTGAACAAAATTAGACTTGGGATTTACAACCATTGCCTAAGGATAGAAAAATAATTGGTTGTAAATGAATTTTTAAGAAGAAGTACAAAGTTGATGGTTCAATAGAAATATATAAGGCAAGGCTGGTGGAAAAAGGATATAATCAAGTAGAGGGTATAGACTTTAATGAAACCTTCTCTCCTGTGGTAAAACTTGCTTCAATTTGATTATTATTGTCAATGGCAACAACCTACGATTGAGAAATTGAGAAAATGGATGTGAAGACAACATTTCTTCATGGAGAGCTCAATGAGGACATTTATATGCAACAACCAGAAGGATCTGTAGCAAGTGGGAGTAGCAACTTCATGTGCAAATTTAAGAAAGCATTCTATGGCTTGAAGCAATCCCCAAGATAATAGTATCACAAGTTTGACAAGCATGTGATTGAGCATGGTTTCACAAGAAGTGATGGAGATCATTGCATATACTTCATGCAAAAAGTAAATTACTTCATTATTTTGGCCTTGTATGTTGATGATATTCTTTTACTTAGTGAGTCCAAGGAGTTGGTAAAAAGGACAAAATTTGAATTGTCAAGAAAATTTGACATGAAAGACTTGGGTCCATTGCATTATTTTTTGGGCATTGAAGTCAAGAGATACCGCATCACAATAATGCTTTAGATAAGCCAAATAAAGTACATATAGGATATCCTTGAAATATTTAGCATGGATAAGAGCACTCCTATGAACACTCCATATCAAGTGGGAGTGGCATTGTCAATGAGTCCAAAGAATAAGTAAGAAAAAGGATTAAATGACTCATGTACTATATGCAAGTGCAGTTGGAAAGCTCATGTATGCAATGGTGTGTACAAGACTTGATTTAGTCCATACAGTGGGTGTTGTAAGTAGATTTATGTCCAATCCAAGTAAGAAAAATTGGGTTACTGTTAAGAGGATAATGAGGTATCTACAAGGGACAAAATACTGTAATATGTTATGGCATAGTTAGAAACATATAATTACAAGGTTTTGTTGATTCAAATTTTGGAGGAGATGTGGATAAGAGAAAATCCACAAGTGCATATATCTTCATGTTATTTTGGTGCAGTTAGTTGGAGAAGTAAGAAGCAAGAAGTGGTTGCCCAATCTATAATAGAAGTTGAGTACATTACTGCTGCAAAGGCATCCAAAGAAGCTATATGGTTGCATTTGTTATGTGAGGATGTAGGAATTTAGCAAGGACCAATACCTCTTTTGTGTGACAACCAAAGTGTAATTGATCTTGCGATGAATTTCCAAGTTTCACTCTAGGACTAAACACATTAGAGTGAGGTTTCACTTCATTAGAGAAGTGGTAGAAACTAGAGAGGTGGAGCTACTCAAGGTGAGGAAAGAAAAAAATGTTGTAGATGCATTAACTAAGTCTTTGGATGCACACAAATTTACTTGGTGTCAAGATAAGGTAGGCTTACAAACTTGGCCAGAGTAGTTTCCAAGTGGGAGATTTTTTGGTCAGTGGCCACTACTCTATCCTCATCCCCAATATTGATACCATTATACTGCCAGCACTTACACCAATACTAGGTTGTAGTGGCAAAAGTCAAAGCCCACATTTTTAGGCTACAATGGTAGAGGTTTTAGGTTGTAGTGGTAGAAGTCAGAGCCCATATTTACGGGCTGCAATGATAGAGATTATTACTCAAGAGAAAGTAGGCTAGTCCATGTTTGTTCCAGGTGTGCTCAATGTTGTTCCATGAAACAGAGAGAGGGTAGAAAGACTCAAGCTGGGAGTTGTTTTGTTATGGTATTTTGTAATGTAGAGAGAGGGTTGCTACTCTATTGTGCAATAGATATTGCATTGTAACAACCATTGTTGGCTGGTTATTATACTATAATAGCCATTGGCTGGAGACTGCATTGTAACAACTCTATTTTTCTAAAACAAAGCACTGAATTTAAATAAAACAGACTAGAGTATCCCTATTTTGCTTGGTTTTTATTATTTTTAGTTGTTTTTATGTCTCTAATTATTCCTTTAGCTCCAACAATTATTATTTTCTCCCTCCATAGGTTCTAGTTATATACATTGAAAATATATATGGAGGCGATAGAGAAATCATCATGGCTCAAATTGACGAGACTTGTAAGAGCCCTATATTATTTCAGGTTCGTACATATAATTCTATCTAATTTATATTTATATATTTATTAGTGGTATTTAGATCAATAGATACGTGTCTACAGATGAACCGATGTTATTTTTATCTTTATTTTTAGCTTTTAAACCATGGCATACCGCATAGCCTTATGGATCGTGTGAAGGAGGTGTGTTCAAAATATTACAAGCTCCATAGAGAGAAATTATTCGAGTTTTTGTCTATAAAGGCACTCAACAACGCCATTACAACTAAGGCCAATGGAACCAAACCTACTACACATCAAAAAATTGAGAACATGGAATTGGAAGATGTTTTCCAAGTACACGAGATGCAAGAGGTAAATTCATAGACTTCGAAACCCAATGATTTCAAGTAAATTTCCTCAACATAAGCAATGCTAACCTCATTAAATCAGAATCTAAAAAATCTTCAAATAATGTGGATATTTCATGTGTAGAGGATTTAGTTAACAGTGATCGCTTGCAAAGATGTAACCAATGTGTTATTTGATTTAAGGTGTAATATGAAAGTAAAAAAGTGTACATTTGATGTAGAGAAATGATCCAATTTCTAAAAGGAGAGTTTTTCTCTCACAGAGAAATTGCTTGAGCTAATAAGCCTCAATATAGGGGTGGACAAGGACTATATCAAGCGAGTATTTTTTGGAGGAAATGGTGGTGAAAAAAATTCATTCTTTGGTATCAAAATGAGCCATTATCCATTGTACCAAAGACCCAACCTTATTAACAATATTCGTGCACACACCAATACAGGTGATCTTATTCTTCTCTTTCAAGATGACCAAGTACCCGATATTCAAGTGCTAAGTAATGGTAAATGGATCGATGTACAACCTCTGCACTATGCAATCTTGGTCAACACCGATGACTAATTGTAATCCATAAGAAAAAAAAATATAAGAGTGCATTACTTCATATTATTCCTCCCAAGAATGACTATCATTTGTCACTGACATCATTCTATAATCCATCGTATGATGTAATGGTGTATCCTGTGCCCGAGCTTAGTAAAGAAACCAATGCCTACGAGGTTGAATTATTTGTTTATCCAAACTATTTGTATGGCGACTATATGTGCATTTACATGAATAAAAAATATGAATACAAGGAGCCATGCTTCAAGGCTATGATATCATTGAAGGATCAAATCCCATGGTAGGTACGAAGTGAGCTTGTTACTAGAATAAACAAAGTTCTTCTTCTATAGTCAAAATTAAACTTTGATTTGCTTTTGATGATTTACAAAAATATTCAATCTCTATTTTTTATTAACAAATCTTATCACAAAATGAAATAAAAAGTTACAATAATGGCTAAATCTATGAGATCACACTTCAAAATTGATGATTATACCCATAATTTTATAAATGATGTAATAGATTGTGATATATGCCTATTTTTACTACAATTTTGTAATCATGAAGTATAAGAATTTATCATATTATAAACTTCATAAACAACCTATTATTACTACAAAACATCACAAAAGGTGTAGATATGCTAACCTGAGATATCAAATAAAACATCGATAGTGTAGACACCAAAACAACACCAATCCAATTATGTGACTGCAAACACTGATCGCTTTGACACACACAGCCCTCAGGGCAGCCCTCAGAGGTTAAACAGTGGTCCTAACCACTTTTGTAGCAATTTTGTAAGGTCAGAAGGCAATTTGGCACATTCAGGCACTTTGCTCAATATCCGTCCCACCCAGGGACGAATTCAAATTGGGATCCGTCTCACCCAGGGACTAATTCTGAATTCGTCATGGGTCGGGATGAATTCTAGGTTCAATGGGAAAAAAGAAAAATGGTGCCAAGTGGCAGTTGAAGACAGTCAATTATTGCCTCTTGCCTTGCATGAGCGTGTAGGTGGGCAAAGTGGGCATTAGAGGACTGTCACAAGGGTAGTCATGGAAGCCCAAGTCAGGGAGGAGTCTCCTCCTTCTTGAGAAGGCATGGCCGCCACATGGTGCCCTTGCATGCCCCTCCAAAGAGACCCCCTGGGTCTATAAAATGGTGGACTTTCCCACCCAAGAGAAGACAAGTTGGAGGCATTTTCAAGCAACGAAGTACTGCCAAATTGAACACCACATTGTACCCTTTTTGATTCACCTCTTCCACATCCTTGATCTCTTTCGCAAGAGATGTTAGTGGGTGGCTTTTGGAAGTATGAATCTGGACCCAAAACCCGACATTTGACCACATTGATCTACCAATTCTTCGACAACCCATTACAAAATATTTTGGGCCCATCCCAAGTGGATTGGTGCCGAAATTAAGTTCTAACGGTGGGCGGCCCGCCCGGGCGCCCCACATTTCTCAGTTTCATTTTAATTTATTCTTTTGCCACTTGTTCATATTCCATTCCATTTTATACTGTTTAGATAGTTCATAATTTCGATTTTATAATGTTGTGATCAAATATTATCATGTTTTGTCACTTTTGTGGTCCTCACTAACTTGCAGGTAACGACGTCAAATTCCTGTTTATGGAGGTCAAATTGGGAGAATCCGACCATCTGGGTCATCCCAAAATGCCCCCAATTAGCTAACCCCTATGTTTGCAGGCCTTTTGGAGATCTCGAGATGCGACATTTGGGCAGGATTACTTCGACATTTTGTTGTAGGCGAATTCGTCCTACCCAGGGATGAATTACAGTCGAATCCATCCCGCCCAGAGATGAATTCGAATCGACAGCCAATTTCTTGAATTTTTTGATGGCAGTGGCCCTCTGGTAATGTTCTCTAGCCTCTATCAAATTTATAGGTTATTTGGAGTCATTTTATTCACCGGTTTAGCTAATCTTATGCATGCATCCTTCATTGGTTTTTAAGATCAAATGCTTCATATTTTTGTCACAGGTGCTACTAATGACTTGTTGTGTCTTTGAATGCAGGAGGAGTAGCAAGAATCAAAGATTCATCAATGCAAGCGACGACAACACTTTGGCCCGCCCATTTCAAATGTGGGCACGCGGAAGGAGGAATATTAAGTCATGATTGTAACCAAAATTCATTTAACGCTCCTAGCCCCTGAAAAGGGAGGAGGTGTCTTTGTAATCGAGATTAAGAGAGTTAAATAAAAAGGGCTGTGCTTTCTACACTTTCTTTTATCTCATTTCAATTCGTCTCTTTCATTTCATGCATTTCACATTTTAGGACTTAAGCATTTATTTGATTTTGAATGCATCACAATAGTTTTCCTTTCAAATCTTCCGAAATCTCGTGCTTTTAGATAGAATTGTATACCTGATAAAATACTTCCATGAAAGAAACGTATGTCGACATAAGCTCCATAGTGCAAAATTATCGTGGATCGATAAAAGCGCCATAGTATGGATAAATAGAAGGATTCCAAAGGTGCCAAAAAGTTGCGCTAGAATTGTAGCAGCATATGGATAAATAGAAGGATTTTCCCTTGTGATTTTTATAGCTTTTAAGCACCTGTGTAATATTTTTCCATTTGGCTTCCTCCAAGGATGATTTTATAGATAACCCAAGTCTCCTTGGAAGATACATTACAAGTGCATGCAATAAGAATGAAGTGTCCAACTTATAGGGTGAGGTGACAATTTCAAATGAGTTGCAAGAGATGAGTAGGATATTATGATTAGTTATATGCTATTGATTAGGAGTTAACAAAGCTACTTAGAGTTTTCATATCATGATTGAGCATTTAAGTGGCTCAACTAGGACTCCAATAATACATTGAATGAGACAACTGGTGAGATCCATGAGGAACAAGTGCTATCGATAAGAAAGTGCCATGAAGGTATGAAAGCATCATATGGAATTTTGTACTATACTTTTGTAAGGGTATAACACTTTTACTCTGGATATTTTGGGACATCAATCCTCAAATAAACATGGTCATGTTTATGCTTGTTCAAAATCTCTTTTCGATCACTTTTCAATGTTATCACTTTTGTGAGGTTTTGCAATCGCCAAACACAACATTGCTTTTTACCCCATATTTGGGTACCAAAGGAATGATTTTGCTCAGTTCATCAAAAATATTGATTAGTGACATGATTGGTGTACAAAATTGGGTGTCTATATTTACCTCTTTTTTATATGCTTATTGTAAAATAAATGTATCAAAAATTGTTGTGGATGCCATGATTTTGCAAAAAAAAAGAGAATACAAATTTTCTAAAGGTTAGGTTCATGATTTGATTGAAATGCAATTATGCATCAACATGCCCCCTCAGGTTTTGGAAGGGAGGGCAAAAATGGACCGAGGAAACATGAAAGAGCCTTGGTTGAAATGATATTGGAAAGGAAAATGAAACCTAAAGTTGTAAAGATTTAATTTATTAAAAGGGAGAGAGAATTTGAATAAGGGAACGAAAATGGAAAGGGGGAAAAATAAAAATGGAGAGAAAAGAAAAGTGGGAGGAAAATAAAAATGGAGAGAAAATGAAAATAAAGGGAAAATTAGAAGAGGGGGTATAAAACTGGAAAAAAAGGAGAAAGGGTTTCATTTACACCATGTAAGGAGAGGGAAGAAGCTTATGAAAAGAATAAAATAAAATTTGAAAGACATTTTAGTGTGGTATAGTGGACGATGGCACAACAAGAATGACCAATGTACCATGTGGATGTGGTAAGAGTACCCCATCTAAGAGGTGATGTAGTAGCTTCAATAAGTGATTAAAATTTGTGTATCTTTTTATTTTTTATATTTTTTTATATTTTTGTGCTAGAAAAGATAGACAATGTTGCTACAATGATTTTTCATTCATGTGATGCTTCTACAACCGTATGATCCTTTTACAACCATATGGCATGTTCATACATTGCTTTTATAGATGTATGGTGCTATTGCATCGATACAACACTTCCATATGATGTGTTTGTATGATATATTTATACAATGCTATGGTGTCCACACGATGTATTCAAATGGTGTTATTTATTTTGTATGATGCTTGTATAGGGTAAATAATTATATTTTTGGTTAAATTTGACTAATTATTTATTGATGCATGTCTAGTAAACTATCCTAGAGTGTTGAGAGAGGAGGCCAAAGGTATTATGGTCTATTATGATTCTACTAGATGATGGTGGCCATGATGTGTTGGTAGTAGTGGAATTATACTATGTAGCCTATATGTTAACGGTGGAGTTTAATTGAGCTTTACTAATAAAATTAGCTAAGTGTGGAGGATCCTTTGATTGTTGATTAGACGTGCAATAGTCAAGATTGGATAAGACTAGATGTGATGCTTATGGAGGTTGATTGGGCATGAGGATTTTTCAATTATATTTTATGGCTTTAACATTAGTGTTGCATTCATGATAGGAAATTTGGATTGGTTGAGTGCCACCTTATGTTAGTGATTAAACTTATTAATTAAGAAGAAACTAGACTTATGTTAGATGTATATTTTTTTAAGTGAGGAAGAGTTAAACCAGAAAGTGAGTAAATATGTTCAAAATTATCTTTAGAGGAACATTGAAACCTGCATTTTTTAGAGGGTAAATCTAAACTTTAGGATGATAATAATTCCATGAAAAATAAGGATAATTTGGTTCTGAATAGCAAACTACCTTTAAGTGTAATTCACCTTTATCTTTCTAATTGTTATATTAAAAGAAAGAATTACCTACTCAAGTTAATTTAAATGCTTATTTAGGAAGGGTATGTTAGTGAGTAAACCATGTGACTCTTAGGAAGATTTAACCCAAGATTAACTTAAATAATCATCCAAAGATGTTGTGGTGCGAGTATACACAAAAAGTTTCAGGGCAGCTGACGACTAAAATTTTTGGTCAATAAAAGACTCGGTCAGGTTAATATGAAAAGGTGGTATGGGACACCTTTTCTAGGTTGTACCCAAAGAGCACTATGATAAATACCATACTTGTTGAACTTTGTTGGATTGACCACAAGGTTTGGTATGGGATAAACCGTTGTGAGTTGTGATGGTATTGTTAGAAATCTAATATTAAAAATAACACTCTCACACAAATACTTGAAAATAAACACATTCTCACAACACACTTGAAAATAAAATACACAATACAAAAGTAAATTGCAGAAAAGGAACAATCTCACAATAGCACTGAATCGCAAGCCTCTTTGAGGGGACAACCTCCTTCAATACTTCATTCAATTATGCAAAATGATACATAGAATATTTCCTCTCCTATATATAAGGAATTTCTCTAGCACCTAACTCCCAAGGTTGGCTAACATGTAATGTCACCCAGGCTAAAATCTCCTACCTACAATCAGTTACATTCTTGAAAAATGGTTACATAGGAGGGCGCCATTTTGCATAGGCACTACTTAATCCAAAAATATAATAAAACATTACAAAATATTAAGATGGGTACTACCCACGTTCTACATGGACTATTACATCAGGTGTTAGGATGGTGTCGTAACATGCATTTTCCTTTAAAAATATTTGTCCTCAAAGCTGAAGGTGAGGAAATTATTGTTGGATTTTGTGAAGAGGTTCCCAGATCACATATTTTGGTTGTAATCCATGCCACTAGACCAAGACATCTATGATAAACCACTAATGAAGGATACATGATCTACAATAAAGAATGGATTCAGGTTCAAGAATTATGGACCCTTCCTCATCTAACTCTAGAAGTGTAGAATGCACCTACACCATGTTGCCAATAACCTACTTGAGAGAGGACACATGGAATATTGGATGAAGTTTAGAACTAGCCAAAAGGGCTAGTCTGTATATTGTTTCCCCCAACCTCTATAATACCTAGTAAAGACCATAGTACTTGGGAGTAAGTTTTTGACAACCATGCAACTTGAGATATGATTGTTTGTATGGTTGTAAGTGAAGGAAGACCATGTCACCAACAACAAAGCTATGTTCAGTACGATGTTTATTTGCTTGCTATTTCATATGATTTCGAGCAACGTCCAAATTGAGCTTGAGTTGGTGAAGAATGGAGTCATGCTAATGGAGAGTGGAATCCACGACCTAAACCTTGGAGCTGCCTAGAATGTAAGAAGTTGGAGTTGGTGGAAGCTGACCATAAATTGCTTCAAATGGAGTCACCTTAGTGGCAGAGTGATAGGTGATGTTGTACCACCATTCAACCAAAGGAAGTCACTTAGCCCAATGAGTAGGATGTTCAGAAGTGAAGCAATGAAGATAGGTTTCCAAGCATTTATTAATAATTTTGGTTTGGCCATCAATTTGAGGATGGTAGCTGAACTCATATTGAGCTATGTCCCTTGCAACTTGAATAGTTATTGCCAAAAGTGATTGGTGAGGTAGTATCCCAATCAGAGATACTATATTTAGGTATTCCATGGAGGTGAAATATGGAGTCATGGAATATGTGGGTGACAATGGATGCAGTATAAGGGTGAGATAGGGAACAAAAGTGAGCATACTTCGAGAGACGATGCACTATCACCAAAATAATTGATTTGCTTCCTAATTTTGGTAGTCCTTTGATGAATTCCATAAATATATTTGTCCAAATCTACTTAGAAATGGGCAATAGTGAAAACACAATCTCACCTTTCACACGTTGGCACTGATCACATTTAGCAAAAAATATTTTGATATATTTTTTCATACCCTTCCAAAAGAAGGTACACTTGGCTTGAGTATATATTTTGAGAAAACCCGAGTGACCAGCTATGGGGGATGCATGCATTTCATGAAGGAGGAGGTCCTTGATTTGAGACTCATATGGAATAACCAATCGGTCATGAAATCATAAATCTTGACCATCCCAAACATAACCAAGGTGTGATTGAGGATCCTCTTGGATATGGTAGAGAAGAGTTTGTAATGATGAATCCTTGGTAAGATCTTCATGAATTTGATGAATCCATTACGAAATAGGAGTAAATATGACATGTAGCATGGCCTGATCTTCATGTAGGCAAGAAAAAGCATCAACCACTACATTCTCTTTACCTTTATTATAAGATATTTCATAGTCACATCCCAAAAATTTGGAAACCCATTTTTGTTGTTACAAAGTGGCCACTCGTTTCTCTAAAAAATATTTTAGACTTTGATGATCAGTCTTGATGGAAAAATGTCGACCAATGAGATATGGATGCCAATGAGTGACCTCATGTAAAATGGCAAACATTTCCTTCTCATATGTGGACTTGCCAAAATTTTGAGGGGAAAGTGCCTTGCTAGTGAAAGCCAATGGTCAATCCTACTGCATTAAAAATGCTTCGATGCCTGTACCTGATGCATCACTCTTTATGACAAAAGGTTTAAAAAAATTGCCATTGCCAAAATAGGTGTGGTGGTCATAGCATACTTCAAATCGACAAAAGCCTTCTCAGCCAATTGAGTTTACACAAAAGAAGTTTTTCACAACATGGTTGTGAGGGGAGTTGCTATCTTTCCATAGTTTTTTACAAATTTTTTGTAATACCCTGTAAGACCCAAGAATCCATGAAGTCCCTTCAAAGTATGAGGTTTGGGCCATTCTTGCACTACTTGAATTTTCTTAGGATCTACCTGAACTCCTTCCTTAGTGACTATACACCCCAAATATTCAACCTCATGTTGACCAAAGGAACATTTTGATTGCTTTGCATAAAGTAGATGGTCATTCAAAATTTTCAGAGTTGCTTCTAAGTGGTGAAGATGATCCTCCCATGTGCGACTATAAATCAAGATGTCATCAAAGAATACTAGAATGAATTTGTGAAGATGAGGGTAAAAAAATAGAATTCGTCACACTCTGTAAGGTGGAAGGTGCATTGGTTAACCCAAAAGGGA
This sequence comes from Wollemia nobilis, assembly GCA_028583015.1. Classification (NCBI taxonomy): domain Eukaryota; kingdom Viridiplantae; phylum Streptophyta; class Pinopsida; order Araucariales; family Araucariaceae; genus Wollemia; species Wollemia nobilis. The sequence continues at coordinate 624,074 of JAQPPZ010003272.1, forward strand.
TAACCAAAGACTCATAATGACCTTCATGAGTTCTAAAGGTTGTTTTGGGAATATCTTCATTCTTAATACAGATTTGATGATAACACGAGTGTAAATCCAACTTGGAAAAATATCGATCCCCATGCAACTCATCTAAGAGTTCATCAATAACAGAAATAGGGAACTTAACCTTGATGGTAATTTTATTAAGATCTCGATAATCCACACATAAGTGCCAAGTTCCATCCTTCTTTCTGACTAACAACACTGGTGATGACTAGGGGCTAACACTTGAACGAATAATTCTAGAAGATCAATGTTTTTGTATAATTTTCTTAATTTTAGTTTTTTGAATATAAGCATACTGGTATGGGCAAACATTAGGAGGTAAAATACTAGGAACAAGTTGTATTGTATGATCATGTGAGCATTGAGGATGAAGTCCCATGGGTTCATCAAAGACATGAGAATACTTGTTTAATATATGTTGTAATTGTTTTGGTTGACTAGACTCCCCTTGCTCGATAGCGATGATAACAAAAATTCAAGCTACCACTCCATGAGAAGATTTATTTAACAATTTTTCCATCTTATGAGAAGAAATAAATTGAACTGCTCCTACCTTTGTGCCACGAAAGGTATATTATTGCACACCCTACGTAAATTTCATCCATAATTTTACAAAATACCATAGGATTGGTCCTAAAATTTGTAACTAATTGTGCTACCAAAACCATATCACACCCTCCTATGGGTAAAGCAAACATGTCAGAATTGATATTATAGTCCCCAATTTTTAGCTTAAAATTATGACATTTTCCCTTACATGGTAGGGTGCCACCATTAGCAATCATAAATTCAAAGGAATTGCATGTGGTAATGTAACAATTTCTTTTTTTGGCAATACGTGGATCAATAAAATTATGTGTGCTACTAGAGTCAATAAAAATGATGACCCATTATCCCTTGAAATGGCCAATCACCTTCATGGTTTGGAGAATGGCTATTCCTACTAGAGCATGTACAAAAATTTCTAGTTGGGATTCCTCCTGATCGATTGGTTGATCTTTGGTTTCTGTCTCTTGAGGATCCTCCTCATACTTAAAAGAGTCTGAAGTGGGAACTTCATCCATATCTAGCAAGTACAATTTCTATTGCACACACATATGCCCTCGAGTATATTTTCATAACAATTGTGACATAATCCTCGTGCGTTCCTATGCTCCATCTAATCATGAATAAATTTTTTATAGGTGGATATTTATTAGTTGACCTTGGCATTGGCTTGTTTGAAAAAGATGACTTAGATGGAGGAAATCCAAAAGTTCGACCAAGAGATTTGAATTTTTCCTCATCCAATTTGGCCAATTGTATGGCTTGTGGTAGTGATTGAAGTTGCAACAATTTAACCTCAGCCTTGATTTCATCCTTCAATCCACCCACAAAAAAAATTTAGAATGAATCAACACTTACAACTGCTGTTCGATTGGAAATTTTTTCAAATTGAGTTTGGTATTCTCGAACAGTTGAAGTTTGTTTGAGTTTTAAAAGAGTTCCTATAAAATATTCAAACTAGCTAGGACCAAAGCGAGTGAGTAGGCATTGACTAAATTAGACCATGAAAGTTAAGGTTTAGTATTTCTAAGCCACAAAAACCAATGGAGTACATATGATTCAAAATTAGAAGAAGCAATGGTCAACCATAGGAAACAATCAACATTATAAAGAGTAAAATATTGTTCTAACTTACAAATCCACCCCTCAAGATATTTTCCATAAAAATTAGGAAAGTCTAATTTGGGTAACCTTTATCCCATTTTAATTGGGTATAGCCCGTTGGTGGTATCTTGTACCAATTTTTGCTTGGACATGTGGAGCTGCAAAATCATCAGAGGTTCTACTTTCCAATTTAACCTTCACTGCTTTTTGTACATTTATGAGTTCAACTATAGATTCGTAGAAATATTGGATTTGTAACTGCATTTCCTGTAGACATTTGTTAAGCTTCCTCTATATTTGGGTGCTCATATTGTCTAGTTTTATTTGAAGTTCCTTGTTTGCTATTTTTTGGTGAGTTCCCTCAGCCATAATTGAAGGTTCAGGTGCTTTTTGTAGGACTTAATAAAAATAGATAGGTAGCTTTTATGAGTTACTATTTTTAGTAAGGATCCAAAAATTAATTTGGAAAATAGGTTGCAACACTGATTTTAGGATAGGGCCCACTTTGGTTGTCGCTTGATCTGAGCACTCAATGAGGAGATATACTGACTTCTTTGACTTTTTGTGATCTCTTGGTTGGTTGTAAGTCAATATCAGGGTAATTTCTTCCACTTGGACTTAAAATTTCACAAGTGAGTCCTTGAGGGTCTTCGGTGTAGAATAACAAGTAGCTTATATTCCCAAAATTTTGGATCAATTTGATTGACCGTTGAAAAGTTATGGCACTAGCAAGAAAAATAAAAATTTACCAATTTTGGAAAATTGGTGCAAAATTTGACCAAGGGCTTCCAAGGACAATTTTGTCTAGAATAGAACGTAGAATTATCTAGTAAATTTTTTAGTCAATTTGAGCTCTCTATGAAGAGATATCCCTATTTTGTTTACTGGTGAGGTCGGTTTTACCTTCGAATATTGGCTACCAGAATTCTATCAATTGTCTTTTTCTTGTATGCTCTGATTACTGACACCATTCTATTTTTTTTGACTATCTAACCACTGATTAATTCCTGACACTGTTTTGTTCCTTGTCCAATTCTATTTGTCACTAATATTCCCTGACTATTCTAACTAGCATAGGTAACTATTCTAATTGTGTAGGGGATTATTATGAAACTATTATCTTGACCACTACGTATTCACTATTATTAATAGATTTTTTCTAACTATAACTAAGTCTGACCCCTTATTTTAGACTCTATAATTCATGTTCACCTGTTATTATTTTGGAAGTTTGTATTACCTATTGGGAATGTAGGAATTCTAGAATAGGGATGTCTTCTTCGTATGCTAAACTTCTATGTAGGATACATTAATAGGTTTGGGCTTTTAGTTGTAGGTTAAGTAGAACAAAAGACTTGAAGAACAAACCTTATTTGCAAGTTTAAACAAAATCAAGGTACTCTAGGCAAGGGTGTATGTAATATCCATAGCCCTCTATTATACCACAATGATGAACAATAGTGCTTGGACCAATATTTCAGGCCACTACTCAAGGAGGATTCTACACATACCCTTGAGCACACTATTTGCCTCTCTCGAAAGTACGAGAGGGTAGTATTTAGGGATGTGTCCCGTGCACTATGGACAATACAAGGTCAAAAAAGCTTCCTAGGGATAAAATTTTGTTAAATCCTAGATGATATTCTGATACACTTGAAGATGCATGGGAGCTCAATTCCATGCATGAGTATTGTCTAAGTTTTGGATATTAGATATTGATCACCCCTCACTTCATTAGACGCTTTATGGGCTATCTAGATTAGCCAATAACGATAACTCCTTCATGATATTTTAAAACCCCCAGAACAAGGTTTCTAACCTACTTAACTACTGTAAAAAAAATGGCCTTTTTTTGGATATGTATTTTTTTTAAATAAGAAAAACTTGCAAACAAAAAAACTATACTCGAAAATATTATACCTAATAGTCGAATTGGAAGAATTTATTGTAGTCGTAGTAGAATAGAGACCTAGAAAGTGCTCTAATACCACTTGTTAGAAATTTAATATTAAAAATAACACTCTCACACAAATACTTTAAAATAAACACACATTCTCACAACACACTTGGAAATAAAATGTACAATACAAAAGTAAATTACAAAAAAATAACAATCTCACAATAGCACTGAATCGTAAGCCTCTTCGAGGGGGTAACCTTCTTCAATACTTATTTTAATTATGTAAAAATATACATACAATATTACCTCTCGTATATTTAAGGAATTTATATAGCACCTAACTCCCAAGGTTGGCTTACATGCAATGCCACCCTGGCTAGAATCCCCTACCTACAATTTGTAACATTCTTGAAAAATGGTTACATAGAAGGGTGCCATTTGGAATAGGTACTTCTTAATCCAAAACTATAACAAAACATTATAAAATATTAACATGGGTACTAACCACGTTCGACAAGGACTATTACATCATGTTAGAATGGGATCCTAACAGGTATTGTGTTATGAAGTCCAAGGTCAGGGATTGCCATTGCACTAACTGCCTCTGGGATAAGGAAACCACCAATTAGTCACTAAGATATAAATATGCTAACCCTCTTCCACATTGAGTTTAAACAAGTCAATTATATAGTCAAAGGTAGAGTGTGTAAAGGTAAGGGATAGTAAGCATTCCCCTCTAGGTGTTATGGGCCCTAGAGGATAACCCTCACCATGGTTCGATCCTCATGCTAGAATATGCAGATGATAAATGAGAACAACCATTAACACTGAATGACATTTCCATGGGATTTAGTTTATCTCATCTACTTGGGAAACTAGTTGCAGTAGTCTTGAATACAAAAGTAGTATGTTGTGTATGTGCTATATTATTTATAAATTTAAATAAGAATTAATGGATGATAAAAAATTTTGATAGCTTAAAATCAAACTATACGGTCATACAATGCTTCTACTATGGTAGAGAATTGCATTTTTAGATTAAATTGCACTTAATTTTGGAATTTATTGATGCATGCCTAGTAAACTATCCTAGAGTATCGAGAGAGGAGGACAAAGGTGCTACGTTCTATTTTGATCCTACTAGATGAGGGTGACCATTGTGTGTTGGTTTTAGTGGGGTTATACCATGTAGCCCATATGCTAAAGGTGGAATTTCATTGTTCTTTACTAACAAAATAAGTTGAGTGTGGTGGATCTTTTAATTGTTGATTAGACGTGCAACAATCAAGGTTGGATAGGACTAGAGGTGATTCTTATGGAGGTTGATTGAGAATGAGGATTTCTTAATTCTATTATATGGATTTACCATCAATTTTACATTCATGAGAGGTCATTTAGGTTGGTTGAGTACCACCTTATGTGCATTGGTATAAAGAGTCTTGGGTGGAGATACGAGTAAGAGAGTGATGACATGGGGTTGGCATGTTGTGGTTACAAATATCTAGGATGATCAAATGGTTTTTTCCTAAGGTTCTATGGTACTTGAATTTTTTTATTAGATATTACATCGAGTGATGTATATATAAGGATAGAGATTGGTATATTGTACGTTTTTACAAGTTTGCACATAGGAGCATAGATTGATCATGCAACCACTAGGTCTTCCAATAAGTGTGGATGGTTGGTAGGTACCTATGCCAATTAGGTGGGATTAATACTTTCATAAAGGATAATATGCATTGGATATGAGGCAAATGATAAATATGAGGAGGGAAACGAATGATCTTATAGCAAATTAGATTGTATGGCATCCTTATCAAACATTGACTAACATCCCTATCATAGAGTAAACTAATATCCCTAGCATCAAATAGGAAGAGGTAATATTGACTATACATTCTAAATTATATCTTTGTGTGCCTCCAAAAATAACTACTTCTAATGTCACAAATCTATTTTTTTTTCTATTAATATGGACCAAAGATTTTGATTGCATAATATACTATAAATCTTTCTTTTACAATATGGCAATAGGATTTGAGGATTGTCATGCAAAATTTGGTCCCAAAAAATATAATAAATTCATTAACAAATACCACCAATGCAAAGAATTTAAAAAATCCTTTTATTTGGGAAAAAAAGGGGATCAAATTGCTTTTATCTGCAAATCTTATGTCCTCTAAAATATTTTCCTTAATCGATCTCAAAAACAAGCCCCTCAATATTTATTAGCATTGTATCCAACAATAATATGCCACTTGGCATCCACTATTTTACTCATGATTATCACTAACTTTTCACCACCTATTTGCCACTACACTACTGAAACCAATTTAAGTTTGATTAATGCTAAAATATGATAGGTTGATATGGTTTATATAGACTGAAAACAAGTTTGATGGTGCAAAGGTGGTCCACATGAGACAAATATTAACATTATACATCCATAGGTGGTAAAGGCATTCAAAATTGGGTCTCCAATGACCAAGAAATTAAGTCTAGCCAATATTAAAACATATTCATTAATGTGATTAATGCATTGTCCAATAGATAACAAAAGGAGATGCCATAGCTCCAGAACAAAATGTATTGCAAAAATATTAATCAATGGGGAGAATTGAGTATAGGTTGATCTATTCACCAAAACCCTTATAGGTTTGGCATAGCCAGCTAGGCAATGATTATTGCAGTAGTATATACATCAATTTCCCCATAGATAACATAGTTGAGCCTTCCATGATGAGAGAGTTTGATAAAAAGGAGAGGTCATCTAGTTAAAACATGAACCATATTTTCATCAATGCTTAAACTTTGACTCCATTGACCATCTTGATATCCATTCATTCTACAACTGAAATATCCCCTACCTAACTTCATATTAAAACTAAAAAGAACTTATCATGGATTAAAACCCATCATACGTAAGAAATAATGGCCCAAACTATGCCCAACTAGTCATCTTGGTGCCCTAGATGGTCATGTATATGCATCCTCTCCATGGAGAGAGACATCATGTCCAATGTGGAAAATGGCATCAAGATTTCCAACAAAAATTTGTGCATACAAAATCCTACAAATTCAAATTTAAACAACTAGATACCTCCTTATTTTCCAAGCAAGATGCCATGATATTTCTATAAGGAAAAAAAGACACTCATCATGCAATACAAAATTTAAATTTGCATACAAACCATGATAATAATGAAGTAAAAAGTGGAGAAGCCATAAATTCTTTGGAATGATTGGTAAACTAAATGAAGATCCATAATAAATCTTCTCTTTGCATCTTATTTCATAGACATTTATGAATATTTCAAGAGTTATTTACACTAAAATTTGAAACAAGATCCACAAGCTCTAACCTAGATTTCTACTTGATCAAGTGATGCTACTCCATTCATTATTTAACATGATGTTAGATTTTATATGTATTTCTAGAGACGCGTAAAAACAATCCATTCACTCAAATATTATTTAAAAATTATAAAAGGACTAAAGGGAATACAAAAGATATAGATTTGGTGGTTTCCCTAAAAAACATATATAATCAAAGTATTTCTCACGCATAATAATCATAACACTTCAACGTAATGGATGCAATGGCTAGTGGTCTTTATGCTAATGCGAAAACTCCAATTACATAATCAAGATAATGTAAGCCGACATAACAAGTGGTATTTAGTTTAATTACAAGTTACAAGTTAAATCTAACCATAATAACGTTGACTATTGCCCATAGAGATTATATAAATAAATAATAGTTATGTAAGTCTATGCAATATTACATCATACAATGTTGGCCAAGTCCATAAGTCAGATTAAACTTTCAGCATTCATAAGAAAACAACAAGAAATTTTAATCTCTTGATGTGGATAAAATTCCAAAGTAGACAAGAAATAATTGATTAATAAAGGTCAAGAGAATTTGAGGATTCATTAGACAATTAGGACATCGAGGAGAATTTTGGACTATCCTTCTAAAAAATTTGTTTATGAAGTGGGAAATACCCTTAAGAATGAGGATACAACATACCTAGAAGAAGACCTTATCAAAGGATTTTTATAAAAAGAAGAAGCAAGATTTTATGGAGACGTTCAAGTAATAGGATTTTGTACAATGAAATGAGATTCTCCTAGTAGCTTGCCAATTTAATATCATAGTTTGAATATTGTAGATAATTTCAAAGCACAAAAAAGATCCCCTAGAACATAATGGTCCCCCTAATAGTCCTCCTAAAATGTGGATTCTCAAGGCACGCCTACAAGATCTTCATAAAAATAGAGACACTAAATCCATGAATGGAACTACTAGAGGAGGTAATGTGGGTGATGATGGTGATGACGATAATGACCTGATGAGGAAGAAGAGAAGACCATCATTATACAAGGGGAAGAATAAGAACATGAAAAATAATGATGACAAATAAATACTCTTGAGGTTACTTCCCAACATGCTAATAAGATGAATGTAGCAAAGAGAGATGGACGAGAGAAGATCTTGGACTTAGAAGATTAGTTCTTGAATGATATTCATAATGATTTTATCACATACATGCTAAAGAATAACCAATGCACTAGGAAATATAAGAGCGCATTGGATCACATTATTCCCACCAAGAATGGAAATCGTTTGTCACTGGCATTGTTTTATAATCCATCATATAATGCAATGGTGTATCCTACGCTGGAGCTTTCCAATGAAACCAACACCGATGGTGATGACCTATTATTTTATCCAAAATATTTGTGTGGTGACTATATGTGTGTTTACACAAAACAAAAATACGAAGATAAGGAGCCACGGTTCAAAGTTGTGAGATCATTGAACGAGAAAATACCGTGTTGAGTGCGAAGAAAAATTATTATTAAAATAAACAACATTCCTCTTGCATAGAAAAAATATTTTCCTACAATTGTGATTCTTCCCTATTTTCATATTCACACTACTCTCGTCTTTTGTACATTTCCTTGTATCGTTTATTCTAAAACTCAAATGAGGTATCTATAGATATCATATAATAAAAATATATAGAAGGATCTAGCTGGAGAATCAGGCGGTGGACAATCATCACTGAGAAGAAAAATAATAATCTTTACCTTTGCATCTTGTTCCCTTGGGCCCATAAATGAAAGGAAGCCAAAGGACCATTGATTAAATTGAACTAAACCTTGTAAAATTTGTGTTCCTATATTTTCTTATTGTTGCATCGTAACAGTAGGTCATGATGATATATTAGACTCGTCAAAGTTTCATGATAAATTGTGATGTAGTTGTAAGTGTATTAATAGATGGAACGTTAAAAAAATTGAATGTGATGAGAAAAATATATATTTTTTGGTAATATTAAGAGAAGAGGGTTTTGAAAAGGGCCCCTAAACCTTTTACAGCAAATAAAAACAACTACAAAACTAGTGCACTAAAGCACTAGACAATCGAGAATAGAGCAAAAACAAAAGAAAGACACCATAAACCAGGAGGGCCAGAATAGTCGGAGAACCCGAGAAGACCTATGGAAGAACCGAGGTGGTTCTACAACACAACATCCACCTCAAAAATGATCCCACTGGACATTTGAGCTACCTCCTCCTCAAAATATAATGCCATATTAATGGAACTCCAAATCGTGTGATGTTTGATCTCCATTAACCAAATTCTATGAAGAATATTACTCTTATTGACTATAAAATTGCCTGGGGAATACATATCACTCACCAGTTTGTCCTTTGACACCTACCTAGAAAGAACTTTGGTCCTCTCATTAAAAACATGTGCTTTGGAGCTATGGTAATACTGTCTAGAAATATTCTTCTTATCACTAATACATGTGGACTTACGTATCCCCAAGTTTCGCACGTATGCACCTTCCACTTACTTAAGAGGGATAGTAGCTAAAGAAACTAGCTATGTATCCTTGCCATCATCAGAAGCCCTCCCAATCAAGGAGTCCCAGATACCCATAAGAGACTTTAACCCTTTAACTATTTTCTTCGACCCAGAATCTTGAGAAGGGAGATGACCTAACTCTTCCTCAGAGTCGATATCATCATCCAACACCACCATCATAACATTACTAACTTGGATAGGAATAGAATTCAAAGAGTAAAGTATTTCATCAGCTGCAATACCTTTTTCTAGCGTGGCATGCTAAAAAAGGATAAGCACTAGCCCTTGATGTAGTAGAACCTTACCTTTGCCTTCCTGAGCACCTAACATTGATCTACTAAGTGAATTATACAAAAATTCAAGGATGTTCATCCATCTTTGTCTTCTCAGGTGGTTCAAAAACATTGCATGGAAGCTTCACACCACCTCATACATAGAATCTACAGTGAATTAATCCATGATAACTTTAACCACTCTATTCCAAGGTGTCGAAAGGTCTTTAGCGCTAAATCTATTCTAGGTTCGTAGTAAAAACTCATATTCATAAAAAAAGAACCTTATCTCCTGCACCAGTGAATGCCTTTCCTTGTGCACTACACCGTCCACCAGAAGCCTCGTAGCTCGACCCATAAGATCCATTGAGACTTCGAAGGTCCAAGAGCCCACTCAGACACACCCATCCTTCCAAGAAGCCACCATCCAATTCGAAAGAATAGGGTTATGGCCATGAAATTTTTGGATACAATCCAGCAGACCCCCATTCTTTAGAATATTGATTACCTCCTCATTAGTAGACAAAGACACAGGTTCAATCCTAGAATTAGCGGGACTGACTTTCGTTTAAAGAATTTGGACTTGCCCATTCTAACACAACAACCATCATACCAAAGGAAAAGAAGGCCAACAAGCCACCGAACAAGATCAGAGAGGGACTCCCAAACACTCTCAGTAGACCACCAAAATAGCCAACTCCCACCCATGGTTAAAATAACAACATGATCTACATTGAACCAGACCACAACAACAAAGTCAAAGTAGCTATAGAAAAATATTAATGACATGTGATCCTTGTAGCTGACTAATGGGCTTCACCAAGACTCGAAATGGTACAATGAAAACATAAGACAAAAACAGAACAAGACTTTGGGAGTGGACGCAGAAACCTTGGCCCTAAGGGCCAACAAAGAGGAAAATAAGAAGCAAAGAGGGTGATATAAGACCACCGTGTCAAAATATGCAATCCCAAAGTACCTACAAGAAGCCACGTAAAAATGGTAAAGGTATATTTCAAACCATGCCACCTCACCATAACCAATCCCAAAGACAACACATGTGAGACAAGCAAAGTCTCCCCAATATCGAAGAATGCTCCACAAGATCAATCACACATAAAAGAGGTAAAACCAAAACACAAATATTGAGAGGTAAAACCCTACTTCAAATGAAGAAGGGAAACATCCACTATGAAGCTCACTATATTACTCAATGATTCAATAGTACAAGAATGTTTCAATGTTATGCAACAATATGCATCAACATAAACTACAACACAAGTCAATATGACAAGATATATTCATATATAGTAGAAAAAACCCCCATTTAAAGAGAATATTTTCTACTACAACCCTAAATCTTATCACAATCTAATCTTATCACAATATATCAAATATTAGAAAGTGCTTTAGTTACTTTCTAATTTTATCACAATCTAATATTTGAGATATGTGATAAGTGACATCTATCAAATATTAGAAAGTGATTAGTTACTTTCTAATATTTGCTAGAAAAGGGAAATAACTTTTTTCCAAGAAATTAAATATTCCTAGCACCCTTAATTTATTTATTAATTGGATGGGAATATTTTACATAAGATAGAATTATATTCTAATTCAAATATTATTATTTAGACTTTATATTTTAGTCTAAGAATAATTTACAGAATGTTGCATTACATATTCCAACACTACCCCTTAATGCAATATTGGGGAAAGGAATTATGAGAAAAAGAAACATTCTTCCCCTAAAGATACAAATGGGGATGAGAATCAAATGAGTAATATAGTTACAATGAGCTTCTATGACCAAGAATGGTCTATAATAAGGCACCAATACAAAATGGGCCAAAATGAGACTGCAATCCCCCAACGAAGTAGCTTCAGATACAAGTAGCTTACAAAGCCATCCATCAACCACAATTGGTTGCAAATTACAAGAAGAAAACATCACAAGAGTGTCTTTAGTAAGCCTGCAAAATCTCAAACAGAAGTACCTGTAAGCTACAAGCAGCTCAACATAAGACCAGTTAGATACATCATCATAAATATATTCACCACAACATATATGAATATCCAAAGATGATAACAAAATTGATCTAACAAATAGTGAACTATAAGTCATCACAAAAATATACCAAGCCATACTTATAGTCACGTGCTATATAGTTGATCAAAAAATATCATGTACAAAGTTGCATAAAAAAAACAAGGAGTACCATGTACAAAAGTAGCACAAGGATAACAAAAAAGTACCATGTACAAGAGTTGCATAAAGTATATGAAAATAATAAAGTATGCACAGCGGTTGCATAAAGCTAGCCATAAAATATCATGTACAAAAGTAGCATAAATGCTAACAAGAAAGTACCATGATAAACCAATTGCATAATGCTAACTACATAAAAACAAGCATGTACAAAGTTGCACAAGGCAACAAGAAAGTACCATGTAAAAGAGTTGCATAAAGCAATTGCATCATATACCGTAATTGCATAATGCCATATACAAAGTAACATGTACAGAGGTTGCACAAGGCAAACAAGCAAGTACCATGTTCAAAAGAGATGTAAAAAGCAATTATACCACCAAAGATCAACTTATATATATAGCATAAAACACCTCATAAGGATGAAGTTGTCATCACACAAGTCTAACTACACTTCATTCCCCCTTGAGGACAACTTCACCAAACCAAGTCAGTCCCTCAACTTGTAAAACTGCTCCTTGGGAAGAGGTTTGGTGAACAGATCAGCAAAATTATAAAATGATGGGCAATACTCCAACTTAATAGTCCCATCCAATACCTTCTCTCTGATAAAATGGGTTTGTATTTTAACATGCTTTGTCCTTTGATGCATTACAAGATTTCTAGCCAAGGCAATAGCTTATTGATTATCAGAGAGCAAATGTGAAGGACCAAATTGCTCAAAGCCAATTTTCCTCATGAGGGTATGAAGCCAAACTGCTTCCTGTGCAACTGTTGTCTTAGCCTTATACTCTACTTCCATTGTAGAAAGAGCAATTGTATCTTGCTTCTTGGAAGACCAAGAGATAGCTGCAGACCCAATACTAAAAACATATGATGTGGTAGAATTTTTGTATATTCTATCCCCTCCAAAATTAGAATCAACATAGCCAAAAAGAGCAAAGGAAGGAAGCCTAGAATACTTGAGTGTCAAATCTCTAGTACCTACAAGGTACTTCAGAATATTCTTGGTAGCTTGTAAGTGCTCAATATAAGGTTTTTGCATGAACCTAGCCATCATACCAACTGCAAAAGCAATATTTGGCCTTGTGATGGTAACATAAAGAAGACTACCAATGAGCTACCTATACAATGTAGCATCATCCAACTGAGATTCTATACTTACTTCCAACTTAACCCCTGCAGAAATAGAAATGGAACTAGGATTGCCATCCTCCAAATCCAACCTTTTAAGAAGATCTCCAATATACTTGGATTGACTCAAAAAGGTACAATCCTTATGCTGATAAACTTGCATGCCAAGATAGTAGTGTAGAAGACCAAGGTCAATCATTTCATACTCTGAATTTAATTTGGAGATGAAATCAAAAATGACCTCATTCTCATTTCCAATCATAACAAGGTCATCAACAAATAGAGAAATTAAAATGACCAAGTTATCCTTCCTAAGAACATAGAGATCTGTATCTGAATAGCATTTATCAAAACCAAGAGACAAGAAGTAACCTAAAATCTTCATGTACCATGCTCTAGGTGCTTGCTTTAGATCGTACAAGGTTTTCTTTAGTTTACACACAAGTGTTTCCTTACCTTGTACAACAAATACTTGTGGTTGACTCATGTAGATATCCACATCCAAATCACCATTTAGAAAAGCACTTTTCACATCAAGCTAAAAAATCTGCCAACCTTTAGCAAAAACAATAGCAATGAGAAGCCTAATGGTGGGCATTTTGGTAACTGGTGCAAAGGTTTCATCATAGTCAATACCATATTTTTGAGCATAACCCTTAGCAACCAATCTAGCCTTATAATTTTATATCTCTTCATTAAAATTGTACTTGATTCTATAGACCCACTTGTTCCCAATAACATTTATCTTATTAGGATAAGGCACTAGATCCCAATTTTTATTCTTTAGAAGAGAATCTATCTCAACCTTCACGACATCAACCCGACAAGAGTGTTGTGAAGCTTCTTGGTAAGAAGTAGGCTCATGATCATTCTCTATATTAGCTAGAAGAGACATGTTAAGGGTCATACTTCTAGTTATCCTTTGGCTAATTGAATTATGCTCTTTAGGACCCCTAGAATGATCCAACCACTTGGTACTTTTGACACAAGGCCCACCCTTTTCTAACTCAAGAAGGTCTTCATTGAATTTGACATCTCTTGAAACAAATACAATGCATGAAGAAGGTGAGTATAACCTGTAGCCCCTATGTTCTACATCATAGCCAACAAAGATACATTTTTGAGACTTTTTATCCAATTTCTTCCTCTTTTATGAAGGAATGTATGAAAATGCATTACATCCAAACACTCTTAAGTGTCACAAATTCAGCTTCTTACCATTCCAAACCTCATAAGGAGTTTTCCCCTCAACTAATTTTGAAGGACACCTGTTAAGAATGTAGATTGTTGTACTGGATGCTTCACCCCAAAGAAATTGAGGTAAGTGGTCACCAAACATGCATCTTACCATCTCCATTATTGTCCTATTTTTCCTCTTTGCAAAACCATTTTTTTGAGGAGTGTATGGACAAGTAAATTGCCTTTTGATCCCATGAGAAGAACAAAACTCATTGAAATTATTCCTATTCTAATCCCCTCCATTGTCACTTCTAATAATTTTGATCTTTGCTCCCTTTTGATTTTCTACCAAAGCTTTGAACTCCTTGAATGTCTCAAAATAGTCTGATTTATTCTTAAGTAGATACCCAAAGATCATTCTTGAATAATCATCTATAAAGGTGAGAATATAGGATGCACCACCAAGTGATATAACATGTAATGGACCCATAATATCTGTATGAATGAGTTGAAGAATTTGTGTGGCCCTTGTTGACTTGTCCTTTGCAAACATTTGTTTGCTCATCTTGCCTAAGATGCATGTTTAACACAAACCATGAATAGGTGAAATGTTAGGCAAGCCTTCAACCAAATTTTTGGACTTAATCATTTGAATTTTTTTATATTTGGTATGGCCTAATCGTAAGTGCCAAAGCTTGCTACTAGGAGAAACATTAGTTGCTAAACACACTTTAGGAGGAGCATCACCTAACACATAAATATTATTCTTCACATAATCTGTAATGATTGGTAACATGCCTTTCCTAATTCTCCATGAAGTTGCATTGAACTCAATAGTGTGACCACTTCTAGCAACTTTCAAAACTGAAATTAAATTTATCCTAAGGTTAGGCACATATAGGACATTATCAAGTAATTTCCCTTCAGTTACAACATTTCCAACACCTTCTACTTGAAGTCTAGTATTATCACCAATGACAACTGAATCTGAAGAGTGCTTATGAAAGTCCACAAACTTATCCCTTTCAAAACATATATGGTTAGTGCATCCAGAATCTAACACCCATTCATTATAAGTAGATGAGTCAATGGAGTAGAGGGCACAAACAAAGGCATTTTTATTAGAATTTTGCTTTACATTGTTGTTCATTTTCTTTACCTTGCCAAACCATTTCTTAGGTCCTTGTCTCTTAGCCTTTTCTTGCTCTTCCTTTTATGAAATCTTCTTCTTCTTGAAACAATTTTTTTCCTTGTAGCCTTTCTTGCAATAAAAGTTATAAGTGAAATCAAATCTAGGCTTGTTGGGTTGGAAATTTTGATTTTTTCTTCCCTTGTATTTCTTATTCAAGGAAGCCTTAGTGACACTCAAGGCAAAATTCTTCTCCTTGACAACTTTACCGTTCACTTTGTCTTTATGAAGAGACTTTTCATGTTGAATCAATAATTGTGAAAGAGTGTTGAGAGGAATGCCATCCCCTTCTTGCTCTAGCCTAGTCTCAATAATGGTGACAAAATTCTTGAACTTTCTTGACAAGTTCCTCAAAATGATAAAGCTTAAGAGCTTCTCACTTATCCAATCACAATTACAAGCCAATAGTAGAGTTCTCATGTATTTCAACTTTGAGAGGAATATCAAGGTACTTTCTTCTTCACCTTGCATAGTGTTAAGAATTTTGGACAGTAAAGTGAATTTCCTTGATGTGTTGGACCCTATATGGAATTGTTTTAGAAAATACCATGCATCTTTAGCATGATCACAATGGCTTATAGTGAGCAATATCTCATCACTCACACTATTCATAATCATGGAAAGTGCAAGGTGAATCATGTTGTTGTATGTCTCAAGTGCCCTTGCCTGGGTTGGAATTGTTTCATCTCCATTCACAATGGGCCATAAATCCTTGGTTCCCATATTCCAAAATTTTATCCATAAAGGATGTGCTTAGGTGTGAAGGAGATTCCATGATCAGCCATTCTAGAAAGTGAACATAATCAAAACATAAGATGCATTGACAAAGGAAATAAATGATGCAATAAGAAAGTAGATAAACATACTTGCATATATAAAAAAATATAACTTTCAAGTAATCTACTTTTCAATCATTAAAGATAATCATCATGAAGATAAAAATCACGAAATATAATTAAAATTAAGCATCATCAAGAGAGATAAGCATCATCATGAAAGATAATCAACATTATCATGAACTACTATAACCATCTTGCAATAAACAACTATAACCATATTGCAATTGAATAAATAAAATAAACCAAGATCAACTTGCAATAGATTAACTTGCAATAAGAAGGTAACTAACCATAACAATCATCTTGCAACAAAATAAACTAACTTGAATTGAACCATAAAATATTTGTTAAATGTTAGATAGTCAATAAGTTAGTAAGTTAGTATTCATTTTAAGGTTTTGCTATAGCCTAATGAATTTCCAATTCATCTCACCCAAGTTCAACCAAGCTACCCAAAAGGGTATGGGTACGAGGACCCGAAAAGGACTTGCTATCGATAGAGCAGATTCTTTTGGATTCAATAGATGTTTAGCAAATATAAATTGTGTTGCAAGATTAAGTAAATTTTAATCAAATACTAAAGTTGTTGTAAGGAAGTTGCTTCATTTTTAACCTTCTTGATTAATATGAAAATTAGTAAATTGCAAGTTAGTTGGTTAGTAGATTGTTTAGGAGAAAGTTAGTAGTTAGATTAGTTGAGATGCAAAATGTAAGAAAGATGAACAAGAGATAGTGGAGACACAAAGCAAAACATAAATACACACACACACTCTCTCTCTTTCTCTCTCTCTCTCTCTCTCTCACTCTCACTTTCATTCTATTTTACTTTCATAATGAGAGATACAAGTTACATTAATTTACAGTATGCTTCAAGCAAATACTGGAGAGAGATTAGAAGAAATTAATAAAAATAAGGGAAGATAGTGAAAAAGTTGATCTGAAATTGCATTGTATACTCCAGAGCATACTTAGATAACCTTGCAAAACAAGCATACTCACAAACAACCATTGTTAATGTGAGACAAAAAATATTGCATTTTAAGGAAAATAATAATAATTTTTTAATACAAAAAATACTTTAAAAAATGCAATTAAATTAATAAAATTTATTTTATTAAAAAAAAATGGCATGAAAAAATTTAAATTACTTAAAAGATTTTTATAAAGCAAAACTTAAAGCAAAACTGTTTTTTTTTTTTTAAACAAAATTGTTTTTTTTTTTTCAAACGAAATTGTTTTTTTTTTTTTTTAAATAAAAAAATATATTATATATGGAAATAGGGGTTTTTGGGTCTTTCGAACGCAACCATGGGGTCCGTTTGGATCCAAAAATATTTCTAGGAAAATATTAATGCCAAAAAAAATTATACATTTAAAATAAAAATATTGTTTGCAAAAGATCTAACAACTAGATCTAAAAACATAATAAATCTATAAACCTTAATGACAGATTTACAAAATAAGTTTACATAAAATACCTAAATATCAAATGCATGCAAAAAAATATATACCTTAATGGGTTTTTCACCTCAAAGGATTGAAGACACTTGATGGAGATCCCAACTGCTCTGATACCATATGTGAGACAAGCAAAGTCTCCCCAAGATCTAAGAATGCTCCACAAGATCAATCACACATAAAAGAGGTAAACCCACAACATAAATATTGAGTGGTAAAACCCTACTTCAAATGAAGAATGGAAACATCCACTATGAATCTCACTATATTACTCAATGATTTAATAGTACAAGAATGCTTCAATGTTATGCAACAATATACATCAACATAAACTACAACACAAGTCAATATGACAAGATATATTCATATATAGTAGAAAACACCCCTATTTAAAGAGAAGTTTTTCTACTACAACCCTAAATCTTATCACAATCTAATATTATCACAATCTATCAAATATTAGAAAGTGCTTTAGTTAATTTCTAATTTTATCACAATCTAATCTTTGAGAAATGTGATAAGTGGCATCTATCAAATATTAGAAAGTGATTAGTTACTTTCTAATATTTGTTAAAAAAGAGAAATAACTTTTTCCCAAGATATTAAATATTCCTAGCACCCTTAATTTATTTATTAAATGGGTGGGAATATTTTACATAAGATAGAATTATATTCTAATTCAAATATTATTCTTTAGACTTTATATTTTAGTCTAAGAATAATTTACACAATGTTGCATTACATATTCCAACAACACGAAGGGTTAGTAGAGAAGACAACAAGGCACCCAAAGCACCCTCATGAAGCCATGTGAGAAGGACAGATGGAACACCCAATCAGTGCCACCTCACCTAAAAAAAAACCAAAGATAACACAACAGGACATGATAGAAGAAAATGAGAATTGCCCGAGACAAAAAAGAACCACCTCAGTAACTAACCAAACCCCGCAGCTCTCTCATGATGCCACATGCATAAGATAAGTGGAGCTTCCATACAATGCCACCTCACCTCAACCACTAGAAACCACAATAGGACGAGTTGGGGAGCCCCAAAATATTATACATATGCATCTAGTCATATATTAAACGGTTGGCCGAAAAATCTATATTTTAAAGGAATATATTTACTCTTAAGAGTATGAAATTTGAGGTTAAGTGACATGTACATTAAATTATAAATTTTAATAATCAAATATAAAATAAATAAATAATAAAAAATGTAATCCATAGTTATTTTATTTTATTTTATGTTATGTTATAACAGGTTACAAGTTTATTAAATCGGGATTATAATTTAAATGATTCAATATTTCTATCTTTGAGTCAAGAATAAATAAATATTTTCTATCAATTTTACATTCTTATTAATAATATATTTTAAAATTATATATTAAAAAATAATATATATATATTATATTTTAATTTTCATAATGGTATAAACATCAATCTTAATTTAGTATTTTATGATTTTTATATAAATTTGTTATCCTTTTATGTTTTATAATAACATGTTCAAAGGCCTTTCCTCAAAGGTACTTGACATTTATTTTTATCTTTTGATTTTTTTAATTATCAAAGTGTTTTACTGTAGACACCAAAACAACACCAATATGATTATGTGACTGCAAGCACTGATCGAGTTGACATACACAACCCCCAAGGCAGCCCCCAGAGGTTAAATAGTGGTCCTAACCACTCTCACAACAGTTTTGGAAGGTCAAAGGTCAATTTGGCACCTTCAAGCACTCTGCTCCTTATTCGTTCTACTGAGGGACGATTACAAATTGGTATTCGCCCCACCCAGGGGTGATTAGTAGTATTCACTCCAGGGTGGGGCGAATAGCAGGTTTGATGGGCAAAAAGTCAAATCTTGAAAAATGGCAGCTCAGATCCGCCACTTTCTTCCTTCATTGCATGGGAGTGTGAGTGAACATTTTTGAGCGTTAGAGGCAATTATAGGGGCAGCCATGGAGTCCCTAATTAGGGAGGAATCTTCTCCCCCCTTGGAAGGCATGATTGCCAAGTGGCACCTCTGCATGCTCATCCAAAGAGATCGTCAGGTCTATAAAATGGTGAGTCTTCTCACCCCAAAAATATATAGATAAGGAGAATTTTTAGCAATGAAGTGCTACCATTTTACATCCTCACACATTTTGATTTGTGTCTTTCACATCTTTGATCTCTTTTGGAAGGGATGTCATAGGGTGGTTATTGGAAGAGCAAATCTGGAACCAAAACCCAATATTTGGCTTTAACATCCTACCAATTTTTTTGAAAACACCCCACAAGAGGTTTTGGACCCATCCCAAGTGGATTGGTGCTGAAATCGGGCCCCAAATGATGGGCGTCCTGCCCCCGGGTGCCCCCTGCATTGTTGCAGTCCTAATCGCCCCACCCCAGAGCGATTAGAAATTTGGAGCAAATTTCCTTTATGTTATTTTTGCATATGATTCTATGTTTCTTAGATAGGATGTCATTCAAATTTCACATCATTTTGAGTTGTTTTTATCATGTTTTTATCATTTCTCGCTTTTGCTAACATGCAAGTAGTATCATCAAATTCTTGGTGATAGAGGCCGAATTGGCAAAATATGACCTTCTGGGTCTTTCCAAAATACCCCATTTTACCTAAACCCCAACTTTGTAGGTGATTTGGAGCCTCTCGGATGGGAAATTTGGGACAGTGTTTTTTGACACTTTGTTGCAGGTCTATTCATCCTGCCTCGAAGCGAATACGAATCTGTGGTGAATTTTCTGATTTTTCCATTTACAGTGCCTTCTCGATGATTTTTTTATGCCCCTGTCAAGTTTTTAGTTCATTTGGATCTATTTCAGTTATCATTTTATTTATATTTTGCATGTACTAATTGAAGGCGTGGGGATTGCATGTTTCATTTTATCTATAGGTGCTACTGACTATTTCCTATTTCCTTGAATGTAGGGTCTCAACATTAGAGGAGTAGCAAGGATTCAAGACTCATCAATGCAAGTGGCAGCAATGTTTGGTCTGCCCACTTTACATGTGGGCACACGGAAGAAGGAATAGCATCCATTGATGTGATAAGAACATATTTAATGTTCCTAGCCCCTGAAAAGGGAGGAGATAGATTGTAACTGAGTTCTAAAGCATATTAATAAAAATTATTATCTTCTATATTGGCTTTCTATTTTTTTTCGATTCGTTTATGCTTCTTTCCTTTCATGCACTTTCAATTCATAGGATTTAGAGTTATCTTTTGTTTCATTTACATCGCATCTTGGCTTTTCCTTTTTGTTTTCATATCCTCGTGCTTTCAGTTGCGATCACGGTGGGATGCTTGTCCTCTATTTTTAATATCAAAAATTTGATCAAAACTTGATTGTTTTTTCTTGCAGGTACCAACTTTTCAAATGCTGGACTGCTGTTCGTTCCAGTATGTGACAAATACGGAGCTGGAATTCGTCTTACCCAGGGATGAATGGGATTTCATCCCACCCTATGACGAATACAATTCTGTTATTCATCCCACCCAGGGATGAATAGATCTCTGTGCAGTTTCAGGACAGAAGCTCAGAACCAGCCAATTTGGGCAGAGAAGAGGTAAGGGTCCTAAACACCTTCTGTCATTTTTTGCTTTTTGTTTTCTGTTTTCTAGTTATTTTCTTGCTTAGGAAAAGTTTTTTTTACTACATGTTTTCTTCATTTATGCAAATTAAAAAGAACCCCACACACCACGTGGTAATTTAAACACCAAGGAGCTGGTCGTAAAACACCAGCCCTTAATCAAGACCAACAGTGGATTTCATCACCACCTTGGCTTGAAATTTTGCATCCATAAACCTGATCACTACTGTTGTTGTTGGCAATTTTGGGTACTTTGGGTACATTGCATTTGCTCAAGTGTATAAGTTGTCATTGATGTCAAGAAGCTATTGAAGGAATTTGATTTGATGTCAAATAATTTGTTTTGATGAAGGTTACGACATGACAGTTTCAAAGGTCTTTTGTAAACCCCAAGTTGGCAGCTATAAAGGTTACAGGTGGATGCATTAGTTTAATGCATTTGGGTCCAGGAGGAAGTATTTATTTAAATAATTAAAAACCTTGTTAAGGTTCCCTTTAATTATTTTTAAATAAATATTAAATTATTGTTTGCAATGGGTTATCCTAACCCATGGCGCTATGTTTTAAGATTGTGGGTGCTAGCCAAGACCTCCGTCGACATGTTAAACTCCTTGCCAACATCAAGAGCTTATGGTAAAAATGCATATAAATCTCCCTCGATGAAAATCAAGAATCATCCCATCCGCATTTTGAAAAGAGTTGCTCGTCGTGAATTCATGATCTGTTGTTCGACTGTGTCTTCGCCATTTTCATGAATCCGATGTTCATTTTTTTGTACTCGTTGTTTGTCATAAATCCATCGTAAGGTTTTCGTCTTCATGTTCACGTTAGAAGAAAGGGAGGCACTGTTGTTTTATTTAATCCCTGGCACAGAAGGAACAAGGCTAATAGTGTGAGGTTTAAACCTCACCGGGTGCCTTTGGTGCACCGATAGCGGCTAGGCTGTTGGTGCGCTACCCGAACGAGAGGTTACGTGTTCGAATAACACGAAAGGGTTTTTCATTGTGAAGTGGATGCAGTGGGTGGTGTTAGAATTCATGCGCAATTTCTCCATAGCACGATTTTTGATGTTGGCCAAGGTATTTTCGAAATTAATTTTTGCTAAGTGTATTTTGCGGATGGAGGAAGTTTATTAGAGGGAAAAATAGCTTAGGAGTTATAAGGAGTTTAAAGCTTGTTTTATTTCGATAAAAGATTCTTTTGAAGGTGTTGTTTGAAATATCTTATTGCATTCTTATGAGAAATAAATTTTATTTTTGATAAGACTATAAGGGAGAAATAAGGTGTATAAGGGATAAATTTTTCTTGTAATGTTGAGAGTGCTTTTGGTTGATTATGGAAATGAAAGCATGATGTTTTAAGGTTAAAATTGCTTCTTGTGTGAAGTTGTGAAACCTTAAGTGGGCAGCTTTGAGATTGACATTTGCTTTCATTAAATTGGTAATAATCAAGCTATTCTTTACTTGGTTAAAGTGTTGGGATTACTCCTTTGTTGATGATTTGAAAAGTTGTTTTGTGCTATTGTGATTTGAGTTGGTGGATGCTTTTTGTTCAAACAATATTGGAGAGAAAAGGAGTTCTACTTGTTTCCTTTTCTGATGTTGATTGTGAAATGCTTCAAGTTTGTGTTTTGAGTTGAATGGTGTTGATTGAACCTTGTTTGATGAGCATTGTTGTTGAAGCCCTAATTGATGGTGAAAAGAACATGATTATCATTGTTATGTGATTCTTTGTATAGTTGGCAATTGTTGGGGTTTCATGTTCTTGAAAGAAAGTCTATCCTATCCATTTCAGATATTGAGTTGAGTTTTCAGATTTGAGATTGAGTTTGAGCTGAGTTGATTTGAGTTGAGTTTTGAGATTGGGAGTTGAGTATAGAACATATTGAGTCTCTAACAATTCTCTTTATGCTTCTATGAGTTTGAAAAATCACATTGGGTCTCTAAAAATTCACCTTGTGATTTCCTACTAAGAAAGTTTTTTTCTTGGTGAGCTTGCTTAGTTTTTGGACAGGTTCCGGTAGCGACTTGTGAGTAGTCTTGGACAGGTATCGGTGGGGACTTGTGAGCATTTTTGGACAGGTTTCTATGGGGACTTGTGAGTAGATTTGGATAGGTCCTAGCAGAGGACTTGTGATCTGAGTTTGATAGTTCTATCAGAGAACTTGAGGACAGAGGTGCACTGGTTCTTTGAGAAGAACCTGAGGACAAATTTGGCAAGTCTTTGAGAAGGCCTATGTGCAGAGGATTTATTTGTTCAAGCATTGGACAGATCTGACAGACAGAGGAAGACTTGTACTAGACCGACTGACTGTGTTTGGTATAGGTTGCTGAGTTATTGTGGACGTTATCATAGAAGGCAGAGGTCTCTTAGGCTAATAATTGAGGACAGGAGGTCTTCGATGGAAAGGAGTTCCACGTGCTGACAAGAGGTAGAGGCAGTTGATCTTCTGAGGGATCATTTTCAAAGTAGAGGGGAAGGTATCTCCTTTGAGTAGAGGCTCATAAATTTTGATTGGGTGAAGGTATCTCCTTTGGGACGAGGCTCATAGACATTGTAATTGGGAAGGATTCCCAAAGAATTTTGAGATAACTTTTAGAGAAAAGTTTTGTGGACGTAGCCCAACCATTTTGGGTGATCCACGTTAAAATTGGTGTCACTTTGTGGATGATATTGTGCATTGCTTTGATATTGCTTTAGGTATATTGCTTTACTATTTTGAAGTATAAAGGAAAAAGTAAAAAGAGGTCTTATACTGTTCACCCACCCCCTCTTAGTATAAGCTTGTGTTCTTCAATTGGTATCAGATTCGATGCCTTCAAAAAGTTTAACAACTTGAAGGAAAATCTAGTAAAGAACACAATGGATCATTCAAGTGGCAATGCAACACTTATTCTTGATGGGTCAAATTTTGGTCTTTGGAGTGTGAGGATGAAGGTTCATCTAATGGCACTTGGGAATGAGGTTTGGGAAGTGATTGAAGATGAGTACACTATTATTGAACATGGTCCTAATACTAAAGAAGAAAGGTTCCTACATCACAGCAATTCAAAAGCAATGAATGCAATCTTGAAAGTCTTACAGAAAGCAAATCCCACCAAAGTGATTCACTGCAAGACAACTAGTGAAATGTGGAAACAGTTGAAGGTGGTTCATACAGGTGATACAAATGTCAGAAAGGCCAAGTTGAGACACTACAAAGGTATGTTTGAACAACTCAAGATGAATGATGATGAAAATATTAGTGACTACATGCTTCGTATGGATGAGTTTGTTAACTCCATGAAAGACTTAGGTCTTGAGCTTGTTGAAAATGATGTTTGTGATAAGATTTTAAGATCTCTTCCTAATAGATTTAGTGAAAAGATTTTTTCTATTGAGGAAGCTAACGATTTGGATAAGTTGAAAAAGGATGAGCTCCATAGTATATTTGCAACATTTGAGTTGAGAACTCAAGTGAAGGTTGATGCCAAGAAAGAGGCAGCTTTCAAGGCTACCAAGAAATCCAAGGGTAAAAAACTTCAAGATAGTGATGAGTCTTCTAGTGATGAAGAGGCATATTACAACAAGAAATACAAGTTCTCTAGAAAACACAAAAGTATGAAAAATATAAGATGTTTCAATTGTGGAAATTTTGGTCATTATGCTACTGACTGTACTGTTCCCAAAAATGAAAGTGATGAAGATAAATAGGATTCTAAGAGCAAGGATTCTGAAAAGCACAAGCATCACAGGAAGAACAAAGATGAGCACAACAATCAAGGAAAGAGGTATTCTCATAAGCACAAGAAGATTTTTACCTAGACAAAGCAAGTAAGTGTTCTAGTAGTGATAGTGAAAGTTCTTCAAGTGATGATGAAAATGAGATGTTGTTCATATCAGAAAAAGATGAAGAACCAAAACATAGATTCATTATCATGAAATGTCTTAGATGTGGAAACTTTGGTCACCTTGAGGATGATTGCACAAATAATGATTTGGTTTCTAGTATGTATGAGGATGCTTCAGAAAACTATAAGGAAGATGCATGTATGGTTTTTGAAAAGGGTAGCACCTCTAGTGATAAGAAATCTGAAAAAAGCTTTGATGATTCAAAAAACAAACAAATAGAGGAAGATATAGAGGAAGGTGAAGTAGATCTTGAAGGTGAACTTATTAGTGCTCTTAGTGCTTTGAAAAAGGAAAGAAAGAAGAATGCTAGACTCAAGGATGAGTTAGAGTCTAAGGTTCTTGAGTATAGTGAGTTAGAATAGAAAATGGCTTCTTTGAAAGAGGAAACTAAAGAGTACAAGGATAAGCTTTACAGGTTTCAAGATAGCTCCAAAAAGGTTAAGTCACTCATCAAAGGTCAAATAAAGACAACAGATAAAACAGGCCTTGGTTTTATTAAGCCACACAAGGAACAAGTTGGAGAGTCTAGTAAGAAACTCCAAAAGGAAGAGAGTTATGATGAGGAAAGTATTTCATAAAAGGAGTCCTTGAATGATAGATGCATAGAAACAGAAAATAGAATTCAGAATGAGAAGAAGAAGTTTTTAGAACCTAAGAGGTCAAATAAAGGAAAGTTTCAAGGTAGATGTTTTGCTTGTCACAGGTTTGGTCACATGGCTTCACATTGCATGGCTCAAGTGAAGAAGGTAAATGAAAATTTTAGAAGTGCTAGTTTCTTTCAATGGTATTGCTACTATTTTCAATAGTTTGGGCACAAGGCAGTTTATTGCAAGGCAAATAATAGGAACAAGTTTGATCAGAACAAGTTTGGTCAGAATAGGTTTTGTCAGAACTGGTGGATTCAAAGATCAGGTTTACCTCAAAGAAACAACATCATCAAGTGTTTCAAGTGCAACAATGAAGGTCACATAATCAGACAGTGTAGAGCTGAAATTCCAAAATATAGGAATAGGAACAGTGGCATGATCAGGTCCAAGGATCAAGGCATGGACAAGAACATGGATGAGAACAAGAACAAGAACAGTGACAAGAACAAGAATATGGACAAAGAGTTCAAGAGAAGGCCCGACAAGGAAGTTATAGATGCTGATGATGATTAGTGCCTAATGGGAGTTTTACTCCCACCCCAGAATTAATCACCTCATTAGGATGTGGGGGAGGGACTAAGCTAAGAGGCTCATTCTTAGTCCCAAGCCCCAAAGGTGAGCCTTTGCCATTGATGACAAATATGGAGAGATATGAGTAAGGGGGAGAGCTTCAAAGTGAAGAGGAGAGCTTCAAGTCAGGGGGAGAAAAACTTCAAAGGAAGATTTTCAGTTGTGGGCACAGTTGGTCAGTTGTTAGCATAGTTGGTTTCAGTTTTGGCTCTTGAGAAGTGTTTTTAGTAAAGGTTTGCCATCAATGACAAAGAGGAAGATTGTTGGCAATTTTGGGTACTTTGGGTACATTGCCTTTGCTCAAGTGTATAAGTTGTCATTGATGTCAAGAAGCTCTTGAAGGAATTTGATTTGATGTCAAATAATTTGTTTTGATGAAGGTTACGACATGACAGTTTCAAAGGTATTTTGTAAACCCCAAGTTGGCAGGTTTAAAGATTATAGGTGGATGCATTAGTTTAATGCATTTGGGTCCAGGAGGAAGTATTTATTTAAATAATTAAAAACCTTGTTAAGGTTCCCTTTAATTATTTTTAAATAAATATTAAATTATTGTTTGCAATGGGTTATCCTAACCCATGGCGCTATGTTTTAAGATTGTGGGCACTAGCCAAGACCTCCACCGACGTGTTAAACTCCTCGCCGATGTTAAGAGCTTATGGTAAAAATGCATATAAATCTCCCTCGATGAAAATCAAGAATCATCCCATCCACATTTTGAAAAGAGTTGCTCACTGTGAATTCATGATCTGCTATTTGACTGTGTCTTCACCGTTTTCGTGAATCTGCTGTTCATTTTTTTGTACTCGTCGTTTGTCATAAATCCATCGTAATGTTTTCATCTTCATGTTCACGTCAGAAGAAATGGAGGCACTGTTGTTTTATTTAATCCCTGGCGCAGAAGGAACAAGGCTAACAGCGTGAGGTTTAAACCTCACCGGGTGCCTTTGGCACACCGATAGTGGCTAGGCTATTGGCACGCTACCCGAATGGGAGGTTTCATGTTCGAATAACGTGAAAGGGTTTTTCATTGTGAAGTGGACGTAGCGGGTGGTGTTAGAATTCATGCACAATTTCTCCATAGCACGATTTTTGATGTTGGCCAAGGTATTTTCGAAATTAATTTTTGCTAAGTGTATTTTGCGGATGGAGGAAGTTTATTAGAGGGAAAAATAGCTTAGGAGTTATAAGGAGTTTAAAGCTTGTTTTATTTTGATAAAAGATTCTTTTGAAGGTGTTGTTTGAAATATCTTATTGCATTCTTATGAGAAATAAATTTTATTTTTGATAAGACTATAAGGGAGAAATAAGGTGTATAAGGGATAAATTTTTCTTGTAATGTTGAGAGTGCTTTTGGTTATTTATGGAAATGAAAGCATGATGTTTTAAGGTTAAAATTGCTTCTTGTGTGAAGTTGTGAAACCTTAAGTGGGCAACTTTGAGATTGACATTTGCTTTCATTAAATTGGTAATAATCAAGCTATTCTTTACTTGGTTAAAGTGTTGGGCTTACTCCTATGTTGATGATTTAAAAAGTTGTTTTGTGCTATTGTGATTTGAGTTGGTGGATGCTTTTTGTTCAAACAATATTGGAGAGAAAAGGAGTTCTACTTGTTTCCTTTTCTGATGTTGATTGTGAAATGCTTCAAGGTTGTGTTTTGAGTTGAATGGTGTTGATTGAACCTTGTTTGATGAGCATTGTTGTTGAAGCCCTAATTGATGGTGAAAAGAACATGAGTATCATTGTTATGTGATTCTTTGCATAGTTGGAAATTGTTTGGGTTTCATGTTCTTGAAATAAATTCTATCCTATCCATTTCAGATATTGAGTTGAGTTTTCATATTTGAGATTGAGTTTGAGCTGAGTTGATTTGAGTTGAGTTTTGAGATTGGGAGTTGAGTATAGAACATATTGAGTCTCTAAAAATTCTCTTTATGCTTCTATGAGTTTGACAAATCACATTGGGTCTCTAAAAATTCACCTTGTGATTTCCTACTAAGAAAGTTTTTTTTCTTGGTGAGCTTGCTGAGTTTTTGGATAGGTTCCGATGGGGACTTGTGAGCAGTCTTGGACAGGTTCCGGTGGGGACTTGTGAGTAGTTTTGGACAGGTTATGATGGGGACTTGTGAGTAGATTTGGACAGGTCCTAGCAGAGGACTTGTGAGCTGAGTTTGATAGTTCTATTAGAGAACTTGAGGATAGAGGTGCACTGGTTCTTTGAGAAGAACCTGAGGACATATTTGGCAAGTCTTTGAGAAGGCCTGTGTGCAGACGATTGATTTGTTCAAGCATTGAAGATATCTGATAGACAAAGGAAGACTTGTACTAGACTGACTAACTATGTTTGGTACAGGTTGCTAAGCTGTTGTTGACGTGATCATAGAAGGCAGAGGTCTCTTAGGCTAAGCATTGAGGATAGGAGGTCTTCGATGGAAAGGAGTTCCACGTGCTAGCAAGAGGTAGAGGCAGTTGATCTTCTGAGGGATCATTTCCATAGTAGAGGGGAAGGTATCTCCTTTGAGCAGAGGCTCATAAATTCTGATTGGGGGAAGGTATCTCCTTTGGGCTGAGGCTCATAAACATTGTAATTGGGAAGGATTCCCAAAGAACTTTGAGATAACTTTTAGAGAAAATTTTTGTGGACGTAGCCCAGCCATTTTGGGCGAACCACGTTAAAATTGGTGTCACTTTATGGATGATATTGTGCATTGCTTTGATATTGCTTTGGGTATATTGCTTTACTATTTTGACATATAAAGGAAAAAGTAAAAAGAGGTCTTATATTGTTCACCCCCCCCCTCAGTATAAGCTTGTGTTCTTCAGTTGCTAGACGTAAATCCTAACGAAAGCTGACCAAGTGTAGCTGGGGTGATTCCCAGCGCATGAGGATAAATCTTCTATGGTAGGTGTCAAAAATAGGGTGACCCCCCTTCCGTACCGCCTATGTTCCACATACCATTCTACTCTCATGTACCAATAGTTTCCCTCACGTAAGGACGGGTATATAGTGAGGTTGGTATAACGTCCTGGCAATGGTATATCGAAGGGGCAACCATTTTTGAGAGTCATAAGAGCCATCATATTGCATTTGCTACAAAACGTTCTTTAAAAAACTATAAAAAAAAAATCAAAACACAGTAAACCAGGTTTAGGGCATACCTTTAATCTTTAAACGAGATAATAATTGCTTTATGTGTGTGATATTTTCTATTTAGTGTAGCATAAAAATCATAAAAAGAAATAAAAATCTACGCATCTTGTAGGAAAACACCACCATGGTGTACACCCGTAGCCAAGCCCAATCACGGGCAAGAGCTATGGAGAGTGTACAAGGGGGCACAAGTCACCTTCGCTATAGCCCCAAGGACTTGGTCATACCACCTTGGCGGCCCGACCCATAAGAGAGTCCACATCATGCCATTTCAAAATAGGACTATAGAGGAACCCCTTCGAAGGGCACTCCCATCCAACATAGACCCTTTCAGGAGTCCTTACATGTGGCACTCAATATAAATAGGAAGTCTCCCTTAGAAGCTCGGTATGAGTGGCCATCGTGCGATGAAGTGCTAGAACAACATAGGATCCATGAGGAGAGGCCACATGATTATGTCATCCCTCCTTTACCCCCCATCATTGTTAGGAATAATAAGCCAAATCTAGAGCACAAGGCTCTTCAAACAGGGTGAGCCAACTTTGCCCACCCCTTTCACATATACGAAAGGGAGTACGAGGAAGACCATTACATTCCTCAAGAGCAATACACAGCATGAGAGCAATGTGCCTCCGCACCTGATATCTACCAGAATCACCTACTAAGGCCAGAGCCTTGAGTGAATGCCTCCAACCTCGATAGAGGGAAGAGACCTATAGAGATCTTGGATCATTACGACTGAGATAAATGTATAAGAGAGGCATCTAGGCCTCCTAGACTCAATATTGTAGAACAAATTGACCTGGTAGTCACCAGACATGCCGCCCGCCAAGCGTAGATCACGTAGCTTGAGCAAGACCAACAGTAGCTAGAGCATTTATATCGCCTTAGGAAAGAGCGCATTCGGTGCCAAACAGACGAGCTGCTACATAACACTATGCCTAAGAGGGTTCCAAACCCTCACACCCAAAGATCATAACCGTATGAGAGGTGCAACCCCTGGTACGAGACAGGTCTCCATGACCTTACCAAGTGCTGCCTTCGAGACCTCCTAGACCTGAGCAAGAGGCCACTCCTAGGAACAACGATGGGCACCCTCCGTGAGGACCCACCCATGGTTATAGGTCTCGTATAAAAACTCCTCAAGAAGCCTATGAGGAGTATGAGCAAGAAGAAGAGCGGGCCAAAATGCCCTACCAAGGTAGAGGGGGTGTTATTCGATCACCCCTCCATAGGTCTCAAGTTTCCCACAAACCACAACAGGAGCTAAGTAGGAAGAGATTAAATCTTCTGATACATATAAAGTTCTGCTAGAGTGCTTGGAGTCTATGGAGACCAAGACTTCTGGGCCCCAAAAGCCCACTTTACGCCAACTCTATAGTCATCCTGTGCATCCGTCAGTGTCGGCACCCCCTTACCCTTAACACTTTAAATTTCCTTAGTTGGTAATATTTAGAGGGGAGGAAGATGCCCAAGAGCATGTGACTAGATTCTTGAGCCAATGCTTTGGCATTCAGGACAATGATGCTTTGTTGTTAAGAACATTTATAACCACGTTCATAGGCCCTACCTCGGATTGGTTCACTCAATTGCCAAAGCACAACATTAGTAACTTAGATCAGCTAGTGGATGCATTCCTCGAATGCTTCACCTTCAACACCAAGAAGAAGGCATCACCAAGTGACCTAGCCAGACTCAGGCAGTATGAGGAAGAAACCATGGTGGCCTATGGGAACCGATGGAGGACTTTGCTTTCAAAGCTACCCTACCTCCCTCCTATGGTTGACCTTACCCAAATATTCTCAAAGAGTTGTTTGAGATCGATCTCTATGTTATTGCAGCTACAACAATATGCCACTTTAGAAGAAGCTCTAGTGCAAGCTAGAATCATTAAAGAGATCAATATTCAGGATGGTGAGATAGCCAATCCAAAGAAGAAATAATGGTCTACGAACACCAAAACATGGACCACACAATAGAAACCCGATGCGGTCAATCAGGTTGTTATAAACATCCCTAAGCCTGCACAAGCAACACAGCCCCAAAAGGCTAACTATCAGGCTGTGCCTCTTAACAGTTATGATAGATAAAATCATAGGCAAGAACAAAATTAGTAGCGTCGCCCTAGGCAAAAATTCACACCTTACATAGAGTCTAGAGACTCCCTGTTTGACCGCTTGTCAGCGGCAAACTTGATCAACCTGCCTTAGAGTCAACCCATAGACCCCAATGCGCTGAAACCTAAGGGCTGTAGGGAAGACTTGTACTATAGGTTCAACATATGGAAGGGACATGACCTTAACACATGTTGGAAGTTTAAAGGATTGGTGCAAGACCTAATAGATAATAAGACATTAGCGATGGATAACCCCATGGTACCAAGCAACCAAAAAATGGAGGTCTTTAAGGACCCCTTGCCTAGACATTATGCACAGGTAAAGACCCTACAAGTCAATGAGGTAACACAAAACTTCCCCATGTAGGGGTATGTAGGGATGATCAATATAGTGACTTGGAACAAGAGGTACCCGAGCACAACTACCCCCGTGGTAGCTACAGGAGAGGTTCCAAAAATGTCATAACCACAACATCACCTTGCACAACCTCCTCTACCTAGACCAGTGGCCATAATTCAGACCAAATTCACCCAGAGTTTGAGGACCACGTCGGCTAGGCTCTCCATCTATGAGCTCATACAACAACATCGCCCATCAGGAGGCTCTAATGGAGATACTAAAATCCATCGAGTTGCATCCCCATGAAGCAAACTCCTTCAACAACTTTGTGGGACATGTCAAATGATGCACTGAGCCAGTCATCACCTTTCGAGAAGATGAATTGAAATCAGTGGCTAGTGACATGGCAGATCCACCCCTGCACGTCATCGTGTGGGTCAATGGGATTTTGTACAAGAGGGTATTGGTAGACACTAGATCGTCCAGTAATATTATTATAATAGTGGCCTTGAAGCACCTAAAGTTGCTCACATCTCACATAGTGGCCTCCACCTATACACTGTGAGCATTCAATGATGCAATATGCTCGATAGTTGGCACAATTGTCCTACCCATCCAAGTGGGGCAAAAAACTATACCTACATTGTGCCACATCTTGGAGGGTCATATGGCCTATAACATCTTGCTGGGTCGGCCATGGATCAGGGACATGAAGTTTATCCATTCGATAGCTCATCAGTGCTTAACGTATACATTCAAAGGGCAGGTGCATGTAGTCCCGGTGGACTTAGAACCTTTCAAGTATTGCAATACGATGCAGCTAATGTCGCAATCAACCCTTCCATCAATGCATTTAGATTTTCAATTGAATCCATCTAAACAGGGTCTGATTCTACAGGCATCCCCATTGACAAGTCCATCAAATCCCCAATCGAGTCCATCTTCATCATCTGGTCCTTCACCAACGACGCCACCAATGGTGGCCACACAAAAATACAAAGGGAAGAAACCTATAGAAGAGGTGCAACCTCTAGAAGAGGCACTGCCATTAGTCTCAACCATCTCTACTAAGGAGATGCCTAGTAGAATGGAAGTCGAGGTTCCTAGTTCACCCGACATGGAGTGGACTCGAGAAGAACTTTCATTCCCTCCCCCTCAATCACTGACAATCACCATTGAAATGGCCAATACGGTCCTGGGGGAGTATCTGGTGTGGAATATTGTAGCAACACCCACACTAGAGTCCATGCAATACATGGGGAGACCTCGCCTCCCCATCGGTACTATTGTTCCTCTAGGCTACCCATCGAATCAGACAAACTTTGTGTATGGGGGCCTTGATAATGGCATTGAACCTTACATGCAAGAAGAAGAAGATGAAGAGATTTTTGCTGAAGATGTCAACTATTTGTCTAACCTAGGTTTCTCTTTGAGTTATCTTGGCCAATGCAATTGGCATGGATATGGGTTGGGCAGATATGAGCAAGGAGTGTGCATTCTTTGCCAACCAAGATATCAGATGCCATACGACAAGTCAAGAGTAGGGTTCAACCACCCCCTACCCCTGGACATCTTGGTAGAGAACATGCAAGGCCTGGGGATAGTCAACAAGTATGGTTTGGCATTTGATGATTACCTCAAGCTAGGTAACCTCCCACTTGGATTGACGCACGCCACAAAATGATCATTCAAGCAGAAAGTGGCAAAACATGTCTTTTTAGGAGACATTTTGTACCATCGTAGCTATGAATGAATCCTCCTTTGTTGCTTGGACTAGCAGGAGTCCACTTGGGCGATCACCCAAGTGCACGATGGTACATGTGATGGCCACTTCAACGGTATGGCCATCGCAAAGCGCATTCTCCGCATGGGCTATTATTGGCCATCTTTAGAGCGAGACTGTGGTGCATATGTAAGGAAGTGCGTGAAGTTTCAACACCATGCCAATTTGACACATGTACCTTCTTAGGCATTGCAACTGATCCAATCGGCTTGGCCATTCTCACAGTGGGGCTTAGATCTAATCAGAAAGATCTCCCCTGCATTGTCAGGTCATCACACATTCATCATAATGGCCATAGAGTACATCACCAAGTGGGTGGAAGCAATTTCGCTTACCTTTACGACTGGAACCCACATTTCGGAGTTCATTTTACATATCATATGTCATTTTGGTATTCCATCCAAGATAATCTCGGATAATGGGATGTCATTCAAGAACAAATACGTGCGTGCTTTGACCATAAAGTACAAAATTCAGCACGGTTTTTCGACACCTTAATATCCGCAGGAAAATGGGCAAGTAGAGGCGTCAAACAAAATGCTAGTTGCCATCCTCAAAAAGATAGTCACAAATAGCCATAAGGATTGGCACATTCAGATCCCACTTGCCCTATGGGCTTATCGCACTAGCATTCGGACACCCATTGGGGCAAATCTATTTTTGCTTGTGTATGGCTCTGAGGTGGTCATGCCTCTCGAGTTGGAAATCCCTTCCCTATGTATATCAATGCAAGAGTTCATCGATGATGACACTACATGGTAGGCTCGGTTAGACCAACTTACATTGCTCGACGAACGACGTGTTAATGCTCTCGAGCATTTACCAAATTGAGCAAAGTGCCAAAAGGTGCCAAATTGACCTTTAACCTTCCAAACTGCTTTTGGGAGTGGTTAGGACCACTATTTAACCTCTGGGGGCTGCCCTAGGGGCTGTGTGTGTCAATGCGATCAGCGTTTGTTGTCACATAATCAGATTGGTGCTATTTTGGTGTCTACAGTATCTATCAAGAGTGACTTAAGAAAGAATACAACATGAAGGTTCACCTGAGGGACTTTCAGGTTGGTGACTTGGTCTTAAAAGAGAACCAACAAAATTCTAACTTGCTGCCCCATCTAAGGGACAAGTTCGAGGCAAACTGGTTAGGTCCTTATGTCATCCACAATAAAATAGGACTTGGGACATACCGGCTCGCCTCTCTTGATGGAATCAAGGAACTAGAACCCTTGAACATCAGTCATTTGAGGCCATTCCATATCTAAGAAAGCCATAGCCCAAACCAAAAGCTCCAAGGATTCTCATAATCGCTTGGTCAAACCAAAAGCTCCAAGGATACCCATTATCGTTTGGTCAATCCCAAAACGCCCCAAAGGTACCCATAATCCCTTTAGTCAAACCAAAAGCTCCAAGGATTCCCACAATCGCTTGGTCAAACCAAACACCCAAAAGGTACCCATAATCCCTTTGGTCAAACCAAAAGCTCCAAGGGTTCCCACAATCGCTTGGTCAAAAAAAAAAAGTCAAAACAATAAAATCATCAAAAAATAACAAAAAATTGCATCTCATTTCCATGCATACTCAAAATCATCACAACAATAAAGAACTCTTTTGCATCTCATTTTCATACTCAGAAAACTCAATCAATCGAAAACACAAAAATAATAGCTGCATTAAGCTCACATCCATACATTGCATATTTGTTGGTCATACAGGTCAAAGGCACCATAGACTGTAATTATTCGACAAATCCATCTTTTTCCACATTTCTCCACTCTATAAATAGTCCATCAAAAATAAACGCCATTCACATCTTTTCACCATATCATAGTCAGTTGTCTTCTAATGTATCTAAAGTTTTTGTAATTCAGCTGTCATTAGTTTTCTAGACAAATACTGTACAAAGTCAGACATATTTTACAATGGTAGAGTTCTACTTGGATCACACCTTGTTACGTAGCATCCCACCACAAGTTAAAACACATAAAAATTCCCAAGTTGTGTGAACAAAAGATGAAAATTGTAAAGCAATCCAGGATACCATCTAGTGAAAAGGTTACCTTGCTCATCTCCCTATGCGAATGACCCCAAGAATGCTGAGAGTTGGCAAAAGGACAAGCATCTTCCCTACCCAATTCCCCAAGAATCCCAAGTTCTCAAAATGTTGCAAACATCAAAAAAAAAAAAATTGCAAAAGTCATAACTCCAAAGTTTGACATCAAATCCCACAAAGTGCATACATCAAAAGGCACATACAATAGTGATTCTCATCACTCAATATTCAAATCCCTTGCTCAAAATAAAAAACAAAATAAACATTGATTTTTATCACTATAGAAGAGCAAGTATCCCAATACAATTGAAGAAAACAAGGGAGTCAAACTTGAATCCCTAGAACTCTCAACATTCAAAAGGTCATGAGGTAAACCTCAGTATCGGTTTGGTGGATAACCTATTGGTCACTGGTGTTAAACCTCCCGCATGATGATATATCTGTCACATTAACTTGTGTACAGATCAATATTTGCATGTGGATGAGCTAGCTTATGGTATCCTAGATAGCACCACAGATTAATCTGACTAAATAAAACAAAGGAGTTAGTGGAGCTAATTAGGTGATCCTCAGTACAGGTTTGGTTGACAGCCTATCTAGCACTGGTGGTATCCTGACAAATACCACATAAATAAACTCAATTGCACACACAAGGATGTGAAATAACTTGGTCAAAGACAAGTCGAATTCATACCTTGTTCAAAAGTCTTGTAAGATAAAAGTATAGTCTTGGCTAATTAGTTAAAACATCTAAGTCTCAAAAAACCTTAACTACATTATAAACCAACTGTGATATCTTTCATCCTTGCATCGCCATCAAAAAATACAAAAAAATAACATGTATACATAAAAAAGTCATTTACCGTAGCAATCGCATAGGATAAAAGCCATAAGCAATCTATCGTGCCACCACCAACAATTATAATTTCAATTCATCCATTCCATTTGCACATCATATAAATTAGAAACTTTAGCATTCATTGCAACATATTCATACATAATGTAAATTAACATGCATCCATCAAACATCATCCATCGTGCATAAAATCAAATCACAACACGTGTATAAACAAAAGAAAGTCATCTGTATATATATATATATATATATATATATATATATATATATATATATATATATATATATATATATATATATATATATATATATATATATATCATCAAAAATGCCCATAGGCTACAATAAATCGGTCCTCTGACCTCACAAAAAGGCAAAATCTCAAAAACCCCCAAGCCTAGGGCGTCGCCCACCATGATCACGTAGGATCGATGCGACAAGAACTACCCCCCGTGATGTGGGTCCTATGGGACCCCTCAGGGCGGCAACTGCTAGCCCCCGCATCACACCTACTAGAGCACCCCTCATCCAATTTCTTGTGATGACATGATGCTGATTGCTCAGTATCGCTACCTATCGTCTGATGCGAAGACCCACCTCCAGAGAGCTCAGGTAATCGCCCCCCAAGGTGGATAATCTCTCCCTCCAAATCCATATGGTGCCAAAACCACTCTGCCTCCCACCGTCGATACGCAACCACTACGTCATCGCACTGCGCCAACTGCATCCGTAGGAGATCCATCTCTCATGCAGCATCTATGTCCCCATCCTATTGATGGGACGCAAAAAATGTGTTCTCTCGCTCAGCCAACTGAGTCTATAGGAGATCCCTCTCCTGCAAATCCTCCCCTAGCTCCTCATCTCACATCTAAATTAGATCCTCCAATCGTGCTATCTCAGTGCAATCCCTCCCCTCCACACCCTTTGGGACAGCATGGTGCATAGGTGTATCCAAAACTGCGGGCTGCTCTGACTCCCACTACTTCGAAATGTCCTACATCTCTAGCTGCTCCAGAACCCCAAAATATTCCTCCACAAATTCATCCACCTCTACCATGTCCATGTACTCTAGCAAAAACCCCCAACCCTCTCCTGGTGCCTCTACATCCTCATCACCTACTCCTACTGCCTCTGCACCACCTAGAGGCCCCTCACCTCGCCATCGTCGCAAAGTCCACCACTGGTCGTACTTCACGGTAGCCCCGACGTCATCCATGTCTGGGACGTCAATCACTGTATCCAAATCCTCGCCCAGCGGTGCAATGACCTACCAGATCAGAGTCCTATCATCCCCCTGACGTCGATAGATCAAGGGCTCACCAGGCAACCCCTAGCGCACCCAAAAATGTCATGCCACCTGACCATACAGGAAGAACTCCTACTCGGTCCCGTGCTGCCCAATCATCCACCTCCCCCTATGAGCCCATCGGAGCCACTCTCCAGCCTTAGGCCAAGGTTGGATAGTCTCGGTAGGGGTGCCAAAACACCTCCCCTTGAGCAAGCAGAGCGAAGGCATCAACATAGTGCCCTACGGCACTTGCCCATTGTCGACTCTATCCCTACTCCTCAGACTATCGCCACAGTGCCCCATACCAAATCTCTTTGTCTACCATCTTTGCCTGCGTCATCCATGGTAGCCCCATTGGTCTCTCCACAGCTATGTGCTGCCAAGCCCAGCACTACAACAAGTAGCTACACCCAATATCCTTCTGCCTCTGACAGCAGACCTCATACAACTCATCATAGAGTTGTGCCAGCAGTGTTTGACCCCATATAATCAGGGGCTCTATGGTCGGACACTCCACCAACCTGAAGACCACCTCCAGCAGGTTCCACGGGAACCTCGTGCTCGAAGAGTTGGGTAGTAGCATGTTGGAAATGAGGCCCATCAGTATTGCATGCCTCACTCCCAACACACCCCTCTCTAACCACCATCGTACCAAAATCCTACCAATATGGCAGTCGCCCTCTACCCTATCCACTGGGCTATCCACACCAAACTCCTCCCCATGCCCGAAGCATTGCGTTAGTACAGTTGTCCGCTGATCACGCGATGTCATCCTAATCGATATCCCGTCTATCGAAATCCAAAGAATCCGATAGACGTCCTCCAAGGTCACTATCATCTCCCCTATTGGGAGATGGAAGGTATTGGTCTGGGGATCCCAAAAGTTGATCAGGGATGTTAGATAGGCCAGATCCCCGACCATAGGCTCAAGTCGAGTCACCTACTTGAGCCCAAGGGCATCAAGCCACTCCTAGTCAGCCAAAGTCAGTGCCTCCCATGCTTTTGAGAAAACCATAGGCACACGATATCGACTCTTCACAATATGCAAAAGAAAACAAAACAAAAACATTAAAAACATGCTAAACTGTACAACAATAACATGAATATACAACAATGCATAAAACAATGTACAACTAAAAATAGACAAATAACAAACAACAAAATTCAAAACAATTCAAAAAATAGTTGTTAGTACCTAGGGTTTTTAACTCTATGTTTAAACTGATAACTAAAAGATAAACAAAATTTAAAAAATTCAAAAACAACAGTTGGTCAGTACCTAGGGTTTCTAACTCTACGTTTAAACTGATAAACACAATTCAAAAATAGTCAAAAACAATTTTTCAGTTCCTAGGTTCTTTCACTCTAGTTCAAACTGATAAATTAAAAACATAAAAATAGTCAAAAACTGTCTGTCAGCACCTAAGGTTTTTAACTCTACGTTTAAACTGATTAATAAAAACAAAATTCAAATAAAACATTTTTCAGTTAACCTAGGGTTTACCCTTAGTCTACACTGACAAATAACAACAAAAACAAAATAGTCAAACAAAATATTGTCAGTACCTAGGGTTTTTAACTCTAAAGTCTACACTGACAAATAACTACAAAAACAAAACAAACAAACAACAACAAATTTTTCAGTTAAACTAGGGTTTACCCTTAGTATACACTGACAAAAAAAAAAAACAACTAGGGTTAAGCTAAGTTTTTAAGCTAAGTTTTAAACTAAGTTTTTAAGCTAAGTTTTAAACTAAGTTTTTAAGTTCAGTTTTGATCTTTGTTAAACTAGATTTAAAGCTAAGTTTTTAAGCTAAGTTTTAAACTAAGTTTTTAAGCTACGTTTTGATCTTTGTTAAACTAGGGTTTCTTTTTGTTTACAAATGTAAAATAATAAACATGGTTTCCACTAGGGTTTCAACCTAAGTTCTAATTAAGCCATACAAAACACAAATTCACACAAACAAAACAAAACAAATTATTTTTTAGGGTTTCATTTAAAAAAAAAAAAAAAACTTAGAAAACCAAATACAAAAGAGACACATTGTGGCTTTAAACTGTAAAATAAAACAACAAAATAAAGAGGAAGAGCACTTACCGGTCTCGCTTCGGCTCCGCCACTCGATCCGGTTCGTGCACTCATGGTGTCGGGAAAAATGCGACAGCGCTTCGCTTCATAGAATCGACCTCCTCCTCCTGACAGCTCCAAATTGCCAGAAAAATAGAATGCAAATGAGCCCAAACCCTAGTTTTGGCCCTTAAATAGGCTATTAGGCCTGTAATCGTTCCTCCCTGGGATGAGCACTCTAGTTAGCACTCGTCCCACCCTGGGATGATTACCAAACTGGTATTTGCCCCACCCTGGGATGATTACAGAGCAAAAATTTCAAAAACAACAAAAACTGCACAAAATGCACCAAAAATAAGCAATAAAATTGTCTAAGAACATGTTCAAAGGCCTTTCCTCAAAGGTACTTGACATTTCTTTTTATATTTTGATTTTTTTAATTATCAAAGTTTTTTACAATATTCTTTATTATATTTTTTATTCTTCAAATTATTAGAAAATTATCTAACTCCTACTAGAATTCTTGTTTTAATCTCATTTTGATACTAACTTATGACTAAAGGTTCTAATATGTGAAAGCTCCTTTCAAAATCATTTGTTGATCATGCTAACAATTTTTACATTAATTCTCATAAGCTTATTCTAAACAAATTTGTTATATTTGTAATAATTCTAAATATGACATATTATTTATCCATACTAATCCAATATTATATTATATTCTATAGATGTAGTAAACTCATTTTTCTTACTACATACTACTAAATTTGTAAAAGTAAAACTTTCAAACTCACCTATTGAGTAAATACCCTAAATAAATTTGGTGAAAAGACTTTGAGGTAATGATTAACATATGATGCCTGTAGGTTTAAAATTTTAGTATTTGTCTATCTATCTATAACTATAACTATAGCTATATCTATATAACACCCATTATTTCTTCTTTTTCCCTCAAATATGTAATATTACATATGAAATTACTATAAAGTCAACCTATTTTTATACCTATATCTATAATAAGCAATAATACCTTCCTTTGGTGACAATACTTATCTACCAAAGTTACAACACCTAGAATATACATTTACCTTATCACTAGAACACTAAAATATTTTAGATATGAACTACTTTGATCCTTTCAAATCCATTTCTATATTATTTTGATTGTCTAAGTAGATATGACAACAACACCTATTGGCTAATTTATTATCAACATTAATTCAAGCATCAATAGTGTATAACTAGTCTATAAAATTATGCATGTGGACCTCATCCACCTAACCACCAATTTGTATATCTCAATGATGTAGTTGAATAACTCATAGTAAGGATTTTTCTACCATATTTTCTCCAAATTAGACTACTTGAAACAACTTATAAGTAGTTGTAGCATATATATCTATGCTTATAAATATCATTCAAGGATACTAACAAAGGTAATAAGTTTATCACACTATTATTTTTTGGTCTATAAAAAAATGAACATGAAGGATTAGTATTACAATAGTCTTGATCCATTTTGAAAATTCATAATAATTTAATATTTACATAGTTGTGGTCATTATATTTGAACATTTGTGTATGTAAAGGTGAATTTATGTAGGACTATAATGGAACACAAATCTTAAATGAATCATTTGAATGGGTAATATCACAATACCTAGTCTACTCATAGGATTGACATATTATAAAATAAAATATTATGGTGTATATTTGATTAGAAGATGTTTGTAAATATGATGATCACTCCATTCCTTCTTACAAATAAAAATATCAAGGTATTTTATCCTTGTTAGCTAAGTTAGACTTACTTTTTAAAATTAAGTATGCACTAGATTTCATTACTATATGAACAAAGATGTAGAATCTATTTGAGAATGTATATGCTATGGATGAAATTCATTTATAAATGGAGATTATTCCTATTATCTTAGTGGATTTTACTGCAATTTAGGATTATACTATCAATATTATGTATCCATGGATATCTATTGTAACTTTTATATTTGTTAATAAGATAAAATTATTTATGGCCATTTCCAATATCTCTTTTTAGTATATGACGCTTGGTTTTTTTGTGTCATGCATTGTTTATATCAGGATATACTCCTATAAGCCTTGAAGATCTTTTTATTTTTGAATTGCATAAATTTTCTAAAGGTTGTGGTGATATCCTTATTTAATAAGATTATTCAAAGGATATT
This sequence comes from Wollemia nobilis, assembly GCA_028583015.1. Classification (NCBI taxonomy): domain Eukaryota; kingdom Viridiplantae; phylum Streptophyta; class Pinopsida; order Araucariales; family Araucariaceae; genus Wollemia; species Wollemia nobilis. Next base: position 666,403 of record JAQPPZ010003272.1, read on the forward strand.
TTTAAATGTAAGAGGATTATAAGATGGAGAAGTTCAATATATAAGAATCAAGATATTTATATGCATATGATTTAGGAGCTTGACTCTCAAGAAGGATTTATTTCAATGTATGTGGCTTTGATAGACTAAGCTATAGATATATTCATGAAGGTTATACCTAAGGTTACTTAGAACTTCGATTAATAGATATAGTAAAAATATTCTTATGTAAATAGCCCTTATTTTAGCTTTGGGGGATCTTGAAATATGTCATCTTCATTTATTTAATATGAACAACATTGTATATTATGTTATCCCACAAAATATTCTATGGTGATCCATGTATTATTGTATTAGCTAATGATATCTGGGTTGGACATTTATTAAGATATATACATATGTTTTAAATGGGCATTAATAGATCATCACAACCATCATTTTGATTGGTTAAAGATTATTCTTTTATTCATAAATAAGATATCTATTATCTGATAAAATTATATCCATAAGTTATGTCATTTTAATTATTTTTCTTACTTTGTGTATGTGTAAATTATATTTATTCCTATTTTAATATTATTAATTTTTACATGTTTAACATAAAAATAAATTAATGAAATAGTTAAACTTAAAATAAATAAAAAATGGAGGAAATTAAGGGGGAAAAAAGGCGGGAAAACGAGCTCTGGCGATTTTCTCCTCTGAACCAGAGTTTCTGCATCCTCAATTTTTCTCTGGTTTTTACGGACTTGCTGAAGTGCATTTAGGTTACCGGGGATTTGAAGATCCGTTCAGTGCCCCTGGAGGGTCCAATGGGGACTTCTCTGGCTTCTGACTCAGGAAACACCAGCTCTTACGCTGATCTATTTAAAGGCGACTCTTCCCCGAAGACTGTTGAAGCACAAAATATGGCATACAAGAAGATCTTCATGGCTGTTGGGAATCGACCGTTAGCTCATCGGGTGAATGGTTGTCTGTCGCAGGCCGAATCCAAGCCAAAAATCGTCATTGAACCCGACATGGTTGAAGAATCGGTTCTCTACAGAGCGAACCATGACCTAATCCGCAAGTTCATGGGCATTCGCCCCTCCACGAACTTCTCGCATTCATGGATCCGTCAAAACTGGGAACCCCACGGTGAGTACTCATTATGGTTTATTAGTAATGGTTATTTTATTGTCAGCTTTTCGGCTCTGGTCGACAAAAATAAGGCTTTTGAGTCAGAAAAGAAGAACCATGGCCCGACAGGCCTTTTTGTTCAACCATGGTGGGTGGGCTTTGACCCTCGTGTTGAACCCACTGTTATACTAGTGTGGATTAGATTATACGCCCTTCCTATGGAGTTTTGAGGGGAGCAGGTATTGGCCATGATTGGCAATATGATTGGTAGACATATTGGTGTTGCCAGAGACACTATTGAAGGGAGCATGGCAGTATACGCTCGAATCTGTGTTGAGATGGATTTCAGCCAGCCTCTACCAGCTGAGTTGGATATTGAACTGGCAGGTCATACCTAGATCCAACAGCTAGACTACAAGGCCCTACCCTTCAAATGTCGGGTTTGCCATAAGCATGGGCATCTAGCCCATTTCTGTCCTATTAATATGAATGCCAAAATGTAGGCCCCTTAAGATATGCCAAACCTGCCTAAGGAGGATAAGGCTGCTCTTAATACAGATCCTAATAGCTCTGGTCAGAACCAGAACGCTCCGAGAGAGGGTTTTGAACAACCCAGAAGAAGAAGATGGACTAAGAAAAAGGAGGGAAAGGAGTTGTTGAGTGGTGTTTTCACCCAATTGTGAAAGCACACTCTCCAGTAGGATTTGGGTTCCAAAATCCCCTCTTGCAAAGAAGTTAAACAAACAACTTCTCCAAGGTTCTTGTTATATTAGCATTTGCATATGTGCATTAGTAATCTCAAATAAAGATATTCAATTGAAATGCTTGGAACACCTTAGTGGTTGCAAGTAACTGAAAACAAGGGGCACTGTTGGTTTATTTTACCATGAAACTTTAGTGATTGTTCATTGAACCCTGATAAAGTAAATGTGAGTTGGCCCTCATATGACCACGATGTAATGCTTTAATTCATTTTATCTTGATGATTTTAAGATAGATTTTATCTTGCATTAAATCTTCAATGATGAAATATGATCTCCAAATGTAGCTTCAAAATGTCACTTTAACTTATCCCTCTTAAATGAAATCAGATTTTCATCAAGATGAACAATTAAGTGCTTTAAGGAAAAGACCTTCAATGTAGTACTCAAATTATCCCTCTTTCGTAAAATTGGAATTTTTATGAAGAAAGGGTAATTTTAGGCCCAAAATGGAAATTTGTGAAAATGCCGTAAAACATCACTCCTTCAATGAAATTGGAATTTCCATGAAGGGAATGTCATCATAGGCTCATGAATGCAAAACAAAACTGGAAAAATGAAATTTGACCTTAAAATGGAAAATTTCTATTTTCGGAATTTTAAAATCTGTAGCAAAACAGCAACTTCGGTGAATTTTTAAAAATACTAAACAAGTCCGAAAATGAAATTTCAAAGTGCGTATTGGAAGTCTGAATTATAATCTACACAATGGTGAAATCGTTTTTAGATTTTGAAATTTTTTTAATATTTATTTTAATGCCTGAAAATTGGAAAAATTTCTGAAATTAAAAATTTTGGAAACAGAAATTTAAAGTTTGCATCAGAATAATTGCTGGAAACACAGCAATGCAAAAGCTCCTTCAGTTTGATAGCACCCCGTCCTGCAAAACCGAATATGTGAGAGTTTCATACATGCAACCTAGCATATTTGACCTGTACAACACACAATCAAAGTAAACTAGGTGCTGGCTCCAAGGATCCTAAATAATTTCCAGATTGCAGACATTCAAATGAAACAACCCAAAATAATGGCATCAATTTCACATACAAGTCTGAAATCTGAAAGGGGAAAAATAAGACAGTTAAAATCAAGCATGCAGAAAATTTCTCATTCTTTCTTGCTAACAAGGCCTGAAATTTCTGAATAAAAACTTTCACATTCCCATGAAAATCCAAGTTTTACATCTCAAAATAATGCCCCCTTTTGGCCATGCCAAAAAGTCTCCAGTCGGCCATGCCCAAAAGGTTCCGTCTCCGTCCTTTTTCTCTGGGCTGGTTTCTTCGGGTGTTAGAGTCCAGCTTCGTCTTCCTGATTTTCGTTTCCTTTTTGCATGCTGGGCATGCAAATGTTTCATTTCGACTTCCTTTGGCTCTTTGTTCAGTTCCCCTCTTTACCTTTCAAAAGGGCTCTTTTCTGTTCCTCATGGTTAACTTGGCACAATGCTTTGCGTGCAGTGGACGTCTACCATTATAGTGGTGGTATTGGACTTATTTCATTTACGTTTTAAAGACTCACTTTATTATATCCCCATCTTTATTAAGGATGGCCCACTAGACCCCTTTTAGTCCAAATCATAAAGACGTTTACTACCATTTGTGATATGGTCATTTTCTTATTGAGTGGCAAAGGCATTTAAGCTTTTGTCACTATCATTATTTTAATTAAAATAATCCCCACTATGCCCCATACGAGCCCATTGAACGCATTGGATTATCCAAACAAAAGTTAACCTTTCATTTCGTTGTCCTTGATGCATTGGATTTCTATCCCACACCATGACTTTCTATTTTTATCAGATGCATGGACGTCTTGTTCCAGTACTCAATCATCTTGAGAAACACACATTATCGCCGCCTACTTTCACTGTCACTGAGCTGTTCAATATTCATCTGTTCTGAATTGTTGAGGAAGGAATCCCCACTTGTCTACGACTGTCCCACCTGCATGCTTTCTCGGTACTTTGCTACTCCACCTGCTATAACCGTCGCACCAGGTGTACTGTCACCGATGTCGCGTCTTCATTTGATTTGCCACCCATGCATTTGGAAAACTCCTTGCTGTATTAAACTTCCACTGTACCTTCACTCTGCACACTGTGAACGCATGGTAATCCATTGCATACATGGCTTTCGCACTATGCTCTTATCGCCGATCTCCGCCGAAATCCACTGCGATGCTGAATAGCCTATCGGACGGGACATTTCGTCGTTCCGGATGTTGGGATCACCATATCTTCGACGAACGCTGCTTGTATTCGTCCACATGTTGGGCACTTTCGCCAGTCGTCTTCGGCCTCGGTTGCGTCCACTTTGCTTATGCCACTGTACAGTCGGTGCGAATCGGCTGCCACATGGGGGGCGCCGTCTTCACATTGCGCTTGCCAAACCTGCAAGACCAAACAAACGCAAAATAACATTAGGTTAAATTAAAACATAACAACTCTAAATCTGACATTATATTATATATAAATGTAATATATATAATGAATATTATATCATATATATATATATTATATTAAATACATAATACGATTCTTTTTACTTATTTATTTTTCTTAAATACTTATACATAGAGACCATATATAAGTATTTAAATTTTATTTTACTTTTCATTTGTCACATGCTTTATATACAATACAGAAAGCACAAACTTTAACAAAAATCGTCAACAAGAACTTGACCAAAAACCGTCGACAATAAAAAATCGTCGACAAGAAAAAGTTGTCGACAATAAAAAATCATCGACAAGAAAAAGTTGTCGACAATAAAAAATCGTCGACAAGAAAAAGTTGTCGACAATAAAATATCGTCGACAAGAAAATACTGTCAACAAGAACCGACAACAATTGCAAAACCTACGACAAAACGAAGGATTAGACAAAAATGAAATGTCAACACCCGAATATCAAGACGAAAAAGGTGGGTCCCCAATTTTGGGGTGTGTTGTGGATCAGCCACAACAAATGGCGACTCTGCTGTCAAATGCTCTTGAGCATTTTAGTGAGAACCCAACCTGAAACATATCACAAACTCGAAAACATGTGTTAGCACATAAGCAATATAACAAATGCCCAAAGATCAAAAGTACATGAATTATCAGAATCATCAAGTATTAGCTCAGTGTGTGCAATGAATTTCTTTCCCTATCATTTGAAATTGATCCACACTCCATTATCAGTTTTGCATGAATGCATATGTGGGATGGTGAATGATTTGTGCACCCTAATGAATATGCTAGGAGATATTTTGCTTTTGTAAAGGCATAGTCCTTCTTCTATTATCAGGTACAAGCATTCAAGATTGCCAAACCCTCTTAAGATCCACTAATTCATTACCTTATTGTATCCCAAAGTTGGTTATGAGTCCCTACTATCCGGAACCCATGTGCAAGTGAATGTGAAATCAGAACTTTGGGGAATCAGACTCCCAACCAACCGAGATGAGAGTTTAACCCTATCCTTACTATTCCGATTTAGAGTTCATTACCTCACTTTAAGCAAAATAATTAAACCAATTATGGAAGAAATGGTCATGCTAGTCTAACCCTCTAGACAATCAGTGGTCTTGTTTTTTAGGCAAGACATGATGCCATGCATGGGCATATCTAACCCCACAATCCAAAACTTATCTTCATTTCTTTGGACCTTGGGGATGACTACCCATCCTTTGCAGAGGACAAGTAGTACGATCCTTACAATCCAATATAAAGATGAGATGGGAAAAATTTATTTATTTATATATATATTTTTTTACTTCTTGGACCTTGGGGATGACTACCCATCCTGGTTAGGGACATGTAGTACGATCCTTACAATCCAAACTTTAGATGTAAATGGAAAATATTAATTTTGTTACTTAGACCTTGGGGATGACTACCCATCCTTTGCAGAGGACAAATAGTACGATCCTTACAATCCAAGATTTATTATGAAATGAGACATAAGAGCTTTGGGGAATCAGATTCTCAACCAACCGAGATGAGAATTTATGCCCTATCCTTACTACTCCATGTGGGTCAAATCAAAGCTTTGGGGAATTGGATCCTCAACCTAAGTTCGATGAGGATTTAACCCTATCCTTACTACTCTGATTTTAGGCTTTAAGCTCTATGGAAGTGGTCAAAACCACTGTTTTAAGGATCATGTTGCATAATAGGATAGACATGAAAACCACTTTCGCCCAACCTTTTCCTCCAAGTTAGGTTTTGATCATTTTGCTCAAGATCCTTTTTAATGTATGGGACGTGCTTGGTTCTAGATATCTCAAGACTCAGTTTCCAACCTTAGGATTTACTTACATATATGTTATAACACAACCCTAAGAGGATTTGACATACTTTAATGGCTTGTACCTAAGATGCATATGTAACTAAGATGAGATGTATGTAAGGTGAGATGGAACATGAATGCATTATTTCTTGAATTGCAAATGAAATGATTTGTCATGCAAAACTGACTCTTTCATGTATCACAAAATCAAACAATATAACTTAAGATGTTTATGTTACTTGTGGAGCTTCTACAAGACAATTCCAATATTTCATGTTCTCCTGATTTTAGGCATAAGTTGACATCTCAAATTTATCAAAATATGTCAAATAAAATCAAACACACGACTTAAATCCTAATCCAAATAGCAATCCCAAAAATGAAAATTTGAAAACACAAACCAAAACCCAAAAAACCAAAATCTATATACAAATGTACAATATAATACAAGATGATGCAAAGCTTGGATTATCACTTTCCTGGATCCCAAACATGATTAGAACATTTCAACAAAAATATAACATGATATGCATGCCAAATGTTGTGGGAATCCAACAAAAACAAGACTAGACCAAACAATGCAACACACTTCAACTTTCCTCTCTCACCCCACCATTCAAATTTAGTTCCATTAGTATTCTCATAGGTGGGATTCAATTTCTCAAATTGATTAGACAATGATTGATTTTCAATTTTATTATGTCTATTCTCTAAAACTTCCATTTCAAAAGTCAATCTTTGATTTAGAATTAGGCTATCTTTTTCAAATATGCAATTTTGTAAGTAAGAGCCTATTTCTACAAATTTCAAAGCCAAATCATTTTCCAAATTTGTAGGCCAATCAAATTTGTGTAACATTTTGCAAGCATCTAGGATATTTACTAAATTAGGATCATTAAAAGTTTTTATCCTAGATTCAATTATTAATTGTTGATGAATTTGATTTAGCAATTCAAGTGCATCAACTTCTTTTCCATTCATTAAAACCATGCTATTAAAGGTGTGATTAAAAATTATACCTTGTTCTTCATTTACCTTTAATGACATTTCATCATAAACATCAATCAAATTCAAAACATGGTCATGCAAATTTTCACCCAAATGTTTTTGGTCAAAGTGTATGTCCCATGATTCATCTTGATGATCCTTCATTTGAGTTGCTTCCAATTGGTCAATCTCTTTGTCATTTGGTTCTAATTCTTTGTTCACTATCCATGGTATCTCTTCATGTGAGGTGGAAGCTTCAACATCCTGCAAATCAAGTGAAATATGAGTTTCATCTATAAAAGTGTGAGAAAAGAATGCATTATCATACCTCCCCCAACCATTATAAAAATTATCTTCCAAATTTGAGGGATGAAACTCCATGGTATTTGTGACATGATCTTTTGATTCATTCATAAATTCTTTTCTTTCTTTGTCCTTGGCAATAGGATCATCATAATCTTCCAAAATTTGATGAGATTTGAAACCCTCTTCCAAAACATCCTCAAATTGTACAGGAGTTGTAATATCTTCCTTTGAGTAGGCAATTATGTTGTCCTGTATATCAATTGGCACACAAGCTTCATTAGTAGTTTTGGAGAGAGTGTAGTCTTCCCACTTCTTCCAAGCATCATAATAATCATCTTTCAAAATCAAGTGGTGACGTTCAACTACTTCTTCAACATCTTCCAATTCATCAATGTGTTTCTCATCAAATTCATCTTCACCTTCCTTAGATGGTTCAATTATTTCCAAAAGTGGGTCATTTCTTGAATTCAAATTTATAAGGCTATCATTGTCCAAATTAGTAACCCATGATTCAATTTTATCACAATTTGGAGGGTGAAGAATTTCTTGATTGTTAATTGTACACGTCTCATCAATAGCATCTTCCAAGAACAAGTGGTGAAATTCTATCATGTCTTCAAATTCATTTATTGGTTTTCTCCCAATTTCACTTTCAACCACTTCATTCAATTCTATAGTGGGTTCCATCTTATCACATATATCAAACATTGTTGAATTTAGAACCCCTTCATCTAGATAATCGTGTATCTCTAGGGCATGATCCTCACTAGTGGATGTTGTCTTAGCAATTTGCACCTCCTCTTGGACTACATCTAAGGTGGTTGTAAGATTTGGATATTCAAATTCATCCCCTTGATCATTTACCTTAGATATCATTGGAGTGGAGGGTACTATGTTTGATGGTTGGTGTAGGTTGGCATCAAAAGAACTATCTCTCATATGAACATGTTGTGCCTTTTCTTCTTCAAGACCTTGTCGTTCTATCTCTTCTAAGACCTCCTGGATTTTCTCTAGGGACAAACCACTCAGTTTTTCCTCAATGAATGAAGCAAGTGTGGGGTGTATGGCTTCTAGGTATACTTCCATGGCTTCCTCCTCTGATGTGCCAAAATTTTCCCACATTTGGGAATGCAACTCACGAAATCTTCCATTGAATTGACTCCAGGATTCATTAGGCTCCTTACATATGGAGGTAAACTGATTTTTCAGGATTTCTAAGTCAACCTGATTACCAAAGTGATAAAGATAGGCTGCTTCTAATTGTATCCAAGAAGTCCTAACCTCCATAGGTAGTTGGCAATACCAAAAGAATGGTCTATCATCCAAAATGTATGCAAATAACTTACAAGCCACCTCCTCATAGAAAATCTGAAATCTACATAATGTATCCTTGTAGACATGCAGTTTTTGCAAGTATCCTAGTGGCACCTCTTGATTAAAACACCGTAAAAAATCCAATAACATTGTAGGAATTTGATATGGTACCACAGGTATAGACAAACCCTTATAATGATCCTCTATCATTGATACCATTCTTTCTCTTAGAGACGTTATTTTAGCTCTTAGGGATACCATTTGTTCCTCAAGTGTTGCCATTAGTGAACTTAAAATGTACTCTTAGAACCAACTCCGTTGAATATTCAACCTGCAATGTATAAACAAAAATCACGTTAGCATCAAAGAAGAGATGTATTCCTTGGAATCAAATGAAAAGTAATTGCATGAAATAACACTTTGTTAGTCAAGACCAAAATTTTCAAAATTAAATTAAATCACTTTATTTTTGTATGAACAATCCAAATGTGTTGTAAAGCTCATAAGCAATTTTAAGCATTTAAAATCATGATGAAATAAACCGTTTCATGCCCTCCTTCTAGCGCCAATCTGTTGAGTGGTGTTTTCACCCAATTGTGAAAGCACACTCTCCGGTAGGATTTGGGTTCCAAAATCCCCTCTTGCAAAGAAGTTAAACAAACAACTTCTCCAAGGTTCTTGTTATATTAGCATTTGCATATGTGCATTAGTAATCTCAAATAAAGATATTCAATTGAAATGCTTGGAACACCTTAGTGGTTGCAAGTAACTGAAAACAAGGGGCATTGTTGGTTTATTTTACCATGAAACTTTAGTGATTGTTCATTGAACCCTGATAAAGTAAATGTGAGTTGGCCCTCATATGACCACGATGTAATGCTTTAATTCATTTTATCTTGATGATTTTAAGATAGATTTTATCTTGCATTAAATCTTCAATGATGAATATGGTCTCCAAATGTAGCTTCAAAATGTCACTTTAACTTATCCCTCTTAAATGAAATCAGATTTTCATCAAGATGAACAATTAAGTGCTTTAAGGAAAAGACCTTCAATGTAGTACTCAAATTATCCCTCTTTCGTAAAATTGGAATTTTTATGAAGAAAGGGTAATTTTAGGCCCAAAATGGAAATTTGTGAAAATGCCGTAAAACATAACCCCTTCAATGAAATTGGAATTTCCATGAAGGGAATGTCATCATAGGCTCATGAATGCAAAACAAAACTGGAAAAATGAAATTTGACCTTAAAATGGAAAATTTCTATTTTCGGAATTTTAAAATCTGTAGCAAAACAGCAACTTCGGTGAATTTTTAAAAATACTAAACAAGTCCGAAAATGAAATTTCAAAGTGCGTATTTGAAGTCTGAATTATAATCTACACACTGGTGAAATCGTTCTTAGATTTTGAAATTTTTTTAATATTTATTTTAATGCCTGAAAATAGGAAAAAAATTCTGAAATTAAAATTTTTGGAAACAGAAATTTAAAGTTTGCATCAGAATAATTGCTGGAAACACAGCAATGCAAAAGCTCCTTCAGTTTGATAGCACCCCGTCCTGCAAAACCGAATACGTGAGAGTTTCATACATGCAACCTAGCATATTTGACCTGTACAACACACAATCAAAGTAAACTAGGTGCTGGCTCCAAGGATCCTAAATAATTTCCAGATTGCAGACATTCAAATGAAACAACCCAAAATAATGGCATCAATTTCACATACAAGTCTGAAATCTGAAAGGGGAAAAATAAGACAGTTAAAATTAAGCATGCAGAAAATTTCTCATTCTTTCTTGCTAACAAGGCCTGAAATTTCTGAATAAAAGCTTTCACATTCCCATTAAAATCCAAGTTTTACATCTCAAAATAATGCCCCCTTTTGGCCATGCCAAAGAGTCTCCAGTCGGCCATGTCCAAAAGGTTCCGTCTCCGTTCCGTTTTTTTTCTCCCTCCCATGACGTATATGAACTTGAAACAAAAAAAACAAAACCCTTCATTTCATGCTTCGTTTGGGTTTCCAATGGTTTTCCTTCATGGTTGTTCAAAAGACCCACATGCGTTTCGTCTTCCTGATTTTCGATTTCCTTTTTGTATGCTGGGCATGCAAATGTTTCATTTCGACTTCCTTTGGCTCTATGTTCAGTTCCCCTCTTTAGGTTTCAAAAGGGCTCTTCTCTGTTCATCATGTGTTTAACTTGGCAACAATGCTTTCGTGCAATGAAACGTCTACCATTATAGTGGTGGTATTGGACTTATTTCATTTACGTTTTAAAGACTCACTTTATTATATCCCCATCTTTATTAAGGATGGCCCACTAGACCCCTTTTAGTCCAAATCATAAAGACGTTTACTACCATTTGTGATATGGTCATTTTCTTATTGAGTGGCAAAGGCATTTAAGCTTTTGTCACTATCATTATTTTAATTAAAATAATCCCCACTATGCCCCATACGAGCCCATTGAACGCATTGGATTATCCAAACAAAAGTAAGCCTTTCATTTCGTTGTCCTTGATGCATTGGATTTCTATCCCACACCATGACTTTCTATTTTTATCAGATGCATGGACGTCTTGTTCCAGTACTCAATCATCTTGAGAAACACACGTTATCGCCGCCTACTTTCACTGTCACTGAGCTGTTCAATATTCATCTGTTCTGAATTGTTGAGGAAGGAATCCCCACTTGTCTACGACTGTCCCACCTGCATGCTTTCTCGGTACTTTGCTACTCCACCTGCTATAACCGTCGCACCAGGTGTACTGTCACCGATGTCGCGTCTTCATTTGATTTGCCACCCACGCATTTGGAAAACTCCTTGTTGTATTAAACTTCCACTGTACCTTCACTCTGCACACTGTGAACACATGTCCATTGCATACGTGGCTTCCGCACTATGCTTTATCGGTGATATCCCCCAAAACCCACTGCGATGGAATAGCTTATCACGGGACTTTGGTCTTCCATGTTTCACCATACTACGGTGAATGCTGCTTGTATTCGTCCAATTTTGGGCACTTTCGCCAATCGTGGCCCGGGTGGGGTCCACTTTGTTTATGCCATTCCACATCGGTGCGTTCGGCCTGTCTCATTGTCGGCGGGCGCCGTCTTCACATTGATAACATTAGGTTAAATTAAAACATAACAACTGACATCGTATTATATATAAATATAATATATATAATGAATATTATATATATAATAATATTACATTAAATACATAATACGATTCTTCTTATTTATTTATTTTTCTTAAATACTTATACATAGAGACCATATATAAGTATTTAAATTTTATTTTACTTTTCATTTGTCACATGCTTTATATACAAGAAAGAAAACACTAACTTCAATAATTAAAATCGTCAACAAGAACTTGACCAAAAACCGTCGACAATAAAAAATCGTCGACAAGAAAAAGTTGTCGACGATAAAATATCATCGACAAGAAAAAGTTGTCGACGATAAAATACCGTCGACAAGAAAAAGCTGTCGACAATAAAATATTGTCGACAAGAAAACACTGTCTACAAGAACCGACAACAATTGCAAAACCTATGACAAAACGAAGGATTAGACAAAAATGAAATGTCAACACCCGAATATCAAGACGAAAAAGGTGGGTCCCCAATTTTGGGGTGTGTTGTGGATCAGCCACAACAGGAGCAATCTAATCTCAGGCTTGCCAATAGGTATGAGATTTTTAAATCTTTGGTTGATGAAGAGGATCACTCTATGGAGGGCTTGGAGGGTTTCAAAGAAACTTCTAATATTCCTGGGCAGCCCCCCCTCTCACCTTCTCTTGTCATACAGCAGATAGTTGATCCCTGTGAAGTATCACAACCAGTGTATTCTGGTGCCTTAGTAGTCCATAATCCTAAGCAGTCAGTATCTTAGGATGTCCACATGGGGATAGCAGAGAAGAGCATGGAAAGGCCATCTTTGGGGATAACCCAGCTGGAAAAAAGACCAAAAAATAGCAATTCTCAGGGAGCAGGTCGAAGATCTAATAAGGAGCTGCTAGCAGCTCAAGGAGACAAATTGATCATGGGAGGATCAATGAGGACAATTGATTCTTATTGCTCTCAGGGTAACCCATGATTATACAATCTTGGAATGTGAGGGGTTTAAATAGTAGAACCCATCAATCTACTGTTCAAAGGTTATTAGAAAATAGCAATACTGATTTCTTGCTTTTACAAGAGACTAAGATGTCTTTGGATCTTATGTCTAAAACAGTCAACAGAATCTGGAAGGGCACTAGTCACATGGATGTGGCTGCCCAAGGTGCCTCAGGGGGGATTGTTACTCTGTGGAACTCTCAGGAATGGTCTGCAATAGATCACCTTGCCTGGAGGGGTGTTCTCACTTCTCTCTTTAGGAATAATGTCTCGGCGAAAGTCATTTTAATTACTAACTTTTATGGATCTCAAACCCTGGAGGGCCAAAGGCGGTAGTGAAAGGCTGTGCATGACATGAGAGTGTCTAGGGAAGATCTAGACTAGATTGTAGCGGGGGACTTTAATGCTAAATTATCTTCTAGAGAACAGGAAGGGGGAACACCCTTTTTGGATCCAGGGGACCGTTTCATGATCACTCAAGTCTAGGCTTTACACCTAGTGGACATCAAATGTCCTGGCAATAGCTTTACTTGGACTAATAAAAGGAGGGAGCCACATAGTAGGAAGGTGAAACTAGATCGCTTTCTACTTTCAGAAGAGACGTTTGTAAAATGGAACATTAATTTTTATATTTTAGCAGGCCCTGTTTCTGATCACTGCCCTATTCTTTTGGAAGGTGGGGCGGGGAGGGGACACCATCACAAACCTTTCAGATTTGAGAATTTTTGGCTGTAGAAAGAAGAACTTCGGGAGAAAATCCCGCAATGGTGGGAAGAAGGCCGTCCAGCTTATGGAAGAGCAATGTTCAAAATTCACAAACAACTTCAATATGTCAAAACTCAGTTGAAATATTGGAGGCATTCTAATAAATCTGACTTCCAGGCCCAAAGAGCTCCGTTGGTGGCCCACTGGGATGAGATACAAAAATAGTTCAGAGAAGGAGTTATTACAGATCAGCTCAAGGATGAGGATGATGCCTTGCGTAGAGCGGTGGAGGACATTGACAACCAGGAGGAGACTTATTGGAGGCAGAGAGCAAGAACTACCTGGTTAGTGGAAGGGGACCGAAATACAAAATTCTTTCATCGGACTGCTTGTGCCCGAAGACAGATGAACAAGATGGAGGTCCTTCAAGATGAGAATGGTCATTCCTTTGACACTCTTCCAGATATACACTCCCATGCTATGGATTATTTCTTAAAGATTTTTAAGGAGAGTGCGGTTCAAGATGCTTCGGCCAAAAATGAAGTTATTTTTGTCATTCTTGCTCTCATTTATGAGGATGAAAACTAGGCCCTCATCAAACCCATTGATAGAGATGAACTGATAGCTGTGGTCTTTGGAATGAGTACTGGTAAAACTCCAGGTCCTGACGGTTTCCCCATTGAGTTTTTCCAGGCCTTCTGGGATTGCTTAGAGGAAGATGTTAGAGCTGTGGTTGAAGAATCCAAAGAAAACAAGAGAATGCTTAAAGCTCTAAACCACACTTTCATTACCTTGATTCCAAAAGGGGAGGAGGGGAGCCATATTTCATATTATAGGCCTATTGCCTTATGTAATGTGTTGTATAAAATAATCACCAAGGTAATGGTTGAGCGACTAAAACCCCTTCTTCACAACATTATCTCCTCTGAGCAAGGGGGTTTTGTTGAGGGTCGATAGATTCTGGATGGGGTGGTTCTGGCTCAGGAAGCTATTCATTCAATGCACACTTCTGGGAATAAAGGGATGTTCATAAAACTAGACATGTCCAAGGCTTATGACAAGGTTGAATGGAGTTTTTTGGCCAAAATGATGGCTGCTTTTGGTTTCTATCAGGACTGGATTGAGTGGGTCATGAGTTGTGTCTCTTCCTCGACCTACTCTATTCTAATTAAGGACCTTCCTTCGTAGCCGTTTGGAGCCTCTCGGGGTCTCCGCCAGGGGGATCCTTGCTCTCCTTATCTATTTCTAATTATGGCTGAACGTCTTGGCAGACTTTTCTTGAGGAGAAGACAGTAAGGCAGATTATTGGGTGTTAGGGTGGGGGACGAAGTTTTATCGCACCTGCAGTTTGTGGATGACACTGGTCTGATGGGAGTTGCCAGCCTCAGGGAAGCAAGATCGATTAGGGATACTCTTAATGTATATCTCAGGGCTACTCAACAGGTCATTAATGACAAGAAATCCAAGGTGGTATTTTTCAATCTGGAGCACAGGCTTCAGAACAAAATTTTAGAAATTCTGGGATTTACTAGGACTGCTCTTCCTGTGGTTTACTTGGGGATTCCATTGCACTTCAAGAAGCTGAAACTTGACACTTGGAGGCACTTGCTTGAGGGCATCCAGGAAAGAATTAATCACTGGTCTCACAAGTGGTTAAGCTATGGTGGCAGAGTAACTTTCTTACAGTCAATCATTCAAGCCATGCCTATCTACAAATTCTCTATCTTGGCTGCCCCGCTTACAATCTGGAAAGATTTGGACAGGATGGCTAGAAATTTTTTGTGGGAAGGACCAAAGGGAGAGAGAAAGTGGGCCTTAGTGAGCTGGGATAAAGTTACCCAGCCCAAGGTAAAAGGTGGGCTGGGACTGAGAGGATCTAGGTTAAATAATAAAGCCTTGGCTGGAAAGTTGTACTGGAGGTGGATTTCCCAGCCAACTTCCTTATTCAGTAGAATTCTCACTAGTAAGTACTTGGGTCATGTCAACCCCAATGAGGTGGGTCGCTTCTCTTTGGAGGGTGCTGGATCCTTAGTTTGGCAGGCTCTCAAGCTTGGATCTCAGGTTATTAAAGACCAGCTATTTTGGAAAGTGGGGAGGGGGGATAAGGCCCGTTTTTGGTCTGATTCTTGGGATCAGTTTCCTCCCATCATGGTTGAATTCCCTGAGTTACTCCCAATAAAAGCTGCCATAGAATCCAAGGGTTGGGTCCAAATTGAGAGTTATTTCAATACTACTCACTGGGGGGTATAAGTTTAAGAAGTTTAAGAAGTTGGAGGAGTGGCCAATTTCAATCCCTCCGGAGCTAGCACCCATCTTGTCCAAAATCTTGAAAGAAAGGTTTCTCACTGGGAGGGATGAGGAGGATGAATTAGCTTGGGGCTATGGGAGCCTTGGCGTTTACACTGTTAAAGACGGATATGATAACATCCTCCCTGAGCCTCCCCCCGCTGCTTTCCCGGTTGAGGACTGGAGACAGATTTGGCAATCCAAGGGTTGGCCGAAAGTGAACTTTTTTGCTTGGCAGGTTATGCACAATGGAATTCTCACTTTCGACAACCTCAGGTGCAGAGGTATCATCGGTCCTTCTCAATGTGTTCTATGCCATAAGAATGAGGAAACAACTGATCATATGATGTTTGAATGCCCCTTCATGCACCAGATTTGGAAGCGCTGGTTCTCTCACTATAAAATCCAGCTTAATGGTGATTTGAATCGGATTAACATTCTGGAAATATGGAAGAGGGGTAGATTTAAATCTAAAGCTCTTCGAATCGGTTGGGAGCTCGGCTTAAATTTCATTTGGTGGCAAGTGTGGTTGGAGAGAAATGCAAGAATATTTTGAGAAATGTTTTCCACGCTTGATGGTGTTTGGCAGGTCATCTGGAGAAAAGTCACTAAAATAGTTGTTGTCCACGCAAATGAGGAATCTCAGGTTGATTCGAAGCCAATGGATGAGGGAGTTGAAAAGCAAGAGGAATAGGTCAGAGCCAGCTGGAAACCTCCTCCCGACGGTTGGATCAAAATCAATACTAACGGAGCTACTAAGGGCAATCCGAGCAATGCTGGCATTGGTGTGGTCTGTCGAAATCATGAGGGCACCGTGCTCTACTGGGAGCTGTAGGGTTTGGGAAAAACCACAAATAACGAAGCTGAAGCCATTGCTATCAGAGCTGCTTCTATTTGGGTAGTTAATCAGGGCCATAGGAGGGTAATTCTAGAATCTGACTCTCAATTATTGGTTGGAGCTCTTAACTGCATGAGGAACTTTGCTTTGAAAGCATGGAGGTTGAGGATTTTGGTCTCTCAAATCAAGGAACTATGGAGAGAACTAGATGATGTGATCCCTGTTTATGCGAGTAGAAATCTAAATAAAGCGGTCGATTTCCTTGCGAAGATGGGTGCTGAGAAAGAGGTAGGGGTGCAGCTGCACAGTGACATGCCTTTGGAGGATGAAGTGATTTGGTAGGGCCTGGAATGATCCTTAAGATAATGAACAAAGAAAATGCTAAGGGTGGTTTTTGTCGCGATATCACGACCTGTTGCACCGTCGCGGCCTTTGGTGGCAAGCTGTCATGATTTCATGACATGTTTCGCTGTCGCGGCCGTTGGAGAGAAGCTGTAGCGATTTCGTGACCTATAGCACCATCCCTGCCTTTGGAGAGAAGTTGTATCAATTTCGTGACCTGTTGCGTCATCGCGGCCTTTGGAGGGAGACTGTCACGATTTCGTGACCTGTTGCACCGTCGGGGCCTGTGGCTGGAAGCTGTAGCGATTTCGCGATGCTTTTGGAGAATTGGCGCTAAGGGGAAAAATCATCGCGATATCGTGACACTTTTGGAGTATAGGCGCCAAGGGGAAAATCCGTCGTGATATCGCGACATTTTTGCTGAATGGTTGCCCAAGGGAAAAATCATCGTGATATCGCGACAGTTTTGGAGAGTTGGTACCAAGGGGAAAAACCGTCGCGATATCGTGACACTTTTGAAGGTTGTCCGCCATGGAGAAAAACCGTCGCGATATCGTGACACTTTTGTTGAAAGGGCGCCCAGGAGAAAAATCGTCGCGATATCATGACATTTTTGGAGAGCTGGCACCAAGGGGAAAAACCGTCATGATATCGTGACACTTCTGAAGGTTGGGTGCCAAGGCGAAAAGCCGTCGTGATTTCGTGACACTTTTGTTGAATCGGTGCCAAGGGGAAAAATCGTCGCGATATCGCGGCATTTCTGGCAAGCTGGCACCAAGGGGAAAAACCGTCGCGATATCGCGAAACTTTTGAAGGTTGGGCGCCACGGAGATAACTCGTCACGATATCGTGACAATTTTGAAGGATGGGCGCCAAGGGGAAAACTCGTAGCGATTTCACGATAGTTTTGGGGAATTGGCGCCATGGTGAAAAATCGTCGCAATATCACGACACCTTTAATGAAGGGGCTCCAAGGGGAGAACTCGTCGCGATATCATGACACTTTTGTAGTTTGGGCGCCAAGGGAAAAACTCGTCGTGATTTCGTGACACTTGTGGAGAATTGGCGCCATGGGGAAAACTCGTCACGATTTCGTGACTCTTTTGCAGCACTGGTGCCAAGGGGAGAACTCATCGTGATATCGCGACACTTCTGGTGATCAGGCGCCTTTTGGAAATCTCGTTGCGATTTCATGACACTTTTGGTGATTGGGCGCCTTGTGGTTGTGTTGTCACGATTTCGCGATGCTTGTGGTGTTTAGGTGCCTCGGGGCTTGGCTGTCGCGATTTCGCGACATGTCACGATTTCGTGACATGTCGTGATTTCTCGACATGTCGCGATTTCATGACTTGTTTCTCTGGCACGGCCTCGGTTGGGTTGTTGTCGCGATTTCGCGACATGTCGCGATTTCGCGACATGTCACGTTTTCGCGCCTTGTTGTAATCTTGCTTCTTGCTCTCGACTGGGATGTGTTTACTCCCTTATGTAATTGTTCTCTGTTTTAATACAAGTTTTTTCAATTTTTTCAAAAAATAAAAATAAATAAAAAATATTTTTAAAGTAAATATAATGTACATCAAATTTTCATGATCCTATTCTCATTACTCTAAGTATAATAATTAAAATAGTTATTTATAATTCATACATTTTAATTCCATGGTCAAATTATTATTTTTGAGTCTAATTACTTCAAATCATGTGATTGTACCTATAGTACATGATAGCCACACTAATTTTGACTTATCCTAATTTACAATGTCCATATTCAAATTCAACTTTAATTTCAAGTTTTCTACCTAATTAGAGAAGAAATGTACTCTAAATTCAAAATATAGACACCAAAACAGCACCAATCCGATTAAGTGACTACAAACACTGATCGCATTGACATACACAGCTTTCAGGGCAGCCCTCAGAGGTCAAACAGTGGTCCTAGCCACTCACACAACAGTTTAGAAGGTCGAAAAGTGAGCAGAACAAAGTTGGTCGTTTTAACAAGCCTTTAGTCTAAAGCGAGTCTTTAACAAACTTCAAGCCTCAAAATCCTAAACAAACTTCAAGCCTCAAAATCCTAAGCAAACTTTAAGCCTTGGGCAAGAACAAATCTTAAGCAAACATCAAATCTTGGAAAACTTTAAAAGCGAAGGAACTTCGGCCTTAGGCGTCGCGAAATCATGACGTCGCGATTTTGCGACACCTCGGGGCCCAAAGGGGAACCTCGCCCGAAGTGTCGCGATATCGCGATGTCGCGATATCGCGATGTCGCGATATAACGACACTTCGGGGCCCAAAGGGGAACCTCGCCCGAAGTGTCACGATATCGTGACACTTCGAAACCCAAAGGGGAACCTCGCCCGAAGTGTCGCGATATCGCGACATCGCGATATCGTGACACTTCGGGGCCCGAAGGGGAACCTCGCCCGAAGTGTCACGATATCGCAACACTTCGGGGCCCGAGGGGAACCTCGCCCAAAGTGTCGCGATATTGTGACACTTCGGGGCCCAAAGAGGAACTTCGCCCGAAGTGTCGCGATATCGTGACACTTCGGGACCCAGAGGGGAGCCTTGCCCGAAGTGTTGCGATATCGCGACACTTCGGCGCTTAAAGACGGACTTCAGCATTCGAAAGCAGACTTGCATCATTTCGGGGCGACATTCCGCCATTCAAGGGAAAGCATTCCGCCATTCAAGGGCAAGCATTCCATCAATCAGAGGCAAGCATAAATCAATCAAAGGCAGGCATTAATACGACTTAATGGCAAATGGCAGCCAAAGACAGTCATTTATGGCTCTTGCTGTGCATGCGCACATAGGTGGGCATAGTGGCAGTTAACAGACTACAGTCACGTAGGCCCGAGTCAAGGCGGAGTCTCCTCCCTGATGAGGAGGCATGACCGCCACGTGGCATCCCTGCGTGCTATTTTTAAAAGAGACCCCGTGGGTCTATAAAAGAGTAGACTTTCCCACTCAGGAGGGAGGTTACGGAATGAGCATTTTAAAAAAACCACAATGAAGTGCTGTTAAAACTAAGACCCGATCACATTCTTTTGCAATTCACAATCTTTTGCACCTGTAATCTCTTTCATGAAGGAGGTTATTGGTGGCTTTTCAGAAGCGTGAATCTGACCTTCGTACCCGATATTGGACATAGTGAACTACCAATTTGCCGACAACACATTATTTTTTGGATCTTGAGCCAATTCCCAGTGGATTGGCGTCAAGGTCAAATTTTCATGGGGCGGTCCGCTTGGGCACCCCACGCACGTTCTTCGTTAGTATAATACATGCTGTTTTAGAAGTTCGAATATATGCTATTGTCGAATACATATTTAAAACAGTTTACGTTTTATCATATTTACTGTTTTCGAAAATATTGAAACAATAGTTTACGTTGTATAACACATGCTATTGTCGAATATATATTTAAAACAGTTTACGTTTTATAATATTTTCTATTTTCGCCAGTTTACAGTTTGAAACAACAGTTTATGTTTATTGTTTCTGTGAATGCAGGTGCTACTAAACAGTTTATTGTTTCTGTGAATGCAGGATAAGCAGCAGCAAGCGAAGACTCATTAACACCAGCGGCGGCAATACGTTGGCCCGCCCACTTTGCATGTGGGCATGCGGAAAGAAGATTATTAGTCATGATTGTAAATGAGCATATGTAACCGAGGAGATGTATTGTAACCGAGTTGTAATTAATATATAAAGGGTTGTGCTCCTACTTTCTCTGTATATTTTGTCTCAATTTGGTTACGTTCTCTCATTTCATGCATCGAGTTAATTCTGTTCTTATTACATCTGAATATTGCTTCCTTCCGAAATCTCATGCTTTCAATGGCGATCATGGTGGGACCGTTCCCAGAATTGTAAATCACAGAAACTAATCAGATTTGTTGTGTTTGTGCTTAACAAGTACCCCTGATTTTTTTTAAGCTGAAGGTCATAAATAGCAAGTCCGGGCAAGAAAGAGGTAACAGTTTCTTCATTTTCTGCTGTGATATTTCTGTTTAGTTTAGTTGTTTATTTTTTTACTCTCATTTTTTTTTTAATTATTAAAGAAAGATAGAGAAAGTGTAGGTCAATTTTCTTGCTTTATTTACTTATTTAAAAAAAAAAATTCAAATTTCTACTTGTTGTTTTCCGGTTTGTAGTATTTGTGTGGCATAGGGAAAGTTTCTTTTTGCTGCTTGTTTCATTTTTTTAAAATAAAATGAACCACACACACTTCACGTGGTAAATTAAACCAAGGAGCTGGTCGTAAAACCCCAACCCTTGAGCAAGACCAACGGTGGGTTCATCACCACCTTGGCTTAGCTTTGCATCCATTTCCCCGATTGTCACTGTTGTTAGGCGTAAATCCTGACGAAAGCTGACCGAGTGTTGCTGGGGTGATTCCCATGCATACGAGGATAAGTCTTCTATGGTAGGTGTCATTAACAGGACAATCCCCCCTTTCGTACCACCTATGTTCCACATACCATCTGCTCTCACGTACCTATAGTTTCCCTCTCGTAAGGGCGGGTATATAGAGAGGTTGGTATATTGGTCCGACAATGGTATATTGAAGGGGCGACCATTTATGGGAGTCATATGAGCTGAAATTATGCATTTAAATGTTCTCCAAAAATTGCAAAAACAAAACAAAACATCAAAATGCACTAAACCAGTCTAGGACACACTATCAATCCTTAAAAGAGATAATCATGGTTTTGTGTATGTGTGTGTTCATTTCTACTTAGTGTAAAAAAAAAGATAAATCATCATAAACGAGATAAAATCTGCTTAGAGAGTAGAGAAGCACCACAATGGTGTACACCCGTAGCCAAGCCCAATCAAGGGCAGACGCTGCGGAAGGTGCACAAAGAGAGGGCGCTAGTCACCTTCGCTTTAGCCCTGAGGACTTGGCCATACCACCTTGGCGGTCTGGCCTACAAGAAAGTCCACATCAGGCCACTTCAAAAAGGAACTATTGGGAACCCCCTCATTGGTGTATGCCCATTCAACACAACCCCTTTCGAGAAGATGCTTTGCATGTAGATCTTAATGTAAGTAGGCAACCGCCTCTTGAGGCTAGATCTAAGTGGCCGCAGCACGATGAAGCGCTAGAGAGGTTTAGTGTCCATGAGGAGAGACAGTGTGAATACGCTACGTCTTCCTTGCCTCACATTCGAACAGAAAGACAAAATCCAGAGCGCAGGGCTCTTTACACAGGGCAAGCCAACTCTACCTGCCCCTTTCAAACCCATGAAAGGGAGTATGAGGAAAGCCATCGCATTCCTCGAGGACAACAAAAAGTGCTGGAAACTTGCGTTTCTGCACCTGCTAGGTATTATGATCATACATTGAGGCTAGAGCCTCAAGTAAATGTCACCTACCTCAACAGAGGGAAGCAACCCATTGAAATTTTAGATCATCAAAATCGAGGCAAACACATAGAAAAAATATTTAAGCCTCCTGAGCAAAAGAGAGCAAACCAAGTTGACCCGACAGTCGCCAGACATGCCGCCTGCCAAGCCCAAATCTCGTAACTTGAGCAAGGTCATCAGGAGTTAGAGTACTTATACAACCTGAATAAAGAGCGCATGCAGCGCGAAGCGGATGAGTTGCGCTATAAACTACCTGAGAGGGTGCCAACCCCTCGCACCCACTGAGAAGAACATTATGAGAGGCACAATCCTTTGGTGCAGGACAGGTCTCTGCGACCTCGTCAAGCTTTTCCTTCGAGACCTTATAGACCCGAGATGGAGGCCACTCCCCGAAACAATGATGGGTACCCTCAACGGGGACTCAATCAAGGTCATAGGTCTTGCCCAGAGACTCCTCAAGAAGTTTATGAGGAGTACAAACCAGAAATAGAATGGGCCAAAACGCCCCATCAAGGCTGCCACTCGGCCACCCCCCCATAGGCCTCTAGTCTCCCATAACTCACAATGGGAGCAAACCAAAGAGGAAGAAATAAAATCTTCTAATGCATACAAAGCGCTATTAGAGCATTTGGATTCTGTGGAGACAAAGGCTTCTGGGCATCAAAAACGCACGTTGCATCAACTCCGCAGCCATCCAGTGCATCCCTCAGTGCCTACACCTCTTTACCCTGAACACTTCAAGTTGCCTCAATTGGCAGTCTTTAAAGGTGAAGAGGACACACAAGAACATGTCACAAGGTTCCTAAGTCAATGCTTCGGCATCCAAGATAATGATGCATTGTTTCTTAGAACTTTCATAACCACATTCGCAGGCCCTGCCTCGGATTGGTTCACACAATTACCCAAACACAACATAAACAACCTAGATCAATTAGTAGATGCGTTTCTTGAACGCTTTGCCTTCAACACAAGGAAGAAGGCATCACTTAGTGATCTGGCTAGCCTCAGGCAATATGATGAAGAAACAATGGCAGCATACGAGAATCGATGGAGGGCTTTGCTTTCTAAGCTACCCTACCGTCCCCCTATGTCTGACCTAACACAGATGTTTGCACGGAGTTGCTTAAAATCAATCTCTGGTCTATTGCTGTTGCAGCAATACGACAACTTAGAAGAAGCTTTGGCGCAAGCCAGAGTTATAGAAGAGATTAAGATAGGCGAAGGCAAAATCGCCAAGCCTAAAAAGAAAGAGTGGAATAAAACCACTAAGACTGGGACAACGCAATCACAACCCACTGTGGTTAACCAAGTTGCGATAAATGCTCCCAATCCTATGCAAGAAATGCAGCCCCAAAAGGCTAATTACCAAGCAGTGCCTCCTAGTTATGAAAGAGATAATAAGAAACAGGAGCAGAATCAGCAGAGTCGCCCTAGGCGACAATTCACCCCTTACATAGAGTCCAGGGACTCCCTATTTGACCGCTTGTCAGCGGTAAATTTAGTTACCTTTCCAGAAATCCAAACTGTAGACCCTAATGCCCCCAAGCCTAAGGGATACAGAGAGGAATTGTATTGTAGATTCCATAGGCGCAGGGGACATGATTTAAATGGATGCTAGAAATTTAAAGGATTAATCCAAGATCTAATCGACAATAAAACATTGGTCGTGGACAACCCCATAGCGCCAAACAATCAACAAATGGGGGTATTCAAGGACCCTTTGCCTGCCCACGAGGCACAGGAAAAACCTCTCCAGATTAATGAGGTGCGACAGAATCTTCCCATGCAAGGATTTGTGAGAATGATTAGCATAGTGACACGGAACAAAAAGTACCCAACAGCTACCCCCAAGGTAGCTACGAGGGAAGTTCCAACGACGTCGCAGCCTCAAGCAATGCCCCTGTGCAAGTACCTCGCCTAGACCGGGAGGTCATGATACGGACCAAACTCACGCAGAGTTTGCGGACCACATCGGCTAGGCTGTCCATTTATGAGCTTATTCAATAGTCAACACCTCATAGAGAAGCTCTTATGGAAATATTAAAAGCCATCGAATTATAGCCTCACGAAGCAAATTCTTTCAACAACTTCGTGGGACATGTGAAGAGATGTACGGAGCCGGTCATCACCTTCAGAGAAGATGAAGTCAAAGCAATATCGAATGACACGGCAGATCCACCCCTACACATTATTGCACGGGTCAATAGGATCTCGTACAAGAGAGTGCTGGTAGATGCTGGCTCGTCCAGTAACATCATTACCACAGTAGCACTAAAACATTTAAAGCTACCAGCCTCTCATATCACAGCCTCCACGTACACATTGCGAGCTTTCAACGATGCAATATGCTCGACAGTCGGCACAGTTGTTCTACCTGTCCAGGTAGGACAAAAGACAATACCAACATTGTGCCATGTGTTGGAAGGTGAGATGGCTTACAATATACTGCTAGGGCGGCCTTGGATTCGGGACATGAAGTGTGTCCCTTCCATCGCTCACCAGTGCTTAAAGTATGCTTTTGAAGGAGAAATACATGTAGTCCCAATGGACTTAGAACCCTTCAAGTATTGCAATGCGGTACAATTAATGCCTCAATCGACCCTCCCTTCAACGCATTTGGATTTCCAGCTAAATCCATCTAAACAGGGTCCAACACCGCAGGCACCACTGGTGACCAAAACACCAAAATCCCAGCCAGGTGAATCCTCATCATCTGCTCCTTCATTACCAACGCCACCTGTCATGGCTAAACTGAAGGACAAGGGAAAACATATCATGGAAGAGGCTCAGCCCCTAGAAGAGGGGTTGCCCATAATTTCAACTTTATCAACAGAAGAAACACCTAGCACTATGAAAGCTGAGATTCCTAAACCACCAAACATGGAATGGACTCAGGAAGGACTCCTATTACCTCCCTCCCAAACATCAACAATCACTGTTGAAATGGCCAGTACAGGCCTGGGGGAGTACATAGTGCAGAATGTTGTGGCAACACCCGCATTAGAGTCAGTACAGGATATGGGGAGACCTCGCCTTCCCATAGGAATAGTTTTTCCTCTAGGTCACCCACCCAACCAGACAAATTTTGTGTATGGGGGCCTTGATCATGGTCTGGAACCATGCAAACAAAAGGAAGCAGATGAAGAGCCTTTTGTTGAAAACATCAACTATCTGTCAAACCTAGACTTTGCCCTAAAATATCTTGGCCAATGCAATTGGCATGGATACGGGCTAGGTAGATATGAGCAAGGGATGCGGGTCCTTTGCCAACCAAGATATCAGATGCCATATGACAAGTTAGGAGTAGGGTTCAACCACCCCCTACCCTTAGACATCTTGGTCGAAAATATGCAAGGCCTAGAAATAGGCAATAAGGGGGGATTGGCACCAGATATTTATGCCAACCCAAATACAGAATATACATTGGGAGATTACCTCCCATGGTCAACAAACACCCTTGGCAACAGTAGTAACTCCTCTCCTTTGCTAGAGAGAGGTGAAAGTTCGAACATTAATCCCCAAAGAGAACATCAACGGTATCCGGACATCTTTTTGAAGCTGTTCCCCTTAGAGGTTCCAGTTGAATCAATACAGTGTCAAGAGAATCTGGTCCCTCCACTAAGAGTGGAACAACCGCCATGGGACCAGATTAACTTCCTGGAACAAGGAGAACCCTCAATGTCGTAAGCAATGGTTGCTGAAGAGAATGAACATTTTTGGGTCTCCGAAAGTGATTCAGAAGATGAGACTGAGATGGAATATCTCAGACATGCGCGACGACATTATCGCCCTTTAACTCATGAAGATCTAATGGGACAGATGGGCATACTACTAGGGCATGAATGGTGGGTAGACCCAGCGAAGTGGGACCAAGTGTTGGATCCATGGCTCCAAATTCACGATGAGCACCGTCCACCTCGAGACCCTATCATGACAACAGTGCCGAGGGAAGACCCTGTCCTCCTTTCTGCACATAGGGCTGATTCGTTCGTGCCCATTCCCCTAGAGCCATATCCAGAGTATAGGGAGCATATAGAAGAATCATGTTATCATACCCGCGTTAATGGAGACCAAATTCATTCCATCCACATGATCTCCATTGATTTGACCGCACCCATCCGCAATCCGACCGATCCAGCACGGTCATTGCATCTAGACATAGATGCCATCGACTAGGATCGCGCCAATTCACCTTTATCACCATCAGAGTACTGGCCTTTTAGTGAAATGCATCATTTTACCCCAGGGACAACTCAGGATATTTTTTAGGCTGAAGAGGAACCCAAGGTTCCCAATGCAGATCTAAATTCAGCTAATGATATCCATTTGATCCCGACTCCACATTAGTTGGAGGATGGATCCCACATGTCAGTCGAGGAGATGACTGACGTAGATATCGGCACAGATCCAATGAATCCATAGATTCTTAAGCTAGGGGTAAGTCTTTCCCCCGAAGAACAAGACAACTACATTGCCCTTCTCAAAGAGAAGAAGGAGGTTTTTGCATGGTCGTATAAAGATATGCCAGGACTAGACCCACAGCTAGTCACGCATAATTTAATGCTTGATCCAAAAATCAAGCCTGTAAAGCAAAAACTACGTAAGATGCACCCAACAGTGGCCTTGATGGTCAAAGACGAATTGCAAAAGCTGTTGGATGCACGGTTTGTCATCTGCGTGGATTATCTGCCATGGTTGTCCAACATGGTTCCTGTCAAGAAGCCCGATGGGAGGATTCGCATATGCACCAATTTTTGAGATCTAAACAAAGCGAGTCCTAAGGATGATTTCCCTTTGCTGAGCATCGACGCATTGGTAGACGCTACAGCAGGTCACGAAATGCTCTCCCTAATGGATGGTTTCTCAGGATACAAACAAATTCATATCAATCCTGAAGACCAACTAAAAACAACGTTCACAATGCCTTGGGGGACATTTTGTTATAAGGTCATGCCTTTTGGCCTTAAAAACGCTGGCGCTACCTACCAACGTGCCATGACATATATCTTCCACGATTACATGCACAAAACTTTGGAAGATTACATGGATGATTTGTTAGCCAAGTCTCTCTTGCGCTCAAATCATATCGATGACTTAAGCAAGATCCTCGATCGCCTCATGGAGCATAAAGTCAGACTAAACCCCAAGAAGTGCGTATTTTGCGTCACATCTGGAAAACTCTTGGGTTTCATAGTCTCAAAGCGAGGCATCGAGGTGGACCCAAAGAAAGTCAAGGCAATCCTTGAAATGGTTCCCCCAACTACAATCAAGCGGCTCGAAGTCGCAGGGAAAGGTCGCATCGATTAAATGCTTCATAGCGCAATTATCCGACAAGTGCCGACCCATGAACAAATTATTGCACAAGGGGGTTACATTTCATTGGGATGACGAGTGCCAGTCAGCCTTTGACGAGATCAAACAATACCTGGTTTCGCCACCAGTATTGGCACCACCTAGACCAGGAGTGCCGTTCTACTTATACATCTCAGCTACTGAGGTGGCACTGGGCGCCATGCTAGCCTAGAAGAATGAACTTCACAAGGAACAGGCTACTTACTATCTTAGCCGCAACCTGGTCAGTTATGAACTTAACTATGCATACGTTGAGAAACTCTGCTTGGAAGTGGTGTTTGCTACCAAAAAGCTACGCCACTACATGCTGAGCAATACTACGTATGTTGTGTCTAAGGAGAATCCATTGCGATACATGATGAGTCATACTTATCATAGTAGTCGCATGGAAAAATGGATCATGTTGTTGACGAAATTTGACAGAGTTTATTGGACAAAAATATATCAAAGGACAAGTCATAGCCGATCAACTAGCAGAGGCTCCTCTTGAAGACGATCAGCCTCTGGTCATAGAACTACCCGATGATGGGGTCTTCCATGTCTCAGAATCGCAAGATTCTGATGAGCCCGAGTCACGAGCCGACATAACCCTATTCTTCGATGGTTCTAAATGTGAGCAAGGTGGTGGCGCGGGAATTGTATTCTTCAAACCGCAGGGTGCTCCAATGCCCCTGTCATTTAAATTAAACTTCTCGTGCACCAACAACAATGGAGAATATGAAGCCTTGCTCCTAGGTCTTCAAACAACAATCGCCATGAACATCAAACGACTGAATATCTTTGGTGATTCGCTGTTAATAGTCAATCAAGTCAAAGGGGTATATCAATGCAAATGCCCAGTCCTACAGGCTTACAAAGCCCTCGTGGAAAAATTCCTGGCAAAACTTGAGTGGTATGACATCGAGGCACTCCCTCAATCATCGAATCGTTTTGTGAACACAATGGCCTCCTTGGGGTCACTAATTTTGCAAGACCTTTCCGGTGATATGACAACCATTCAAGTCAAAACCTTATCGCAATCCGCGATGGAGCATGCAAGCTCAGACTTGACGCTAGGAATCCACATGATCTAGATTGAACCATCCTCGGATAAGTTCTCTTGAATCCAAGATCGTCTGAAACGTGCCAATTGGAGGTCCTTGTTCTCCCCTACTCCCATTAATAGCAACACAATGCTATTCTTACAGGTTCTATCCCATTTAGCGTTTGCTAGGGATGAACTTCAAGAGGGATTGGTCTGTTCATACTATCGAGGTTTCCGGTCAACGAGGTCGGTATTTACCCATCGGAGACTACCTCAAGTTAGGTAATCTCCCACTTGGATTGACTCATGCTACAAAACGAGCACTCAAGCGAAGCGGCTAGGTATGTCTTGATAGGAGACATTTTGTATCATCGCGCCTATGAAGGAATCCTCCTTCGTTGCTTGGACCAGACAAGAGTCCACTTGGGCGATCGCCCAAGCGCATGATGGTACATGTGGTGGCCACTTCAGTGGTATGGCCATTGCAAAGCGCATTCTTCGCATGGGCTATTATTGGCCATATTTAGAGCGAGATTGTTGCACCTATGTCAAGAAGTGCGTGAAGTGTCAACATCATGCCAATTTGATGCATGTACCTTCTCAGGCCTTGCAAATAGTCCAGTATGCTTGGCCATTCTCGTAGTGGGGATTTGATCTAATTGGAAAGATCTCCCCTGTGTCGTCAGGCCGTCACACGTTTATCATAACGGCCACAGAGTATTTTATCGAGTGGAAGCAATTTCGCTTACCTCTATGATAGGACCCCGCATTGTGGAGTTCATTTTGCATAACATCATATGTCATTTTGGTATTCCATCCAAAATAGTCTCGGATAATGGGATGCCTTTCAAGAACAAAGACGTGCATGCTTTGACCACAAAGTACAAGATTCAACATAGCTTTTCGACACCCTATTATCCGTAGGCGAATGGGCAAGTAGAAGCGTCAAACAAAACGCTAGTTGCCATCCTTAAAAAGACCATCGTAGACAGTCATAAGGATTGGCACATTCAAATCCCACTTGCCCTATGGGCCTATTGCACTAGCATCCGAACACCCACTGGGGCCACTCCATTTTTGCTTGTGTATGGCTCCGAGGCAGTCATGCCTCTAGAGTTGGAGATTCCTTCCCTGCGCATATCAATGCGAGGAGTTCATCGATGATGACTCTACGCGACGAGCCCGGTTAGACCAGCTTACATTGCTTGATGAACGACGCGTTAATGCTCTCGAGCATTTACGTATTTATCAAGAGTGACTTAAGAAAGCTTACAACATGAAAGTTCACCTGAGGGACTTTCAGGTTGGTGATTTGGTTTTGAAGGAAAACCAACAAAATTCCAGTTTGCCATCCCACCTAAGGGACAAGTTTGCAGCAAATTGGTTAGGTCCATATGTCATTGATAGCAAAATAGGACCCGGGACATACCGGCTAGCTTCTCTTGACGGTATCAAGGAAAAAGAACCCTTGAATATCAGTCATTTGTGACCATTTCATATCTAAGAGAGCCAAATCCCAAAAATGCTCCAAGGATTCTTGCAATCGCTTGGTCAATCCCAAAA
This sequence comes from Wollemia nobilis, assembly GCA_028583015.1. Lineage (NCBI taxonomy): Eukaryota > Viridiplantae > Streptophyta > Pinopsida > Araucariales > Araucariaceae > Wollemia > Wollemia nobilis. The sequence continues at coordinate 696,744 of JAQPPZ010003272.1, forward strand.
TGCTCCAAGGATCCATAAAATTGCTTGGTCAATCCCAAAAGGCTCCAAGGATTCTTGCAATCGCTTGGTCAATCCCAAAATGCTCCAAGGATCCATAAAATCGCTTGGTCAATCCCAAAATGCTCCAAGGATTCTTGCAATCACTTGGTCAATCCCAAAAGGCTCCAAGGATTCTTGCAATCGCTTGGTCAATCCCAAAAGGCTCCAAGGATTCTTGCAATTGCTTGGTCAATCCCAAAATGCTCCAAGGATCCATAAAATCGCTTGGTCAATCCCAAAAGGCTCCAAGGATTCTTGCAATCGCTTGGTCAATCCCAAAAGGCTCCAAGGATTCTTGCAATCGCTTGGTCAATCCCAAAAGGCTCCAAGGATTATTGTAATCGCTTGGTCAATCCCAAAATGCTCCAAGGATCCATAAAATCACTTGGTCAATCCCAAAAGGCTCCAAGGATTCTTGCAATCGCTTGGTCAATCCCAAAAGGCTCCAAGGATTCTTGCAATCACTTGGTCAATCCCAAAATGCTCCAAGGATCCATAAAATCACTTGGTCAATCCCAAAAGGCTCCAAGGATTCTTGCAATCGCTTGGTCAATCCCAAAAGGCTCCAAGGATTCTTGCAATCGCTTGGTCAATCCCAAAAGGCTCCAAGGATTCTTGCAATCGCTTGGTCAATCCCAAAATGCTCCAAGGATCCATAAAATCGCTTGGTCAATCCCAAAATGCTCCAAGGATTCTTGCAATCACTTGGTCAATCCCAAAAGGCTCCAAGGATTCTTGCAATCACTTGGTCAATCCCAAAAGGCTCCAAGGATTCTTGCAATCGCTTGGTCAATCCCAAAATGCTCCAAGGATCCATAAAATCGCTTGGTCAATCCCAAAAGGCTCCAAGGATTCTTGCAATCGCTTGGTCAATCCCAAAAGGCTCCAAGGATTCTTGCAATCGCTTGGTCAATCCCAAAAGGCTCCAAGGATTCTTGTAATCGCTTGGTCAATCCTAAAATGCTCCAAGGATCCATAAAATCACTTGGTCAATCCCAAAAAGCTCCAAGGATTCTTGCAATCGCTTAGTCAATCCCAAAAGGCTCCAAGGATTCTTGCAATCGCTTGGTCAATCTCAAAAGGCTCCAAGGATTCTTGCAATCACTTGGTCAATCCCAAAATGCTCCAAGGATCCATAAAATCGCTTGGTCAATCCCAAAAGGCTCCAAGGATTCTTGCAATCGCTTGGTCAATCCCAAAAGGCTCCAAGGATTCTTGCAATCGCTTGGTCAATCCCAAAAGGCTCCAAGGATTCTTGCAATCGCTTGGTCAATCCCAAAATGCTCCAAGGATCCATAAAATCGCTTGGTCAATCCCAAAAGGCTCCAAGGATTCTTGCAATCGCTTGGTCAATCCCAAAAGGCTCCAAGGATTCTTGCAATCGCTTGGTCAATCCCAAAATGCTCCAAGGATCCATAAAATCGCTTGGTCAATCCCAAAAGGCTCCAAGGATTCTTGCAATCGCTTGGTCAATCCCAAAAGGCTCCAAGGATTCTTGCAATCGCTTGGTCAATCCTAAAATGCTCCAAGGATCCATAAAATCGCTTGGTCAATCCCAAAAGGCTCCAAGGATTCTTGCAATCGCTTGGTCAATCCCAAAATGCTCCAAGGATTCTTGCAATCACTTGGTCAATCCCAAAAGGCTCCAAGGATTCTTGCAATCGCTTGGTCAATCCCAAAAGGCTCCAAGGATTCTTGCAATCTCTTGGTCAATCCCAAAATGCTCCAAGGATCCATAAAATCGCTTGGACAATCCCAAAAGGCTCCAAGGATTCTTGCAATCGCTTGGTAAATCCCAAAATGCTACAAGGATTCTTGCAAATTGCTTGGTCAATCCCAAAAGGCTCCAAGGATTCTTGTAATCGCTTGGTCAATCCCAAAATGCTCCAAGGATTTTCCACAATTGCTTGGTCAAAAATCAAGAAAACTCAAAAACAACAAAAATCATCAAAAACAACAAAAATTTGCATCTCATTTCTAGGCATACTCACATTCATCAATAGAGAGCTCTTCTCGCACCTCATCTTCATATTCACCAAAATCAATCCATCAAAAATACAAAAATACATCGATGCATTAAAGCATTGCATCCATACATCGCATATTTGTGGTCGTATAGGTCAAAGGCACCATAGGTTGTAATTGCTTTGCTAGTCCATCTTGTTCCACACTGTTCCATTTTACAAAAACAACAAAAAAACCATGCATTGCTTTTACCACACTAGAGTCAGTGGTCTTCTAATGTATCAAGAGTTTTCATGATTTAGTCATCATTTTGCTCTTTAGCCATGTAATGTATCAAGTCGAACAGATTTTACGAAGGTAGAGTTACACTTGAAATACACCTTGTTACGTAACATCCCAACACAAATTAAAACACATAAAAAATTCCCAAGTTGTGTGAATGAAAGATGAAACCTGCACAGTAATCCAGGTCACCATAAGCGAAACGGTTATCTTGCTCATCCCCCCGTGCGAATGGTTCCAGAATACTGACAATTGACAAAAGGAAGAGCTCTTTCCTATCCACTCACCTCCATATATAGTGGTTCTCACCACTACCAAATCCCAATCATAGTTGGTTCCCAAAGTTGTAAGGATTCATACTATCCGCCCCTAACCAGGATGGGTAGTCATCCCCAAAACCTAAAGGGATCAACACCATTCACAAACAAAATTCCAACAAATCATCATCCTAACATTTTCCATTCACCTTTGGTCTCCAAGTTGTAAGGATTCATACTATCCGCCCCTAACCAGGATGGGTAGTCATCCCCAAGGCCTAACAGATCAATGCCCTTACTCCATAACCTCCATCATCCCCTTGGTCCTCAAAGTTGTAAGGATTCGTACTATCCGCCCCTAACCAGGATGGGTAGTCATATCCAAGGCCACAAGGATCAAAGCCATTCACAAGCTCAAATTCACAATACTCAAAACACAAAATCAAATAACAGTGGTTATCACCACTATTCAAAATCCTTGCTCAAAAAGAATTAATAGAAAATAAATAGTGATTTTCATCACTATATAGACGAGCAACTCTCTAAATCATTCAGCCAACAAATATCCTGAACTTGAATCCCTGGAATTCTCAAAACCATCTAGGTGATCCTCATTACAGGTTTGGTTGATAGCCTATATGGCAATAGTGGTATCCTACCCGCATGACGATATGTCTGTCACATTTTCTTTGCATGTGTGCAGACCAATGTTTGCATAAGGATGAGCTAGCTTATGGTATCCTGGATAACACCGTAGATTAATCTAACTAAATACAACAAAGGAGTTAGTGGAGCTAATTAGGTGATCCTCAGTATAGGTTCGATTGAAAGCCCATCTGGCACTGGCGGTATCCTAACAAATACCACATAAATGAACTCAATTGCACACACAGGGATGTGAAATAGCTTAGTAAAAAATAAGTCCGATTCATACCTTGTTCAAAAGTCTTGTAAGATAAAGTACAGTCATGACTAGTAAGTTAAAACCGTCTGAGTCTCAGAAAACCTTGGATACATTTCTAAACCAACTGCGCTACTTTTCATCCTTACAATACCATCAGAAAATACAAAAAGAGAAAAACCACATGTATACATACAAAGTCATGCATCACAGCAATCGCCTAAAAAGACAAAATAATAGAGTTTTAAACAGTCTATGGTGCCATAGCCAAACACCACAAAGTCCATCCATCCATTTCATTTCTGTATATCACATACATTTGCATTCATCACAACATATGCATCCAGCAAAATAAATCAACATACAACAATCGCATTTATTATACCATATGCATCCATCAATATAAAATAGCATGCATCCATCAACATCAATCATTATGCATACCATAATATCATGACATATACACAAAGAAAGAAAATCAAAACCACAAAAACATCACAAAAATGCAACACAAAAACATAGCAATAAGCATCGCCAGACACAAGTGCTCTTGCACTTAACCTCTTGGCATAAAAAATCGATGTCGGGGCTCAAATTATCACTCTCCTACTTCCCCAAGAAGGCTACCATAGCTGGACCGCTCCACGGGAAGATGGGTTTTTGATGATTTCACCCCATTATGGCATCACCAAAAGGGTTAACACCCACCACAAATAGGTCCAAATGTTGGGAAATTGCACGTACTTAAACGGTAAAACATCTAAAGGCACCCTAACCTAAGTCATCTTGGGTCAAGCGACTCGTCACTTTTCTCACGAAGGTCATTCCTTCATCGATTCGTTGCTTGAGGTGGTAGTCACACTTAGTCACCAATCAACAAACACACACCCAATCAGGGCAAGGGCATGCATTTAGAGAATCATTGACAAAGACAATCATGCTCCTGCTTGGGGCAATAAACAAGCAATCATTAAATTGATCAAACAATTGGCATTCCCGAAGCATGAACACAAGGTTTCCCCCATGGACAAAAGGTTACGCCCTTTGCCTAATCATGACTGATCAATGTCCAAGCTCAAGTCACACCTCATCAAAATAGGTTAATACTTGAAATCAAATTCCTTAGCTCGTCAAAAGCAAGGATTCAAGAATGCATGCCCTTTCCATACTTGGGGCATCAAAAGTTGGTTAGGTTACCAAGAAACCCTAATCATTAGTGCTTTGGTCATCTATTTTTTCTCAGCACTGCGTCACCCGCAACGCTTCCCAAAAAGGGGCATCTGTAGACACCAAAACAACACCAATCTGATTAAGTGACTACAAACACTGATCGCATTGACATACATAGCTTTCAGGGCAGCCCTCAGAGGTCAAATAGTGGTCCTAGCCACTCACACAGTAGTTTAGAAGGTCGAAAAGTGAGCAGAACAAAGTTGGTCGTTTTAACAAGCCTTTAGTCTAAAGCGAGTCTTTAACAAACTTCAAGCCTCAAAATCCTAAACAAACTTCAAGCCTCAAAATCCTAAGCAAACTTTAAGCCTTGGGCAAGAACAAATCTTAAGCAAACGTCAAATCTTGGCAAACTTTAAAAGCGAAGGAACTTCGGCCTTAGGCGTCGCAAAATCACGACGTCGCAAAATCGTGACACCTCGGGGCCCAAAGGGGAACCTAGCACGAAGTGTCGCGATATCATGACGTCGTGATATCGTGACACTTCGGGGCCCAAAGGGGAACCTCGCCCGAAGTGTTGCGATATTGCGACGTCGCGATATCATGACACTTCGGGACCTAAAGGGGAACCTCGCCCGAAGTGTCGTGATATCGCGACACTTCGGGGCCCGAAGGGGAACCTTGCCCGAAGTGTTGCGATATCGCGACGTCGGAATATCGCGACGTCGCGATATCGTGACACTTCGGGGCCCAAAGGGGAACCTCACCCGAAGTGTCGCGATATCGCGACACTTCGGGGCCCAAAGGGGAACCTCGCCCGAAGTGTCGCGATATCACGATGTCGCGATATCCCGACACTTCGGGACCTAGAGGGGAGCCTTGCTCGAAGTGTCGCGATATCGCGACGTCGCGATATCACGACACTTCGATGCTTAAAGACGGACTTCAGCCTTCGAAAGCAGACTTGCATCATTTCGCCATTCAAGGGCAAGCATTCCGCCATTCAAGGGCAAGCATTCCGCCATTCAAGGGCAAGCATAAACCATTCAAGGGCAAGCATAAATCAATCAGAGGCAAGCATAAATCAATCAAAGGCAGGCATTAATACGACTTAATGGCAAATGGCAGCCAAAGACAGCCATTTATGGCTCTTGCTGTGCATGCACGCGTAGGTGGGCAGAGTGGCGATTAACAAACTACAGTCATGTAGGCCCGAGTCAAGGCGGAGTCTCCTCCCTGATGAGGAGGCATGATCACCATGTGGCATCCCTGCGTGCTATTTTTAAAAGAGACCCCATGGGTCTATAAAAGAGTAGACTTGCCCGCTCAGTAGGGAGGTTATAGAACGAGCATTTAAAAAAAAACACAACGAAGTGCTGTTAAAACTAAGACCCGATCACATTCTTTTGCAATTCACAAGTCTTCTGCACCTGTAATCTCTTGCACGAGGGAGGTTATTGGTGGCTTTTCAGAAGCGTAAATCTGACCTTCATACCCGATATTGGACATAGTGAACTACCAATTCGTCGACAACACATTATCTTGGATCTTGAGCCAATTCCTGGTGGATTGGCGTCAAGGTCAAATTTTAACGGGGCGGCCCGCTTGGGCACCCCACGCACGTTCTTCGTTAGTATAATACATGTTGTTTTAGAAGTTCGAATATATGCTATTATTGAATACATATTTAAAACAGTTTACGTTTTATCATATTTACTATTTTCAAAAATATTGAAACAACAGTTTACGTTGTATAACATATGCTGTTGTCGAATATATATTTAAAACAGTTGACGTTTTATAATATTTGTTGTTTTCGCCAGTTTACGGTTTGAAACAACAGTTTATGTTTATGGTTTCTGTGAATGCAGGTGCTACTAAACAGTTTATTGTTTCTATGAATGCAGGATAAGCAGCAGCAAACGAAGACTCTTTAACACCAGCGGCGGCAATACGTTGGCCCGCCCACTTTGCATGTGGGCATGCGGAAAGAAGATTATTAGTCATGATTGTAAATGAGCATATGTAACCGAGGAGATGTATTGTAACCGAGTTGTAATTAATATATAAAGGGCTGTGCTCCTACTTTCTCTGTATATTTTGTCTCAATTTGATTACGTTCTCTCATTTCATGCATCGAGTTAATTCTGTTCTTATTACATCTGAATATTGCTTCCTTTCGGAATCTCATGCTTTCACAAAACTACAACAACCAATAGGGTAAATGTGTGACACAATTATATAAAATTTGTTATAAAAAGAAATACTTTAATTCATCAAGGATTAAGGGCTACTTTGGTTGAGAATTATAAGAAGATGTAAATTAAAAAGAAAAACATTGTAAATTAAGTATAAAATATGAATATAATTTTTTTTTTAGAAAGTAAATCTATAGATATATTAAATTATTTATTTGAATAGACATGTTCCTTGTTTTTAAATTTGTATGAGGCACGAGTATTGTGAGAAGTAGTCAATGAATATGTCTTCAGCACAAATACATCTAGATAAAGATATTATTTTAATAACTTTTTTTGTTAGTATTTTAATTCTTATTTATACTCAACTCAAGAAGTATCTATATTTTTTATAAGTCATTGTGGTTAGATATGTTGGTGATTTAAACATAAATAAAAAAAATATAGTTTTGATATAGAGTAAAAATTTGCAAATAGATCTAGTATAAGTATAAGATCTATAATTTTTTAAATGTATTTAAAAAAAAAACTATATTTGATTAAAAATAAGAGTTTATTTTTTTCAAACATAAATTTGAAAATTAATAAATAAAAAAACGCAATTGAATAAATCTAAATGAAATTTTTATGTTTACAATCTACATTCTAATGCGTATATTTACACAAATTTCATTGTAAAATGATACAAGATCTCAAAATTTGTGCTAGTAACCTATAAGCACAAACATTGATATAGATATAATATAAATATGTAATAATGTTAAAACTATACAAATTTATATATTATTAAATTTAAATTCCAATATCTTCCACTCCATAAATTGTTATTAAAAAATAAAATGATTTAACACCATTTTGAGGCATTTAAAGGTATATTAGTGATGTATAAAAAACAAGCCTAGATTTTACTAAAGTATGTTAGAAAATTATGCTTGTACCCTATAAAACTAACCATACAATTAGTAATATGCCTAGTATAAAGGTTGATGACTTCATAAATGTCAAGGCTTCTTTGTTTTTCTTCAATAAAAGTAAGAAAATGAGTAAATGATTCTTTTACATCCAATGTAAAAAAAAAAATATAATAAAAAATAAAATTAAGTTGTATGCAGGTAGTAATAAAAAATTAGGGACAATGATATACCCAAAAAAGGAATAAGCTAGATTTTTTAAGTTGAAAATATAAGGAACAAACAAATATTGACATGAGTATGAGATTGATCATATACATAGTTCTTTAATTTTTAAATAAAAACTAGGATAATAATAAATATACACTTTGGTGGTGTTTTTATCAAAGGGTGGAAATAAAAAATATTATCTCAATGGTGGATTGAAATATTAAATAATGGAATAAAGTTACACATATATAATCTAAATTCTAATGTGAATAACAAAAAAAAATAGATTTTAAAATTGGTTTTTGTGCACCAATTGATCAACAATAATAAAATAAATGAATTATAGGATGGACATACATTGGTTTAGAAAATGTTTTTAAAGTTACATGGTGCATGCATATAACTAGGAAATTATAGAGTGATATCTCCTTGGTTATTGCATTCATAATAGGATCTATATTAATTATATTATGAAAAATTAATATAGGTTTAAAAGAAGGGGTTGAATATCCTCTTCACTTTATTATTTTATTAACACTAACTTAGATGCCCTTGATGTCTTACTATAAATCCCTTGTCTCTTTGATTTCTAATTAACCTATCAATCCTATCTATAGTAATGTTAGATATATATGGGTCTAGGTTGATTGGTAAGTTGGGGCGCTTACCGAGAGGAGACCTAGGTTCCAATCCCATGGGTGTGCCCATGCATAGCTAGTAGCCCGATCCGACTCCTCTGCGTGTTGCACTTGTTTGAAGACGGCGATCTGTTTCCTGCTTGTCCGGCGGTCCCTCTACCTTCATGCCACGTGTTTGAACCAGACTGACAAAGACGAGTGCAAAACCTGTGCGTTCGGCGGTCCCCATCTCACACCGAGTTACCATTAATGAGACGGTGGTTGTGTTGGAAGCCTTCGCTGATAGTTTGAACCCTGTCAGCTGTGCTGACAGTTACTAAAAAATTTGTGATTGTAACCAATTCATCTATAACCAAAAAAGATTGTTAGATATATATTTTAAAGATGACATACAATATTGTAGAGTGTCTCCCTTCAAAATAGTAACTCTAATTTCTACTAAACAATATAAACATTTAATTTCATATGAATACAAATTTATATTGCTCATGGTTTACCTTGAGAACCTTCAATGATAATCCCAAGGTAAATACTTAAATTTTAATATGCACATTGTAAACTGTGATAAGATAATATTATTGTGACTTTCATGTGCTACATTTATAGTCATAGGATTTGAAGTATTTGGACTAAAAAAATTAATAATTTGACCCTGAAATTATGAAATATGAATTATAAGCATTCATTTAAATTATTAAACTTAGAATAATGAGAATAGGATCATGAAAATTTGAAGTGACTTGTCTTTATTTAAAAGGTAGTTTTTAAGTTTAAGTTTTAAAATTCAATTTATTTATGTTTATGCTAAACATGTAGAAATGAATAATATTAAAAGATAAATAAATATAATTTGTGCATACACAAAAGATACAAAATATGAATACAATTTTGTTAGATATTAGATATCTCATTAATGAATAAAATAATGAACTTTAACCAATCAAAATAATGGTTGGGATGATAAGTAAATGCACCTTTGATACAAATGTATATATCTCAATAAATTTCAAACCAATCTATCATTGGCTAATACAATCATACATGGACCACCATAGAAGGTGTTGTGCGTCAACATAATATACAATGTTGTTATTTTAAAATAAATGAAGATACACATTTCAAAATCCTTTCAAAACTAAACTAAGGGCTATTTAGATAGAAATATTTTTACTATCCTTATTAATGGAAGCCCTAAGTAACCTTAGGAAAAACCTTCGATAATATATCTACAAGTTGATCTAATAAATCCACATACATTTAAATAAAATTATCATGAGGGTCAATCTCCTACATCTTATACATTCAAATATATTGATTATTATCTTCTAGGTTTCTCCATATTATAATATTTTTATATATAGGGATATCCTTTGAATGGTCTTATTAAATAAGAATATCACCATAACCTTTAGAAAATCTAATGTAATTCAAAAATTAAAAATCTTCAAGGCTTATAGGAGTATGCCATTTACAAACACAATGCATGATAAAAAAACCAAATATCATATACTAAAAATAGATATTGACATGGACCATAACTTGTTTTGAAAATTTCTTGTTAACAAATATAAAAGTTATAATATTTATCCATGGAAACTTAAAATTGATAGTTTAGTCCTATATTGTAGCGAAATGCCCTAATTTAAGAGTAGCAAGATCCATTTACAAATGACTAATATTCATAACATATACATTCTTAAATATATTATATGTCTTTGTTCATATAGAAATGACATCTATTTCATCCTTAATATTAAAAAGTAAGTATGACTTAGCTAACAAGGGTAAAAGACCATGGTATTTTTATTTGTAAGAAGGGATAGATTATTCATCAATATATACTACCATATTCTAATCAAATATAATTCATAATATTATATTTTATAATATTTTAATCCCATGAGTAGAATAGGTATTATGATATAACCCATTCAAATGACTTGTTTAAGCTTTGCATTCCATCATAGTTCTACATTAATTCACTTCTATATATAAAAAAATCCAAATATAATGACCACAACTATTTAAATGTTAAAAAAAAATACCTTGTAAAAAAGAATCAAGACTATTGTAATACCAATCATTCATGTTCAATTCTTTCATAGACTAATAAATAATAGTGTGATAAACCTATTACTTCTATTAATATACTTGAATGAGATATATAAGTATGGAAATATATTCTACTATTGGTCATAAAATTATTTTAGGTAGTTTCGAAGTTGGAGGAAATAAGCTAAAAAAATCTTACTATGAGTTATTTAATACATCATTGAGGTATGCAAATTTTTGTTAGGTGGATAAGGTCCACATGCATAATTTGATAATCTAGTTATAACATTTTAATATTTGAATTAATCTTGACAATAAATTAGCCATAAGTGTTGTTGTCATCTCTACTTAAAAATCAAAATAATATCAAATGGATTTCAAAGGATCAAAGTAGTTCATAAATAATATATTTAAGGTACATGTACACACTAGGTGTTGTAACTTTGGGGGATAAGTATTGTCACCAAAGGGAGGCATTGATGCTTATTATAGAGCTAGGAGTAAAACTAGGTCAACATATGTAATATTACATATTTGAGAGGGGAAAAGAAGAAATATGAGGCCATATATATAAGACTATAGTTTCAAATATGATCAAAACCTAAGGGTACCTTATGTTAACAATTACTCAAGGTCATTCCACCAACTCTCTCTGGGGTCTTTACTCAATAAAAGTGTTAGAAAGATTTACTTTTACAAATATAGTAGTATGTCGTAAGAAAAATGAGTTTACTGCACCTATAGAATATAATATTGGATATTGGATTAATATGGCTAAATAATATGCCATATTTAGAATTATCATAAATATAACAAATATGTTTAGAAGAAGCTTGTGAGAATTAATGTAAGTATTATAACCAAAGGGAGGTATTGATGCTTATTATAGATATAGGAGTAAAACTAAGTCAATTTTATAGTATTTTTATATGTAATATAACATATTTGAGAGGGAAAATAAGAAATAAATGGCCATATATATAAGACTATAGTTTTTGATATGGTCAAAATGTAAGGGTACCTTATGTTAACAATTACCTTAAGGTCATTCCACCAACTTTCTTTGGGGTCTTTACTCAATAAAAAGTGTTAGAAAGCTTTAATTTTACAAATTTAGTAGTACGTGGTAAGGAAAATAGGTTTACTACACTTATAGAATATAATATTGGATATTGGATTAATATGGATAAATAATATGCCATATTTAGAATTATCATAAATATAACAAATATGTTTAATATAGATAAATAATATGGCATATTTAGAATTGTCATAAATATAACATATATGTTTAGAACAATCTTGTGAGAATTAATGTAAATATTGTCAACCTGATCAACAAATAATTTTGAAAGGATATTTCATCTTTTAGGTCCTCTACTCATAAGTAAGTGTCAAAATGAGATTAAAACAAGAATTCTAGTAGGAGCTCTTAGATCATTTCCTAATAATTTGAAGAATAAAAATATATAACAAAGAATGTTGTAAAATATTTTGATAACTAAAATAACTGAAAGGCAAAATAAAAAATGTCAAGTACCTTTGAAGAAAGGCCTTTCAACATGAATAGAAGGATAAAATTCTTATTTCAAAATCATAAATGACTAAATTGAAAATGTTGCTTATACCATTATACATATTAAAGTATAATAACTATTGGTAGCATTTTAGAGTTGAAATATATAATCTATTAATTCATATTATTCTTCAATAAATAAATAAATAAATAAATATATATATATATATATATATATATATATATATATATATATATATATATATTATAATCATGATAATTAATAAACTATATCTTGTTATAATATAAAATAAAATCAAATGAAATACTTATCTTATAATTGTAATTTTTTTATATCAAATTCAACTATTTTATTTGATACTCTTAAATTAAATCTAAGAGTAAATAAATTCCTTAAACAAAGATTTTTCTTTTACGCCAATTATATAATATGACTACGTGTATATGTATAATATTTTTCTTTTACGCCTAGAAGTACTTCACACTTTATCGTATAATATGACTACGTGTATATGTATAATATTTTCCTTTTACGCCTAGAAGTACTTCACACTTTATCGTGTAACCTTGACCAGTCTAATAAATCATCATGACCTGATATAACGACGCAACACCAAGATAAAATTGGAACGAAAAATTTACCTGTTTTATAAGCTTTAGTTCAATTTACTCGATCGCCCTTTGGCTTCACCTCAAGGCCCAAGGGAATAAGATCCAAAGGAAAAGATTATTATTTTTCTATTCAGTGGCGACTGTCCACCGCCTGATTCCGCATCCAGATTCTTGTACATATCTTGAATACATGATATCTACGTCATACATAGACGGTAAATCCTACAATCTAAACTACACACCAGCGATAGATACCGAAAGCAAGGGACAGCTTAGGTACGCTTCTCTGTACCTCATTCGAGGCTCAAAAGAAACGACACAACGGAACGTACAAAAGACGACAATAGCGGAAATATGAAAATAGGGAAGAATCACGATTGCAGAAAAAGATTACGTCTATGCAAGAGGAACGTTGTTTATTTTAATAACAAGCTCTCTTCGCATTTAACACGAGATTTGCTCGTTTAATGATCTCACAGCTTTGAACCGTGGCTCCTTATCTTCATATTTCTGCTTCGTGTAAACACGCATATAGTCACCACACAAATACTTTGGATAAACGAACAGTTCATCACCCTCGGCGTTGGTTTCATTGGTAAGCTCCGGCGCAGGATACACCATTGCATTATATGATGGATTACAGAACGACGCCAGTGACAAACGATTGCCATTCTTGGTGGGAATAATGCGATGCCATGCGCTTTTATATTTGCCGTTGCTTATGGCTTCCAATTGATCGCCGGTGTTGACAACAATCGCGTAGCGCAGGGGCTGTACGTCGATCCATTTGCCATCATTCAGCACCTCAAGACCGGGGACTTCGTCGTCTTGAAAAAGAAGAATGAGACCGCCTGCATCGGTGTGGGCACGAATGCCGTTGATAAGATTGGGTCTAGGGCACGGTGGATAATGGCTCATTTTCGTACCGAAGAATGGCTTCTCTTCAACCCCTTTCCCTCCGGCAAATGCTCGCTTGACATAGTCTTTCTCAAGACCAAGATTGAGGCTTATTATCTCCAGCAATTTCTCTGTCAGGGCGAATATCTCCTTTCGGAACTCCTGGATCGTTTCCCTGCAGCAAATGCAAAGTTAAATTCTCAGTTACACTCATCCCATGAATTAAATCAAATAACTCAAAGGTTATATATTTGTAGGCGACATCTGTTCAGTAAAACATATTAAGAAAGTGTCAAATGTTATCAACATAGTTTTAAATTTCGTCATTCATGCGGTTCTGATCCAACAAGTTTAGATTGAATTATGTTGAGTAAACTTACTTGAAATCATCGGGCGCCGAAGGCCATGAATTTGCCTCCTGCATTTCGTGCACTTGGAAAACATCTTCCCAATCCATGCTCTCAATTTTAGGTGCCGTTGGCATCGGCCACAAGGGCGTTGTTGAGCTCCTTTACAGGCAACGACTCGTTGAACAGTTTCTCTCTGTTGAGTTTATAATGTTGTGAGCACACCTTCTTCACACGGTCCATAAGGCTATGCGGTATGCCATGGTTTAAAAGCTGAAAATGGAAAAATAGCATTAGTTCATGGTTAGACATGTAACTATTGTTCCGTATGCGACGAATCAAATCTACAAACCACATGGAAGATAAAAAGATAAAATATTTAGAAATGTCTGCACATACCTGAAAGAATCCAGGACTCTTACAAGCCTTATCAATTTGAGCCATGATGATTTCTCTGTCCGCCCCATTTATATTTTCAATGTCTATGACAGGAACGCCCATTTTTCGTGTGAAATATGAGGAATGGATAATGAATGAAAAAAAATTGCTCTATGAAATTGGCGAAACACAATAGCACAACTAAGGAATACAGAAATACGTGCTTATTGTTCGTCTCCGTTGCTGCTCTTCACCAGACGGTCCTATATATAGATGTTAGAGGGCCGGTCTCCTCGGAAACCAACTTTCCTCACGATTACCTAAATCATCAGAGTCAAGATGACATGGTTGATATTATGTCAGATTTAGCAATTCACTGAGAACAATGTTGAAACTGTTTTTATAATTTTTTTTAATAAAAAGGAATACAGATTAAATTATTAAAGCTGTTTTTATAACCCTTACTTTTCTTTTATAAACATTACTCAAATTAAAACATATCCAAAATTTAAACCTAAATAATCTTACCAATCTACTTAGACTGTTGTCAATTAAATGCTATATATAATATGTATATCTTCAAGCTTGATGAATTTGATTTATTGGTTTATCTTACGCAGATGATTTATTGGTTTATCTTACGCAGATTTATGAATTGAGCATTCATCCGAACTTTATGTGCGTTGACTGGGGTAGATGTTTAAATTGGAGCGTTGACTGGGATAACTGTTTAAATTGGAAGGAAATTTCATCCTAGAATATTTTCCTGAACTTGCGTATACGTTTCAAATGATATGAACTTCGTGTTCGTTGACTGGGATATGTGTTTAAAATTGAAACGAAATTCATATTGTACGTTTCAAACGTATTTATCAAACATCGCTTATTCCAGGCTGATGGAGGACTGGAGTAGCTTCCCGCATCCTTCAACATGAGATTTGAACTGGTACAAACAAAATCTTCCATTTCACGTAGATTGTTATTTAAATGTTTTCATTTCAATTTGGCCTTTTCAACTTGCTCTTTCTTTGAAGTTCCTCACATGGACTGTTTTGTTTCCCCCTTCTGACTGAAATCTGGGATGCCTGAATTTTGACTAAAGATTTTCTTCAGTAGTAGTTACGGGGTTACACAAAACTCTACTGTTGTTCAAGGAAATTTATGTTTCAAATAAAAAATTCCACATATACAGACAAGATTATTTGTCTCGTATTGAATTCAAGCGGGAATCTTTATTTCCGATTTGACAGTTTGCCTTGACTTTTATGATCCTGTGCACACTTTTCCTCCTCGTGTTCTCAGAGTTCTCATGAGATGAGCGCACATCTGACCGTTGCCTTGCGTCGATTTTTTGTAAGGTCAATATGACACGAAAGACTATTAATAACATGACCTAGCAAGATATGACATATATAATCGATGTGACTTTTACGCGGAATCGCTAAGATAAATCGTCTAAGAGGGAAATCAATTGGACGCGGGAGAAGACAGTGGGGCGGCCGATGTAGAAACCCTAATTGTATAGTAGCCAGTGTGGGCCCACTGTTCAAGTTAGATAAAACTATGTGTATATATATATAAAATAAAGGTACACGTTATGCGTGCGGCGAACGCCAAGCAGGTCGAGACGAGATCTTCTTTCCTTGTTTTGTTATTTTAATGTTGTCCAAATACGACAAAATGTCTGCGCTGTCTGAAGTCCAATTTTTTTTTGGGTATTTCATTATTATTATGTTTTTGTGCGTGTAGAAAGAGAGAGCCACTACAGGCCACATGACGTGACCACCACCTCTAACACGAACTCCTTCTCTGCCCAAAAAGTCTTCCTTAGGGGCTTCGATTAAAAAGCATAACTGGAGTGGAGTGGCCCCGCATCTATATACATCTTTAAAAAGACATGGCCGTCTATGCAATCCACCAAGGAAAGCTGTTACAAATTATATTTTATATTTATAATGTTAGGAAGGATTTTTCTTCGAAGCCCTTATTCTGTATGTGTGCTTTTATAATGTAACTTTTATATTTATAATGTTAGGAAGGATTTTTCTTCGAGACCGTTTCCTTATACATGGTGGAATGGGATTCCTTGTATTTGAAACTTCAATTATAGATAATTAATTACTGAAGAAAGAAGGCCAAGTTGACAAATTGGACTGTTACTTGCAGAAAAGATAGATTTTGTGCTTAAATTGATGCCCATTAAATATGAATTAGGTTGACTAAAGGTTGCAATAGTAATACTAAGATTAATATTTGTTCAAAAACTATAATATCTATTTTTAAAATAAGATTAGTCCGCAATCCCAAAAGAGTATAAAAAATGGAGCATCATATATCTTGGCTTTCCTATTCTAACCCATGTAGATTTGGAAATAATATTCACATTGGAACTCAAACCTATGACTGTGTTTATCATGGTTTTAATATTAAAGTTTTGTTTTTCAACCATCTTGATTTTTTATTTTTATTTTTTTAATATTTTTACGTATTTATCATTGTTTTTTCTATTTTATCCTTAATGTCTTGTTTAATTTTTTTTATGTAACTATATATATATATACTCACCGTTATTGATTCAGGCTCTAATATTGTAGCTTTATTTTTATACCATTTGATTTTTTATTATTTTTTAATACTTTTACCTTTTTATCATTGTTTTTCTATCTTATCCTTGATGTAACTATAATAGTGTGTCTTTATACATAGGTATATAGATTTTATTAATTTAAAATGATCTCTTTCATTCTTGTACTAATCAATTTTTTTAACTTTTTAATAATTGAGTTTTCTCAAAGATAGCTTCCTAGTTTAGCACCCAAAATTATTTTGTATTAGATGTGTATGTATGGCCATATTTAGATGACATAAATCTATTCATAATATGTTTTTGTATTCATTATTATATTTCAATAATCTTGACTAATAGAACAATATATTAAGATATCTACAATTTTATTGGTTCCTAGCTTTAAATACCATTGGATTTTTATCTCCTCGCCTTAACTTGGCATCAAACCATATCACTTCTCGAGTATAGTTGACTCCCTCTACATTGACATCCTTTTTATAACCATCAACAAAAAGGTGGTACAAAATTTATCTATATAGGTTTCATTTCATTGCTTTATATTTCAAAGTCACTCCCTTCATCCTCTATTGTTGAGTTATAACAATTGATATGAACATGGTTCTCAAATAGTTTATTGGTATATTATATTATTGGAGTTTATAACAAATGTTGTCAAAGTTGATTCCTTGATTCACATGTATTCAAATGGTTTTTAATAATCTATATAATTATGTATATTAATATCCTTGTAATATCAAGATGTATTCAACTCTTTTGCCGAGAAAATTATTATTTTTATAATGATAGGTTGTAATTCTACCAAGCAATTTTATCTCTCCCCCTCCATATCCTCCCCTTAATTAATCTATTTTGTAATATCCTCTCCCTAAAATAGTAGGATTTAAAAAAAAAAAAGGGATTTTAGTCTTGATGAATATGACAAGTTTTGTTGTTGATATGTTATAATTGTATGTCAATATCAAGATATAAGATTGAGGGTATTTGACATAGGTTTTATTATAAGGACCATTCTATTTCTCACATTCCTTTAAATACTCAAGTGTTTTAAACCATGATACCTAAAATCCATATGTATATAGTAGGTACCTAGGTCAAATAAAAATAAAATGCATATATATATATATATATATATATATATATATATATATATATATATATATATATATTATTTTTCTCATTAATGGTTAATGAATACCTAGGTCAAGTTGTAAACCTCGATATGGGGATCCTTGTTGCCAAACCTAGAGGTTCATACTTAGACAAGGATTCTTTCCTAAATCCTATCATTTTATTTGAGTTCTTTGGTGGGGATCAAGGTTCACCAAGAGTGTGTGTTTTTACGGATGCACTCTAAATCCTATATTTGACATGTTTAATTAGACAAAAATATAAATTTTGTTTATTTAGAAATTTATAAGAATATGCCTTGTAAAATAAGATTTAAATACATTTAAAGGAATACAATGGTGCAACAAATATGAGTCTAATCATATATACCTTTTAAATTCCTTGAAAGAACTACAATAGGCTAAAATAAGAGTTACAAGAAACTAAAAGAAATTTCTTTTAATTTTAAGCAAGGGCACAAGAGGGATGAACGAAAACAAGATATAGCATAAATATGTAAAACTATATATAATTTTGATTCAATAGATCACAAAAAATAACAAATTAAATGTAAAATGAGTTCCCTTATTATTTTATTTTTGGAAGGAAGGTTATTTGTAATATGCAAATCGATGAATGAATTCTAATACTAAGTTCATTAATGAGATACTTTGACTAAAATAGAGATCAAACAACACACAAAATCTATATTATAAATTTTATAATGAAGATAGAGAAGAGAGGTACCCATGAATTAATAGAGGATAAAAGCATAGCCTAGACACCAATTCACAACCCATACAAGTTTATTGCTTGCACGCCTACAAATTTGAAAATAAAATCAAGAATTATTAGAGGATAAAATTATAGCCTACATATTAGTTCATAACCCATGCAAGTTTATCGCCTACACACCTATGAATTTGTACAAAGAATTGGAAAAATTAAAAATAGATGTGTTAGTTTCCAGGGAACCCACTTGATGCTTGGAAAGGTATGTGATTTCTTATTTGTAAGTCAAGTCTCCTATTCATTTTAACACAATAAAAATTTAACCTTTGAAAGCATAAAATAGATAAGTAATTGATATAAAAACTAGATTAAATGATATTTAAAGATGCTATAATGTCCCTAGGCTTAGTTTCGAGTTGTCTTGATGCTGAAAATGATAGAAAGACTAAGTAATATGGGTTCGTTGTCTATAGAGAAAAATTATATCTTGACAAGTTTGTGGCTTGCAAATAAAGTAAATGACCCAAAAAATAAAGAGCACCAAAGTGTAGCAAAAAATACAACAAAGCATGATAGTCTAAATTTAAGGGACCAAAATTACTAAAAAATAAATGATATTTTAGGAGATAATTCTATTCAAGAAGTCCTTTCCAATTGTGTATCACACACAAAAAATAGATTTGTAAAACACAGTTTATGAGCTTTAAAAGTTGACTATAACATTAAAAAAATAGGAACAACGAGTATATTTTTAAAAAAATGAATGGAATAAAATGTTTTTTTTCTTTTCAAATGAACTCGAAGGTGTTGCACAATTTTCTCCACAAACTCCTACAACTAGTTTACTCTATTGTATATTTACATGAGATAAAATAATGATACAATACTTCATTTCACATTCTAGGAAGTCCAATAGTCATGGTGACTCTTGAAGGTCTATAGAAATATTTTTGGCTTCTTTAAATTCATCAGATAAATATTGGTTTTCTCTTTCTTAGTCAGCATCAATCTCCAACATAATCCCCTTGATGTTGAGTGGTGAGACAAGTTTTTCTCTAAATCTAAAAAATTATCCTTTATTCATACCTTTGGTAAACAAGTTTGCAAGCAATTATTTGGTGCTGTGATATTTCAAATATATAATCTTATTTTCCAACATTTATCTTATGAAATGAAACTTTAAATCAATATATTTAGTTCTACTATGATGGATTGGATTTTTTGCAATATTTATTACACTTATGTTGTCACAAAAAAATATTATTGGACTATTTTGAACTTCACCAATCTCTTCAAGTACCTTTCTCAACCAAAGTGCTTGTGTACTTGTTGTAGTAGCTGCAACATATTCTGCCTCTATAGAAGATAAAGTAACAATACTTCTTTGATATCTATGTTATCACTCTTGAACTAATTGAAAAAAATTATAGAAGTTGATTTTCTATCATCCAAGAAACTTCATGAATTTGAGTTATTGTATCCAACAAGCTCCATTTTGTTCTTAGAATCATAATGTATGGTGAAATTTAATATTTCTTTGACATACATCAAGATTCTTCTACCTGCTCTTATATATTTTTATGAAGGTTCATTCATGTACCTTGATACAAGTGAAATTGTAAATGAAATATTAAGTCTTGTTGTAGTAAGGAACATTAATCTCTCAACAATGCTTCTAAATATTTTTCATCAAATTTATCTTCTCTATCATATTTTTACAACACTTCTCCATGTGTCATAGGTATCCAAACTAGTTTGTAATTTTTTATTCCATATTTTTTCAACATATCTTTTGCAAATTTTGATTGAAAAATGAAACGTTTACCATCACTTTGATGTACTTACACACCAATAAAGTATTGCATCAATACTAAATCTTTCATATCAAATTTCTTCATTATAGCATTCTTAAAATCATTCACCATATTTGAACTAATTTCCATGTAGATCAAATCATCAACACATAGGCACACAAGAAGAATCTCATCACCTTCATTCTTGAAATAGAGTGTGGGTTCATTATTACATTTCCTAAAACCATAATCTTGTAAAAATCTATCAATTATTAAGTACCGTGCTCTATGTACTTTCTTTAGTCCATACAATGCTTTCTTTGATTTGTAAAAGTGTTTTTTTCCTTCCACTTCAGAGCCTTGTGATTGCTAAACATAAAACTCTTCATCTAGATAACCATTCAATAATACATGTTTCATGACCATATGATAAAATTTTCATTGTTTATTGGTTGCCAATGAAAGAGCCATCCAAACTGTCTTTTGTATTAAAATAGGAGCAAATTTTTCTTCATAATCATATCTTTGAATAAATCCTTTTGCAACTAGCCTTGCTTTGTATATTTCTATGCTTCCATCACTATTAAACATTTTTTTGTATATCCACTTGGATCCAACAATATTCTTATCCTGAAGAAATTCCACAAGTTCCCGTGTGGAATTTTTAAATGGATTCAATTTATTTGTTTATTTATTTGACCCAAAAATTATTAATATGAGCATCTTCATAACATGAAGGTTTCAAATTAGCCTTAGAGAATAGAGTATAATCTACCAACTCATATTTTGGTTCTTCTTAATCATTACCATATATTTGGAACTTCTCCAATATTGAAACAACTTGATCCAATTCTAGCAATTGGCTTCTTGTTATCATCTTTTTAAAATTTCTTGTCCATCATTTGGCTGGCTAGATGTACTTTAAGTATTCATTTTCCTTTATTTATATTCTTGGTAGGACTTGTAGATGAGTTGCTTGTGCTTGAACTTGATTTAGTCTCATTTGAACTTGTTAATGGGCTTATAGGTGGGATTGGAGGAGTAGAGGGAACCTTTTAAGGCTATCCCCCAAATGTATTATCTTATTTAACATCAAATATTATGGATACTATTTTTTTATGATTGTACACTCTCCCTTTATCAAAAATTATCTCTAAAGACTACAAAAATGTGAGTTTTTAGATTATACAGTATATATGTCTTACTTGTTTCAAAATATCCTAGAAGAATGCATGGATCAATCTTGGTATTCAACTTCTTTCTCACTTCATCATTCACATGTGTATATGCAAGATAACCAAAAAATATTAAATTAATTACAATATATTTTATGTCATATTATGCTTTATGTGGAGTCTTCTTGTGTAGTGCTCTTATGAGACATCTATTAATAATGTACACTATTGTATCAACTGCATAAGACCAATAAGAATTGCTGAAACATTTTATCTCCAACATGTCTTTCCATTTTTACAGTGGTTCTATTTTTCTCTCAGATACCCCATTTTATTATACTGTATTGGAGGTAGTGAGCTGCCTCTTGATGCCATATTATTTGTGATGACAAATGGAGTCACACAAATAAATTGATTTATCATTCCCTTAGACTATAGAGAGTCTAGGTTTAAATAGGAGATAAAATAGAACATTAACAGGACGGTAGCAAATAACGCTAACTACCCTCTAACAATAGAATAGGGAGTTGCATGTGATTAACTACTAACCTAGGAGAGAGTTCTAACTTAACCACTAACCTAGGATATTTAGATATTAACCTAGGATAGAAAAATAAATATCTAGATAGTAAAAGATAAATGTAAATACTCTTTTACCTAGTGGAGTAAATGGTAAATATCCCAAGTAATGGAATATTACTCTAACATCCCCCCTTATTACATTATTTGGGTAATACATACATATCCCTCTATACAACAATATTTGGGTAAAGTATATAACTACCCCAATACAGTGAAGAAGATGTTGATCTGCTGGTTCTTTGCTCTGTCACAGTGCTCTGGCTGCTCCTTAAGCATAAAATGGGTCATTCCTCACTTTGTCTTCACGCCAACGAATGTCCTTATGGTAATCACATCATCCAACCGATTTGCATGGGTAACTAACCGCTACAATCGCTAGGTGTAGTAGAATAGATCACTTCATACAAGGTTCATTCATTTTACAATATGAGTTTGCAAAAGATAAGGTAGCTAAGGTGTCGGTCGCTGCCAAAAATGCACCCTTATAAGTTCCCCCCTTCTCATTGCAAAACATAGTGTATTCAATTTTTGAAGGAAGTGTGACTAAGGTGTCGGTCGAAGCCAAAAATGCACCCTTATAAGCCATCTTCCCTATTTACAAAAATTAGTGAAGAAAAGAAATGGATATGCTCCCTCAATTGCAAAAAAGTGTGCAACTCAAGAGTGTTGTGAAGGATTTTACAAATATTGCCTCCTAGACAATTTTACATCACAAAAAGTCACTCCTCTTGTTACAAGTACTTCAAACACTTAGAATTTGCTATTTATGAAGCCTAAAAGAGGTACTAGCACCCCTTATTGCAAGGTCTTCAAACAAAAAACTTATGCTATTTATGAAGCCTAAAATAAGAGAAAGAGAAAATGGTGCTTTTGCCCAAGAGACACATGTGTTTTCCCTCTACAAAACTATTTTAGCAATGAGCACTCCTTGTGCTCTCTTTGAACCAGAATCAGAATGAGAATGAGAATGAGACACTTCACTAGAAATATGGCTTCTGTGTTGTGCCTTTGCCATTCTAGTTTTGCTTGTTTTGAAACCAACACTGAATGGTGTCTTGGTTTTCATTTTTACAAGTTTTGCAAAACTATGGTTTCTAGGCAATTTGATCAAAAAAGTTCACCAATTTGTCCTTCCTTATTGCAAGTACTTCAAGCATGATTGCTATTATGAAGTCTAAAAGAAAAAGGTTTAATGTTGATGACTTCTACTTTTCTGATTGCCTTTACAAGTTTTATTTCCCTCTTATCAAAATCTATGTTTGAAGGAAGAAAGGAATTATCCCCCCTTAGTGCAAAGGATTGCAACTTTTAAGGTTCCTTATTTTCAAAAACTTGTTCTTTATTTTGATTACCCTAAAAGAGTACCAAAATATAATTCACTCAAACAAATATTTAATGGCACCTGCCTTAACACCCTTCAAGAAGGATGAGAAGTTGGAGGAAATTAAGCCAAACAAATAAGAGTGAATTAGGGGTTTTTTTGATTTAGGAGAGAATATCAAGTGAAATTGGCTTTAAATCTGTGCATGGATGTACACAAATTTGTGAAATTTTGAGGTTTGGATGTTCTTGATTATATGAATTATAGTTGCAAAAAGAATGATGCAACAATCAAACAAGAAATGGCCTCAAAATTATTATCACCTAGTTTGCCAATTAAGGTGTCGAGTAAAATCGATAATGCACCTTTTTAAAATTTTGCAACAAAATGTGTGTTTTGTGTTGTGCAAAAAATGATATTTTTATGTCTCCTACTTTGTTTTCCAATTTTGCAAAAGAAGTACAATGTTGTCTTCCCCCTTGAATTTTGCAAAATGAACAATTTGAGCACTCCTTCCAAGACAAGTCGACACACGACCCGCATTTGGAAGGCTTCCAGAACTAGTCGACACACGACTTAGTTTTTGTGTTTCCAAGGTTACAATTGCTTCTCAAATTTGCAAAAAAAAAATAGATGTACAATGTCTTGTGTTTTATCCCTCCATGGAGAATACAATTGCACAAATTTTTGGTCTTTGAATTTTGCAAGTTTTCAATCTCCTTGTGTTTAAACTTTGGCAAAAAAAAATCATGTTTGATCCTTCATTATGTGCTAAAGTAACAAGGTTTGAGAAGTATATGAGGGTGTCTATTTTGCAAAAAAATTAGGTGCTCTTCTATGTCTTATCTCCTCAATGAGAGAAAACAAAAGCTCCTATGGTTGTAGAAGTTGCAAAAAAAAACTCTTTCTTTTTAATTTGCAAAATTTAAAATAAAGTTATACAAAAATATTTTAATTAATAACAAAAATATAATTAAACTTAATTATATTTAAATTATATGAAAAAAATATTTAAATAAAAAAACTTTATTAAAAATTAAAACAAAAAAAAAATTGTTCTTACCTTGGTTTTTTTTTGCTTTGTTCAGCAAAAAGATTTTTGGCCCCGATTGGGCTCGATCCCCCTACCTCCTGTCGGGGGAGCGTAGCGCCTTTGCCAGTCGGGCTAGCTAGCCCGACTGGAAATGAAGCGGGCCGCCTTCTATTTGAAGGCAGCTCGCGGGCCCCTTTTTTTTAAAAGAACTGGGATATGTATCCCACATTGCTCCCGCGAGCAATGTTCATGGCCTTTAAAAGGCTCATCGCACAACTCGTTTGTTGATTGCCTTCGGGCAGTTTGAGTCATCTCCCTTTCTTTTTGACCACTACCATGTCACGGCTAGTCTGGTCAGGTGGCGCGTGGCTTGTCTGCCACATGTCACTCACGTGTCATGTTCAAGTCAGGGTCAGTCCACATGTCTAGCCTACCACATCAGCTGAGTCTACAAAATCTAGCAAAGCCATGTCATTACCTTAGGATCTATGCCTGAGGTCGCATCAACATGCCATGTGTCATCGATCCGATCACTAGATAAGGAGGGTGGGCCTACCCTCGCTTTCTGGTCGTTGATGATGGGACAGCTGGTCAAGTCAGAGTGGTAGTTCCACATACCTACTCTGGATTCGTCCTTTTCTAGGTTTCCATGCGCGTCCTATAGGTGTCACCAAGGTCCTGCATGGTGTCCATGTTTCCTCCCATGGAGGGTGCTCCTGCCCTAATGTGGAGGTCTACCACTGCACGGAGGGTGCTCTTACCCTCTCATGCTGGTCGGCTACTGGTGGAAGCATTAGTAGGCTTATGTAAGCCTGTTGCTTGTCACTTGCCTCCACTCGAGGAGGTGGGTTGGTGGGGGTGCGGGCCCTGTGGCAGGAGCTGTGCAAGGCTCCTACCTTCCACAGGTGCACAGTCGATAGGTTATCGACCTTGAGCCCATTTGACCATAGATTACGGTTGATATGTTGGCTCGGTTGATAGTTGAGACCTTTCGATCGCCACGCTAGGTCAACAGCTATAGGTTGTTGATCCGGGTTAGGGGGCCTATGGCTTGTGGCCTACGGGGCCTAGAAAATAGTGTCTTCAGTAGGCCAGGAGCTCTACCTTTGAGCGAGCAAAAAAAATGAGATCTTAACCTGGGTAGGTGGAACCAGGAAAGAATAATCCCATCGCCTCACCTACCCGCCAAAAGCTCTGGTACCAATGATGACAAATGGAGTCGCAAAAATAAATTGATTTATCATTACCTTAGACTATAGAGAGTCTAGGTTTAAATAGGAGATAAAATAGAACATTAACAGGACGGTAGCAAATAACGCTAACTACCCTCTAACAATAGAATAGGGAGTTGCGTGTGATTAACTACTAACCTAGGAGAGAGTTCTAACTTAACCACTAACCTAGGATATTTAGATATTAACCTAGGATAGAAAAATAAATATCTAGATAGTAAAAGATAAATGTAAATACTCTTTTACCTAGTGGAGTAAATGGTAAATATCCCAAGTAATGGAATATTCCTCCAACAATTTGCAAAAATAATTGAACTCATTTGAAAAAAATTCTCCTCCATGGTCAGGTCTCAAACACTTTATTTTATATACATTTTCATTCTCAACCAATGCTCTAAAAATCTTGAACATGCCAAAATATTCATCCTTATTTTTTGAAAAATACACCCAATACATCATCGAAAAAACATCAATGAATGTGACAAAATATGAATACTTACCAAAAATTTATGTTTTCATAGGTCTACAAATATCATAATGTACAAGTTGGAGTGGGTATGAGGCCTACCATACTTTTCCTCTTGGAAACTCCTTCGTTGCATGATTTCCAATCACACATGCTTCACACACATCCTTGTGCTATCGAACATTAAGAAATCCATTTACAATATCTTGTGAAGACAATAAAATTCATATTTTTAAAATTCAAGTGTCCAAATATTAGATGCCAAAGTCATTTCTTATTTTCAAGTGCCATGTGTGCCATGTCCATACTTCCTCTTTTTCCAAAATTCAAATAAAACATTCAGTTATTTCACATTGGAACAATGGTGACCATAAGTTTATGTTGGACATTTGAGGTAATTTGAGGCATTTTCTATTGTCATTGATGTCACATGGATCACATTTGGTTTTGGTGGCCAAAATATTTCATAAATAAGCATTTATGATATTTTGGAAAGCATGGCTATTTATAGGGTTTTTTATGAAAACCAAGGCAGACAAAATAAAAGGTTTTATTTAAAACCATGGTGGGCTTATGTGGAAAGGGCTTTTCTTAAAATCCAAGGTGGAATTTTGTTTCATCGAAAAAGGACCTCCGATGATGAAGATATTAAAGTTTAAAGTTTAAGTTTAAATTAATGGAGGGCTGACCTATGTGCAATTAATGGAGGTTGGCATATATATATATATATATATATGTAAAGGTTTCAATTTATTTTGAAAAGGGGGCATATTATATATCGTCGAAAAGCTTATTTCGAGGGCTATTTGATTAACTTATTTAGAAGGAGAAATAAGGTGTGTGTAAAGATATATTTCTGATTTTACAAAGGGGTTACAAAAGTGAAGTTTATCTTGTTCTTTTTCAAGAGGATTAATTTTTTCATGAGGTGACAAGGTATGCAATATTGTGATTTATTTTATTTTATGGTATAAGTGGTTTTGGGAGTGAAAAGGTTATGCAATGTTTTGATTTATTTTATTTTATGGTACAAGTGGTTTTAGGAGAGATAAGGAAGCTGTGCAATTAAATGCCTTGGTGATGATTATTGAAAAGTGGAGTAATGTTGATTATTTTGTGATCTACTAACCCTTGTGAATATTGGCATTGTGATTGTGGTAGATTTACAAAGAGTTTTTTTTTTTTATCTTCATAAAAGGTATGGACACATTCTTCTATTGATTGTTTATGGTGGTTGATTTTTGAAATATCATTGGAGGGAAAAGGATTGTTTGTGGTTTCCTTTTCAAAAGTGGTTAATTGAATGCTTCAAGGTTTTATAAGTTGAGAGTTGTGTTTAAACTTTGTTGTATAATAATAGTTGTTGAAGACCATTGGTTGTGAAAGAACTTGAGTTAGAAAAGAACATGAGTATCATTGTTTTGTGAGATTTGTGGTTGAGCATTGTTGGAAACATTTGAGTTGGTTGATACATACGTGGACTAGGGTTGTGTGAGAGGGAGTTGTCCCTTATGGTGATTGGTTGAGTTGATTTGATTGAGCCTAGTCAAGTTATGTGTGAAGTGATTGTTCAAGTCCTATGAAACAAACTATTCCATTATTCTGATTTGAGTTGAGAGTAATATTAGAACATATTGAGTCTCTAACAATTCTCTTTATGCTTCTATGATATTGAATTGATTTGAGTTGAGTTGAGTTGAGATTGATATTAGAACATATTGAGTCTCTAACAATTCTCTTTATGCTTCTATGAGTTGATTTGAGTTGAGTTGAGTTGAGATTGAGATTAGAACATATTGAGTCTTTAACAATTATATTTATGCTTCTATGAGTTGAGTTGAGTTGAGATCATTGTGGATCATTGTTTTCATCCATTGAAGAGTACATTGCCATTCATTGTTGAGTTCATATTTGAGCTTTGCCTTGATATATTTATATATGAGATTTGAGTGCTACTTGAGCATGATTGATTGAGCCTTTGAGAAGGCCTTTGGGACAGATTTGAGGATAGTGTTGGGACAGATTTGAGGATAGTGTTGGGACAAATTTGTGGATAGTTTTGGGTAAGTTCTTGGTGAGCTTGCTAGAGAATATTTGGGCAAGTTCTTGGTGAGCTTGCTAGAGAATATTTGGGCAAGTTCTTGGTGAGCTTGCTAGAGCAGATTTGGGTAAGTTCTTGGTGAGCTTGCTAGAGCAAATTTGGATAGGTTCTATGTGAACTTGTTATTCAACATTGGACAGGTTTTGTGTGAGCTTGTTATTCAATTTTGGATAAGTTTTGTGTGAGCTTATTGTGTAGGTTTTGTGTGAGCCTATTGATTAGGTTCTTAGTGAGCCTATTGACAGAGATTTATAGATGACAAAATACAGAGGACAAAGTATCAGTAGATATAGATCCAACATCCATCATAATTTAAGATAGATCTAAGTGAGGAGTCTTCAAGTGGAGAGAGGTACACCAGTCAGTACAATAGAGAGAAAGAGTCATATAGAATATCACATAGCCAGAGCATAAGGGGAAATATTTCTCCTGTGGAAGGGATCCAAGAACTTGAGATTAGGGGATCAACATATCATTTGGACAAAGGTCCATAAATATTGTAATTGGGAGTGATTACCAAAGAGATTGATTGAGAAATTTTTAGTAAAATATTTTCTCTGTGGAATAGCCCACATTGGGTGAACCACATAAATTGTGGTGTCTCTATTGTGTATGGTTTTTATGCATTGCTTTGATTACTACTATTGATACTGCTATATTTACAAAACATAATATTTATTTGGAAGAAAAAGTAAAAAGTGGTCTTATTGTAACAACCTCAAAATCACACACTAAATTTTTTATTAAAATCAACCATACATTGCTTGATTTCCCATGTGAAGGTTAGATAAGGCATACATATACAATGCACTTCAAGATTATTCACTCCTGTAGCTAGTGTTTTAAGTGCTTGGAATTGGCCAGATTTGTGGGTCACCTTACTAGATTCAACTCATGACTCGAGAATCTTAGGAATCCGATGGAGGGTTATCCATTCAAGGCCCATATCACCTAAATGGGGTACGCTATGCCCCTTGTCCAAGGTTGTAAGGTTCGTAAAATTTTAAGAGATATTAGGTCAATGACTTGGAACCAGAGTTTGTATGCCCGTGCTAGCCATTGACCATCTACTAAGGTTTGTCTAGAGTCTGCCTTTGTAAGGTTGAGGGACTAGATATCTATATTCTTCCTTGGGTTGATGACAATGTTGCCCATAACCATCTACCGTTGGATCTTCCAACATCATGAGTAGCTCTCTAGTCATGCTTTATGTTGGCACCTCCCCAGCCCGAGTGGAATGATGGATATCACCACGCTAACTGACTGACCACCTGGAGTGATGTCCCATTCCATCACTCGTTACACTCCTCAGCTCGGACCCTCCTATCCCATAGAGCTGGAGTATGATGGTGTAGTCCCCGCTAAGTCACCGCGTGACTGAGTGGCATGGGTAGAGTAAGTCTCCTTGACTTTCTCTTGTCAAGCAAAGTTGAATCCCACTTAAGACACCATGTGTCTTAATGGTATGAGTGGAGACAACTTCCCTCAATTTTCTCCATGCAAGATTCAACTTTGAATTTTAAGATATGGGTAATTAAAGTCAATATATTGGTATATCATTGAAAACTTAATCGGGTTAACAAATATACCATAACAAATAGATGTAAGAAGGTTTAAGACTTCTATTATCTTGCAATATTTTCTACACTTATATTTTTGAATATCGGTTAATCCCTTCTTAAGGTTTACAACCTAAGTCTTCAAGTCCCTTCATATAAAACATGGACTATTATTCATAAATCTAACTATATAACTTTCTATATATACACAGATTAAAAGACGTTGTTCATCACCCTATACAATTAAATAAAAACTTCAATTAAACACTCTTATCCAAATAATACAATCATGAATTTAGAAGTCCACTTATTAAAAGAATGATATTACTTTAATTCAATCCCCATTGCTCTATTTTCTATATTTCTTATATTCAAAGTTTAATTTATTTCATCTATTCCATTGTCCAACAATCATATGTATTTTAAAACATCAAATAACATAAACTATACCTTTTTTAGCAATATACTCCAAATATATAATATATACCAATGATACTAGTCCAATTCGAAAATTTACCTCAGTTTACCTAACATCTACAACCAAATAAATTACAACTACAAAGGTTGTTGGAATAATAGTTTAAAGGTTGTAAATAATAATGTTTTTTTTAGCCAAACATCAAATTCAAAGCATAGACTTTTATATTAAAAATGGATGAGCTACAACAAAGTAGCCAAACACTACAATTGAAAACTATAATAAGACAATGCTATGTACCCTTAATATCAATTCAACTATGATCTCTCTTTCAAAATAGAATAACTACAACAATGCACCAAATTATATCATAATATCATTTTAGACTATAGTCCTTTTTTTACAAGTGCAAGTAAGCTACGGCAAAGTAGAAGCAATGCCTCATAATTAAATTAAAATATAATCTTTCTCCTTCAACTACAGCATGGTAAAAGCAATACATCAATTCATAATATATTATTTCTTTTACAAGATAGAGAAAATATCTTACTTTTAAACTCATGTGTCTAGGGCAAGTAAACATGCTATTATATCAAACATAATTTCATAAATACATAAAATAGTCATACACGAATAGGCTAATTGTTCAAGTGTTTTCCACTAATAATTGCTCTAACATTTTGAAGTCATTCTTACATAAAGCAAATTACATCACGAATTAAAATTTACGTTTAATATATATAATAAATCCTGATATCATAATTCTCAATTTTGAAGGTATGTAATCCCTTTTATTCCATACATACATAAATAAAACACAAATTTAAGCTAACTTTAAACATATATATAAGCCTTATGACATTATGGTATCATAGTTTTCATTTAAATTGTGTGTATTCCCTTCTAATCACCCTAACACAATCTAAATATTTTCTCTTTTCCAATAATAAGTTTGATATAACAACATAAATCATTGATAATGCTAATAAATTAAAAATCCCTTTACTTTTCTTTAGCTCATGAGACATTTCTTAAAAACACTCTTGAAGTCAATTAATATTTACCTATCAAATACGTATCTTAAAGGACAACTTAGTATCAGAATAAGTAATGATTTTTAACAATAATAAATCAAGTAATACATTATTCATTTTTAGGCATTTCATTCCCTTTTTAAACATAAGAGCCACCTTATATTTTAAATGACAGAGATACCAGTTAAATCAATAATGCAACAACTTCCACTTTATCACACGTGACAATAAAAAATAACATTTTAATATCATGGAAAAAATAGGGTAAGATCTCTGCCATCTCAACATGGCATCTGTATAATCCTGGATTTACCCAACAAAAGCCTACCATGCGCAGTTCCTACGTTTACAAAGTATAACACATCTTCAGAACCCACCCACGTGACCAAATGTAAACAGTAAATAGGGTTTTTAATTGGCTCAGACTTGATCCATATCTAAATGACATGCTCAACCATGCATTCTTAAAGACAATCAAAGACGCAATCATTTCTACACAAACTCAACAATGGAATTACAATGAATGCTGGGTTTCAACAGAGTATTCTCTGAGCAAAGTTAAATATGATCAATTCTTCCTTGTTAATCTTCTTAAAATATGACAACAGCAGTATTTTTCATAGTAGATATTTACATAATAAAAGCCATAATGAACAGATATGAACAATGCAAACTCTGGGCAAAAATATACCAACTCTTACTGGTAATTTTGTTTTTTAAAACATGACAATGATAACTTGTCAATTTCAAACATTTTCACCTTGTTCTATGTTTTTAAATATTTCATATTTTAAATAATTCTTCAGAAATCTTCCATAAATATTCACATTTCAGAAGTATAAATCTAGCAGCATATCCGAGTTAAAATCTTTAAATTATTATCTTTTATTTTTGCATCAGAAAAAGAAATACATTAAAGAGAAATACATATTTGTTTCAGTCAATCCGTGAAGGTTACTACTCAGAGATGTTTAAAGCAGCATAACACATATGTATTTTAGAAGGGATTGGCCTAATTCTCCACACAACTTCTCCAATCGACATATGCAGACCTCAGCTTGGCTCCGAGAGACTCCACCGCCCCCCTCAGACCAATTTGACTTAATTTATAGAAGGAGGTGATTAAAAAAAAGATGACACATCACGGATTTTTTCCAGGTAATACATACCATCGTCTGCCACATAAAAGCCTTAGGTCTAGTTTAATTTAGTTTAATTTAATTACAACTTGGATCATGCTTAATTAAAAAGTCTTAAAGTTTGTTAAAGGTTTTATAATAGTTTTTACCTTTCTTAAATGAAAAGCACTTAGGAGAAATCTCCGTAAACATAGAAAGCTTATTAGAACTTACATGTATTTTCATAATGTATAACTAGATGGTTTTAAAAAAATATTTAATTCCTTATTTAGTTTATATATACTTTATTTTTAACTATTGCTTTTATATTTAATTTTTATTATTAGCTTTATTTTTATATATATATATATATATATATATATATATATATATATTCTTAAAATAATGCCAAGGTTATGGGTTTATAAAATAATTATATTTTTAATTACTTCTAAATAAGTATATCCATATATATTATATTCATTTATTATTATTATTTTTATATATTTTAAATCATCTTTTTGAAAGATAACAATCAAAGAACCACAACCAACAAATGCAAGCACTCAGTCTAAATGTCAGGTATATGCAATGCAATTCAACCTATGGTGGGATTCCATGTACCCACATACCAAGGGTGTACGAGAAACCGCATCATAACCACTTACTCGATGTTTTTGTTCTACTACCTCAATCCATGGGGTGGGTGCTTTTCTTCACTGTCTACATCGAACCCTGCACCTGCACCACAAACACTAGCCACAAAATCAGGTTCTTAAAATAAAATTAATCACTAACAGTGGGGATGTGACATACTTTCCCCCTTAGAATTAACACAGTTCTTGTGTTAGCTATAAAACATCAAAATCATAATATCATAAATATCACAATGTTCTTATTAGCATTTCACTCTAGTATAAATGATACAATAACCAAATCAACATACCTAATTACATTATAAAATAGTTATTTTTCAAATGTAATATTATTTTTTTTTACCTTTATAATTCTCAATTTATAAGGTATGTAATCCCTTTTATTCCATATATACATAAAGAAAACATGAATTTAAGATACCTTTAAATATATATATATATATATAATATATATATATATATATATATATATATATATATATATATATATATATATAAAAGCCTTATGACATTATGGTATCATAGTTTTCATTTAAATGGTGTGTATTCCCTTCTAATCACCCTAACACAATCTAAACATTTTCTTTTTTCCAATAATAATTTTGATATAACAACATAAATTGTTGATAATGTTAATAAATGAAAAAACACTTTTCTTTTCTTCAACTCATGAGACGTTTCTTAAAAACACTCTTGAATTCAATTAATATTTTCCTATCAAATACGTATCTTAAAGGACAACTTTGTCTGAGAATAATTCAGGGTTTTTAACAATAATAAATCAAGTAATACATTATTCTTTTTCAGGCATTTCATTCCCTTTTTAAACATAAGAGCCACCTTATATTTTAAATGATAGAGATACCAGTTAATGCAAAAACTGCCACTTTATCACACATGACAATAAAAAATAACTGTTTAATATCACGGTAAAATTAGGGTAAGCTCTCTACCATCTCAACATGGCCTCTGTATAATCTCGAATTTGCCCAACAAAAGCCTACTACACACATTTACTGCCTTTACGAAGTATAACATGTCTTCAGAACCCACCCACACGACCAAACATAAACAAGAAATAGGTTTTTTAATTGGCTCAGACTTGGTCCATATCTAAATGAAATTCTCAACCATACATTCTTAAATACAATCAAAGATGCAATCATTTCCACACAAAATCAACAATGCAATTACAATGAATGATGGGTTTCAACAGAGTATTATCTGAGCAAAGCTAAATATGATCAATTCTTCCTGGTTAATATTCTTAAAATATGACAGTAGCAGTATTTTCTGTAGAAGATATTTACATACTAAAAAGCCATAATGAACAGATATAGACAATGTAAAATATGGACAAAAATATACCAACTCTTACTAGTAATTTTATTTTTTAAAACATGACAATGATAGCTTGTCAATTTCAAACGTTTTCACCTTGTTCTCTGTTTTTAAATATTTCATATTTTAAATAATTCGTCAGAAATCTTCCATAAATATTCACATTTCAGAAGTATAAATCTAGTAGCATATCCGAGTTAAAAATTTTAAATTATTATCTTTTATTTTCACATCAGAAAAAGAAATATATTAAAAAGAAACACATATTTGTTTCAGTAAATCCATGGAGGTTACTACTCAAATATGTTTAAAGTAACACAACACTTATGGATTTTTGAAGGGCTTGGCCTAATTCTCCACACAAATTCTCCAATCGACATATACAGACCTCAGCTTGGTTTCGAGAGACTCCACCGCCGCCCCCTCAGACCAATTTGCCTTAATTTATAGAATGAGGTGATTAACAAAAATATGACACATCACGGCTTTTTCCCAAGTAATACATACCATTGTCTTCCACGTAAAAGCCTGAGGTCTAGGTTAATTTAATTACAACTTAGATCATGCTTAATTAAAAAGTCTTATAGTTTGTTAAAGGTTTTATAATAGTTTTTACCTTTCTTAAATGAAAAGCACTTAGGAGCAATCCCCATAAACATAGAAATCTTATTAGCACTTAGATGTATTTTCATAATGTATAAACAAAGGGTTTTAAAACAATATTTAATTCCTTATTTAGTTTATATATACATTGTTTTTAACTATTGCTTTTATATTTAATTTTTATTATTAACTTTATTTTATTATATATATTTTACAAGTAGATAATGCCAAAGTTATGTGTTTATAAAATAATTATATTTTTTTAATTACTTCTAAATAAGTATATCTATATACATTATATTCATTTATATTTTTTTATATATTTTAAATCATCTTTTTAAAATATAACAGTCAAAGAACAACAACTAGAAAATGTAAGCACTTAGTATAAATGTCAGGAATATGCAATGCAATGCAACCTATGGTGGGCTTCCATGTACCCACGGACTAAGGGTGCATGAGACACCACATCATAACCACTTACTCGACGTTTCTGTTCTGCTACCTCGGTCCATGGGGTGGGTGATTTTCTTCACTATCTGTCTCAAACCCTACACCTGCACCACAAACACTGGCCATAGAATCTTATTATTCAAATAAAATTAATCACTAACAGTGGGGATGTGACATACTTTCCCCCTTAGAATTAACACAGTCCTTGTGTTAGCTATAAAACATCAAAAACATAATCTCATAAATATCACAATGTTCCCATTATCATTTCACTTTAGTATAAATGAAACAATAACCAAAGCAACATACCTAATTACATCATAAAATTGTTCTTTTTCAAATGTAACATTATTTTTTTTTTACCTTTAATATATATAATAAAGTCGGATATCATAATTCTCAAATTTTAAGGTATGTAATCCCTTTTATTCCATACATACATAAATAAAACATGAATTTAAGCTACCTTTAAACATATATATATATATATATATATATATATATATATATATATATATATATAAGCCTTATGACATTCTGGTATCATAGTTTTCATTTAAATGGTGTGTATTCCCTTCTAATCACCCTAACACAATCTAAACATTTTATTTTTTCCAATAATAATTTTGATATAACAACATAAATCGTTGATAATGCTAATAAATGAAAAATCCCTTTTTTTTTCTTCAACTCATGAGACGTTTCTTAAAAATACTCTTGAAGTCAATTAATATTTGCCTATCAAATACGTATCTTAAAGGACAACTTAGTCTAAGAATAAGTCAAGATTTTTAACAATAATAAATCAAGTAATACAACATTATTTTTTAGGCATTTCATTCCCTATTTAAACATAAGAGCCACCTTATATTTTAAATGACAAATATACCAGTTAATCCAATAATGCAACAACTTCCACTTTATCACACATGACAATAAAAAATAACAGTTTAATATCACGATAAAATTAGGGTAAGTTCTCTGCCATCTCAACATGGCCTCTGTCTAATCTCGAATTTGCCCAACAAAAGCTACCACAGACATTTACTGCCTTTACGAAGTATGACACGTCTTCAGAACCCACCCACGCGACCAGACGTAAACAAGAAATAGGGTTTTTAATTAGCTCATACTTGGTCCATATCTAAATGACATGCTCAACTATGCATTCTTAAATACAATCAAAGATGCAATTATTTCCACACAAACTCAACAATGCAATTACAATGAATGTTGGGTTTCAACAGAGTATTCTTTGAGCAAAGTTAAATATGATCAATTCTTCCTAGTTAATCTTCTAAAAATATGACAACAGCAGTATTTTTCATAGAAGATATTTACATAATAAAGCCATAATGAATAGATATAGAAAATGCAAACTCTGGGTAAAAATATACCAACTCTTACTAGTAATTATGTTTTTTTAAAACATGACAATGATAGCTTGTCAATTTCAAACGTTTTCACCTTGTTCTCTGTTTTTAAATATTTCATATTTTAAATAATTCTTCAAAAATCTTCCATAAATATTCACATTTCAGAAGTATAAATCCAGCAGCATATCCGAGTTAAAAATTTTAAATTATTATCTTTTATTTTCACATCAGAAAAAGAAATATATTAAAGAGAAACACATATTTGTTTCAGTCAATCCGTGGAGGTTACTACTCAGAGATGTTTAAAGCAACACAACACTTATGGATTTTGGAAAGGCTTGACCTAATTCTCCACACAACTTCTCCAATCGACTTATACAGACCTTAGCTTGGCTCCGAGAGACTTCACCGCCCCCCTCAGACCAATTTGCCTTAATTTATAGAAGGAGGTGATTAAAAAAAGATGACACATCATGGCTTTTTGCCAGGTAATACATACCATCGTCTTCCACGTAAAAGCCTTAGGTCTAGTTTGATTTAATTACAACTTGGATCATGCTTAATTAAAAATTCTTAAAGTTTGTTAAAGGTTTTATAATAGTTTTTACCTGAAAGCACAAGGATACGAAAACAAAAAGGAATAAGCCACAAGAAAGAACAAGCAAGAACATATACGAATTGACACAAGATAAAATAAATATGAAATATGACAATCTCTTTATTGATATGCTTTTTAAGTTGTGTTACAATACGTCTCCTTCCTTTTTAGGGGATAGGAGCATCAAATATGTTTCTTATCACAACATCCATTAATAGCAATCCTTCTTTCGCGTGCCACATGTAAGATGGGTGGACCAAAGCATCACCGCCACTTGCATATATGATTTTTTATTCCTTCCTGCTCCTCTGATGTCAGAAACCTGCGTTCAAAGAAATAGAAAATATTAGTAGCACCTGTAGATAAAATAAAGCATGTATTTCCCAAGGCCTAATGTCAGTGTATGAATGAAAATATTAAAATGATTATCAAATGACCTCAGATTGACCTAAAATTTTGACAAAAGCATAAATATGTTATCATAAGACCACTGCAAAAAGAACAGTCTATAAATTATTCATATATTTGTATTCGCTCTAGGCTAGGACGAATAGGCCTGTAACAATTTGTCAGAAAGCACCCTCTTCAATGTCCTGCTTAAGAAGCTCCAAATAACCTGTAAATTTGGGATTAGCTAATTGGGGGTGTTTTGGGAAGACCCAGATGGTAATATTTCTCCAATTTTGCCTCTAGTACCCAAATTTTGCTGGTGCCATCTGCAAGTTAGTGAAGGCAGGAAATGACAAAAACCTGGTCAAAATTGCTCAGAATGAAATGAAATTTAAACTATAGCCTATTTAACAGATCTATAATAAAGTGCAAAATAAAAATCAAAGAAATCTATCACACATTTATATTCATCCCGGGGTGGGGCGAATTTGTCTGTGACAGTTTGGGGAGTGCCCGGGGGCAGGACGCCCACTGTTTGGGACACTGTTTCGGCACCAATCCACTTGGGATGGGTCCAAAACTAATTATGGGGTGTTTTCGACAAATTTTATGGATTTTTGTGGCCAAAAATTGGGTTTTGGGTCCGGAATCGTGCTTCCAATAGTCACCCAATAACCTCCCTTTTGAATGAGAGATTAAGGATGTGAAGGCACAAATCGCAAGTAGGTATGTAAATTGGCAGCACTTCATTGCTCAAATCCTCCTTCTTTGTATATATTTTGGGTGAGAAAACTCACCAATTTATAGACCTTAGGGTATCTCTGTTTGAATTGTGCATGCGAGGGCACCACTTGAGTTATTTTCTTATTTTCAGAGAAAAGCTAATTCCCTGATTTAGAATCTCCTTGCATGAGGTCTTTAAAATAAATACATGCATGACTGAAGTCTCTCTTCTTGAATAAAAGCTATTCCTTGTAATTGCATGGCCTGAAGCCTCATTTAACTGACAGACTTACCGAGGTTTGACTTTTTGCCATTCAAACTTGATATTCGCCTCACCTTGGGGTGAATGCTACTATTCGTCCCTGGGTGAGACGAATGCCAATTTTTATTCATCCTTGGGTGGGACGAGCAGAAAGCAAGGTGCCAAAAATGTGCCAAATTGACCTCTAACCTCTAAAACTACTTTTAGAAGTGGTTAGGACCATTTTTTAACCTCTTGGGTCTACCTTAGGGGATGTGTGTGTCACTGTGATCAGTTCTTGTTGTCACATAATTGAATTGGTGTTATTTTGGTTTCTATAGATGCCCCTTTTTGGGAAACACTATGCAAGGCGCAACGTCGAGCAAAAATAGATAACCAAAGCACTAATGATTAGGGTTTCTCAATAACCTAACCAACTCTTGATGCCCCAAGTATGGAAAGGGCAAGCATTATTGAATCCTTGCTTCTGACAAGCTAAGGAACTTAAATCAAGTGTTAACCTTGTTCGATGAGGTGTTACTTGAGTTTGGACATTGATTAGTCATGAATAGGCAAAGGGCGCAACCTTTTGTCTATGGGAACCTTGATTTCATGATTTCATGAATGCCAAGTGTTTGAACAGCTTATGAGTATTGCTTGTTTGCTGCCCCAAGCAGGGGTGTGATTGTTTTGTCAATGATCCTTTGAATGCTTGTCATTTCCATGATTAGGTATATTGTTATTGATTGGTGACTAAGTGTGACTACCCCCTCAAGCGACGAATCGATGAGGGAATGACCGAAATGAGAAAAGTGACGAGTCGCTTGACCCAAGATGACTTAGGTAAGGGTGCCTTCAGTTGTTTACCATTGAATGCGAAAGCAGTTTCTAAACATTCTGACCTATTTTTGGTGGGTGTGAACCCTTTTTATGATGCATTTTGGAGATGAAAGTGTCAAAAATTTGTCCTCCCGTGTAGCGATCCGGCTATGGTAGTATTATTAGGGAGTAGGATAGTGATAATTTGTAACCCCAACGTCTATTTTGGATGCCAAGAATGTCAGGCGCAAAAACGCCTTCGTTCGACAATGTTATTGCTATTTTTGGATGGGTTTTGACCCGTTTTGGTGATGTCATTTGGGGATGAAATTCTCGAAAATCTGTCTTCCTGTGGAGCGGTCCGACTATGGTAGCCTTCTTAGGGAGTAGGATAGTGAGGATTTGTGACCCTAACATCTATTTTGCATGCTCGAAATGTCAAGTGCAAAAGCACTCTTATCGAACACTTTTAGGGCTTGTTTTTGGTGCATTTTGTGCATTTTTTTGTTGTTTTGAAATTTTTGCTCTGTATTCATCCCGGGGTGGGATGAATTCTTGTTTAGTATTCGCCCTAGGGCAATAGGAGTGCTAACCAGAGTGCTTGTCCTAGGTGCGAATGAGTACAGGCTCAAAAAGCCTATTTAAAGGCCAAAACTAAGTTTTGGGCTCATTTGCATTTGTTTTCCTTAGTGATTTGGAGCTCTGAGGAGGAGGAGGTCAATTCTGTGAAGCGAAGTGTTGCCAAATTTTTCTTGCAACCATGAGTGCACACACCGGTTTGAGATCAACCCTAGGTAGTTGTTGTTTTTGTGTTTTTAATTTTCCAGTTTAGAGTTAAAAACCCTAGGTCTGAAAAATTATTTTGTGATTATTTTTTTTGTTCGTTTTTGAATTGATTAGTTAGAGTTAAAAACCCTAGAACTGACTAATGATTTTTTTAATTTTTGTGTTGTTAATTTATTGGTTAGAGTTAAAAAAAAACCCCTAGGTCTGAAAAATTAGGTTTTGTTTTTGTAATTTTTTTGTTGTTAATTTATCAGTTAGAATTAAAAACCCTAGATCTAAAAAATTACGTTTTTGAATGTTGTTTTTTTTTTTAAATTTATCAGTTAGAGTTAAAACCCTAGGACTAACAAATGATTTTTTTTTTTTTGTAATTGTTTTTGTTGTTAATTAATCAGTTAGAGTTAAAAACCCTAGATCTAACAAATTAGTTTTTTTGAATTTTTGTTATTACTATTTTGTTTTTGTGCTGTACATTTTGCTGCATTGTTGTATTTTCAGTGTTAGTGTTGTACAATTTTTTTTCATTGTTTTAATGTTTTATTCTATTTTCTTTTGCAGGTTGTGAAGAGCTGATACTGGGTGCCTACTGTTTTCACTGAAGCACATGCGATGCTGACTTTGGTTGACTGGAACTGGCTTGACACCATTGGGCTCAAGTAGGTGACTCGACTGGAGTCGATGGTCAGGGATCTAGCCTATTTGACGGCCTTGATCAAACTGTGGGATCCTAAAACTAATACCTTCCATCTCCCAACAGGTGAGATGACGATGACCTTGGAGGATGTCTATCGGATTCTTCAGATTCCAATAGATGGACTACCAATCCGGACGATGCCAGAGGATCAGAGGACAACAGTACTGATATGTTGTTTTGGGCATGGGGAGGAGTTGGGTGTGGAGAGCCCTGTGGAAATGGCGGAGAGCGACTACCAGATTGGTGGCATATTGGTTTGATGGTGTCTAGAGAGGGGTGTGTTTGGAGGGAAGCACACATTACTCATGGGCCTCATTTCCAACATGTTGCTTCCTAAATCTTTGGGTGCGAGGTTCCCGTGGAACCTACTAGAGGTTGTGTTTCTGTTGGTGGAGTGTCCGACAGATGCAACGATGATTATGATATGGGGACAGACACTACTGAAATTTCTCTATGATGAACTGTACGAGGTCCACTTTCAAAATTGAAAGGTGATCAATTGCAACTACTTGTTGCAGTCTTTGGGCTTGGCAACACATAGCAGTGGAGAGGCCGACGGGGCTTCCCTGGATGACTCAGGTAGAGATGACAGATCAGGAGATTGGATATGTGGTACTGTGGAAGAGGTCGAAGGAGCAGGGTTAGAGTTGATGATGGGCAGGTGTCGTAGGGTACTATGCCAATGCCTTCACTCGGCTTACTCTAGGGGAGGTGTTCTAGTGCCCCTATCGAGATTATCCAGCCTGGCCTGAGGCTGGAGAGTGGCTTCGACAAGTACGAATGGGGTAGTGGCTAATTGGGAGGCATGGGACTGAGCAGGAGTTCTTCCCATATGATCGGATGACCCAAAATTTTGGGGTGCACCAGGGGTTTCCTGGTGAGCCCGTGGTCTATCGATTCCGAGGGGATGAGAGGACTCTGGACCGGCCAGTTGTTACACCACTTGGCGAGGATTCAGATATGGCTATTGACATTCCAGATGTGGATGACATTGAGGTTACTTCCGAGTATGAGTAGTGGTGGACTCTACGACGATGGAGAGGTGAGGGGCCTCTAGGGGGTGTAGAGGCAGCAACAATAGGGGGTGAGGGTACAAAGGCACTAGATGAGGGTTGGGGTGTTCCGCATGATGATGCATACATGGTAGAGGTTGAGGATGTTGGAGGGGAGTTTGGGGTACCAGATCAACCAAAGATGCAGGACGTCCCGGAGCAGTGGGAGCTAGAGCAGGCTTCTGTCTCAGATTCGCCTATGCCTCAGGTAGGTTCAAAAGATGCAAAGGCAAGACATAGTGTTGAGATAGCACGATTGGAGGACCTACTATGAAGACGATATGGGGAGCTAGGAGAGGCTTTGTAGGAGAGATATCTCCTACAGAATTAGTTGGCAGAGTAGGAGAACGCATGGGTTGCATCCCACCGATAGGAGGGGGATACCGATGATGCTCTAGAGAGGGATCTCTTGTAGACGTAGCTAGCACAGCATGATGACATAGTAGCTTACTACTGTCGATGGGAGGCAGAGTGGGTTTGATGGGAGGCAAAGTGGGGCTGATGGGAGGCAGATTGGCATCGACATCAGATGGAAATGGAGGGAGATATTATCCACTTTTGTGGGCAGATATCGAAGCCCCCTAGAGGTGGCTCTTCGCTTCGAACAAGAGACAGCGATACTGAGTAGTCAGCATCATCTCGTCGTAGGTAGCTAGATGAGGGAGGCACTAGTGGGCGTGATGCAGGGGTTAGTAGCAGTCACCTTGAAAGGTCCTAGAGGACCCACACCGCGGGGAGTAGTTCCCATCGCACTGATCCTGCATGATCATGGTGGCTGATGCCCTAGGCTTGGGGGTTTTTGAGTTTTTGGATTTGGGTTATGCGGTCAGAGGACCGGTTCATTGTAGCCTACAGGCATTTTTTATGATATATATAGATGACTCTTTTTTTTGGTGTTTATGCACTTTTCATGGTTTGTTTTTATGTACATGTTTTTACATTGATGTATGCAAATGCGATTATGAATGCGA
Organism: Wollemia nobilis; assembly: GCA_028583015.1. Classification (NCBI taxonomy): domain Eukaryota; kingdom Viridiplantae; phylum Streptophyta; class Pinopsida; order Araucariales; family Araucariaceae; genus Wollemia; species Wollemia nobilis. The sequence goes on from JAQPPZ010003272.1 coordinate 740,102, forward strand.
TGTTTCTAATTTGTATGATGTATGCCAATGGAATGAATGACATGAGTTGTTGATAACTTGTTGATGCACCATAGACTGTGCAAGATTTGACTAACTTGTTGTACTAATGGTATGACTTTGTGGAATGACTTTGCATGTGAAATTTTTTTTTTTGTATTTTGCATATTTTCTTATGGTGATGTACGGAATGAAATGTACCAGTTGTTTTAAAATGTAGTTAAGATATTCTAAGATTCATATATTTTAACTAACTAGCCAAGACTATACATTTATCTTGCAAGACTTTTGAACAAGATATAAATCAGACTTGAATTTAACCAAGTTATTTCACATCTCTGTGTGTGCAATTGAGTTCATTTATGTGGTATTTGTCAGGATACCACTAGTGCCAGATAGGCTATCAACCAAACTTGTACTAAGGATCACCTAATTAGCTCCACTAACTCCATTGTTGTACTTAGTAAGATTAATCCACGAGACAATCTAAGGTACCATAAGCTAGCTCATCCACATGCAAACATTGGTTTGTGCACATGCAAAGCTAATGTGATAGACATATCGTCATGCGGTTAGGATACCGCCATTTCCAGGTAGGTTGTTCACCAAACCTGTAATGAGGATCACCTAGATGGTTTTCAAATGCTGAGAATTCTAGAGATTCAAGTTCAGGTTGTGTGTTTGCTCAATGATTTGGGATACTTGCTTGTATACCTAGTGACGAAAATCATTATTTATTTTGCTCTTTTTTTTTTCTTTTTGAGCAAGGATTTTGAATAGTGGTGATAACCACTATTATTTGATTTTGTGTTTTGAGCTTTGTAAGGTTTAGCTTGTAATTTTGTGGCTTATGAATGGCCTTGATCCTATGGGCATGCGAAAGAAGGATTGCTATCCATGGATGTTGTGATAAGAAACATATTTGACGCTCCTATCCCCTAAAAATGAAGGAGACGTATTGTAACACAACTTAAAAAGCATATCAATAAAGAGATTACCATATTTCATATTGCTTTTATCTTGTGTCAATTTGTATATGTTCTTTCTTGTTATTTCTTGTGGCATATTCCTTTTTGTTTTCGTATCCTCATGCTTTCAGTGGCTGAATGACGAAAAACCTATATACATTAGGAGACAACTGAATATGCTAAAAATGGCGATGGTGTTATTCTGGATGTATACATTTGTAAAATGGATTTGATGTGGAAAATGATGGAATTGCCAAGTAATGACAGTCTATGGTGCTTTTGATGTGTATGACCTAGCAAATATGCAAGGTATGGATGCGATGCCTAATGCAACCTATATTTTTGTATTTTGATTTTTATAAGTATGCATGAAATTAAAATGCAATTTTTTTTTTTTTTTTGTTATTTTTTTTATGAGTATGCATGGAATTGAAATGCAATTTTTTTGTTATTTTTGATGATTTTATTATTTTTGTTTTTTTTGAATATTTATGTTGACCAAGCAGGTATGGGAACCCGTGGAGCTTTTGGGTTGACCAAAGGGTTTATAGATACCTTTGGGGCATTTTGGGATGACCAAGCGATTGTGGGAATCCTTGGAGCATTTGGGTTGACCAAAGGGTTTATAAATACCTTTGGGGCATTTTGGGTTGACCAAGAAATTGTGGGAATCCTTGGAGCATTTGGGTTGACCAAAGGGTTTATAGATACCTTTGGGGCATTTTGGGTTGACCAAGCGATTGTGAGAATCCTTGGAGCTTTTGGTTGGACTATGGCTCTCTAGATGTGGAATGGCCTCAAATGATTGATGTTCAAGGGTTCTGTTTCCTTGATTCCTTCAAGAGAGACAAGCCGGTATGTTCCAGGTCCTATTCTACTATTAATGACATAAGGACCTAACCAGTTTGCCATGAACTTGTCCCTTATATGGGACAAAAAATTAGAATTCTGTTGGTTCTCTTTTAAGACCAAGTCACCAACTTGAAATTCCCTTAGGTGGACCTTCATGTTGTATGCTTTCTTAAGTCACTCTTGATAGATATGCAAATGCTCGAGAGCATTGACACATTGTTCATCGAGCAACGTCATTTGGTCTAACTAGGTCTGTCACGCAGTTTCATCATCGATGAACTCTTGCATTGAAATGCACAAGGAAGGGATTTCCAACTCAAGAAGCATGACTACCTCAGAGCCATATACTAATGAATATGGAGTTGCCCTAGTGGGCATCCGGATGCTAGTGCGATAAGCCCATAGGGCAAGCGGGATCTAAATGTGCAAATCCTTATGGTTGTATGCAACTATATTTTTGAGAGTGGTAACTAGCATTTTGTTCGATGCCTCTGCTTGCCCATTTGCCTATGGATAATAGGGTGTTGAAAAACTGTGCTAAATTTTATACTTTGTGGTCAAAGCACGCACATCTTTGTTCTTGAATGGCGTCCCATTATCTGACAGGATCTTGGATGGAATACCAAAAAAACATATGATGTTATGCAAAATAAACTCCATAATGCAGGATCTAGTCGTAGAGGTTAGCGAAATTGCTTCCACCCACTTGGTGAAGTACTTTTTGGCCGTTATGATGAATGTGTGACGACCAGATGATGTAGGGGAGATCTTTTCGATTAGATCGAAGCCCCACTACAAAAAATGCCAAGTCGATTGGATCGGCTGCAAGGCTTGAGAAGGTACGTGTGTCAAATTAGCATGGTGTTGACACTTCATGCACTTCTTTACATATGCACAATAATCTCACTCTAAAGATGGCCAATAATAGCCCATGCAAAGAATGCACTTTGCAATGGCCATACCGTTGAAGTGGCCACCACATGTACCATCGTGTGCTTGGGTGGTCGCCCAAGCGGACTCTTGCTGGTCCAAGCAATGGAGGAGGATTCCTTCATAGCTTTGATGATACAAAATGTCTCCTAACAAGACATTTTTTGCCACTTTCTATTTGAATGATCTTTTCATGGCATGTGTCAATCCAAGTGGGAGGTTACCTAGCTTGAGGTAATCCCTAATGGGTGTGTACCAATCCTACTGATCATAAACCTGGATAGTATGAACGACCAATCCCTCTTGAAGTCCATCCCTAGCAAAATCTACGTGGGAAAGAACTTGTAAAAATAGCATTGTGTTGCTATTAAGAGGGGTCGAGGAGAACAAGGACCCCTAGTTTGCTCGAGTCAGACAATTGTCGATTTGAGAGAACCTATCCTAAGATGGTTCAATCTGAATCAGGTGGATATCTAGCATTAGGTCAGAGCTTGCATGCTCCATCGTGGATTATGATAATTTTTTAACCTGAATGGTTGTCATTTCACCAGCAGGGTCTTGCAGGATTAGTGACCCCAAGGAGGCCATAGAATCTGCAAAATTATTCGATGATCAAGGGAGTGCCTCGATGTCATACCATTCAAGTTGTGCTAGGAATTTGTCCACAATGGCTTTGTAGGCCTGCAGAACTAGACATTTACATTGGAATATCCCCTTTACTTGATTGAAAATCAACAACGAATCACCAAAGATGTTTAAACATTTAATGTTCATGGTGATTATTGTCTGAAGACCTATGAGCAAGGCTTCGTATTCTGCATTGTTGTTGGTGCATGGGAAGTTTAATTTAAATGACAGAGGTATTGGAGTCCCTTGTGGAGTGAAGAATACAATTCCCATGCCACCTCCTTGCTCACATTTAGAACCATCAAATAATAAGGTCATGTCAGCTTGTGACTCAGGCTCATCAGAATCTGGCAATTTTGAAACATGAAAAACCCCATCATTAGGTAGTTCTACGGTCAGAGGTTGATCATCTTCAAGAGGAGCCTCTGCCAGTTGATCGACAATGACTTGACCTTTTATGGATTTTTGTCCAATGAATTCTATGTCAAACTCCGTCAACAACATGATCCATTTCACCATGCGGCTACTATGATAAGTATGACTCATCATGTATCACAATGGATTCTCCTTAGACACAACATACGTTGTATTGCTGAGCATGTAGTGGTGTAGCTTTTTGGTAGCAAACACCACTACCAAGTAGAGCTTCTCAACGTATGCATATTTAAGTTCATAACTGACCATGGCATGGCTAAGATAGTATGTAGCCTATTCTTTATGTAGTTCATTTTTTTGGGATAGCATGGTGCCCAGTGCCACCTCAGTAGCTGAGATGTATAATTAGAACGGCACTCCCGATCTAGGTGGTGACAATACTGGCAGAAAATCCAAGTATTGTTTAATGTCGTCAAAGGCTGACTAGCACTCGTCATCCCAGTGAAATGTTACCCCCTTATGCAATAATTTATTCATGGGTCAGCACTTGTCAGATAACTGCACTATGAAGCGCTTGATCGACATGACCTTTCCTTGTAGACTCCTGAGCTACTTGATGGTAGTTGGAGGAAGCATTTCAAGGATTACCTTGAATTTGTGTGGGTCTACCTCGATTCCTTGTTTAGAGACTATGTAACCCAAGAGCTTTCTAGATGTGATTCCAAAGACGCACTGCTTGGGGTTTAGTATGACTTTATGCTCCATGAGGTGATCGAGGATCTTTCTTAAGTCATCGAGATGATCTGGGCGCAAAAGAGATTTGGCCAACAAATCATCCATGTAATCCTCCAAAGTTTTGTGCATGTAATCATGGAAGATGTACATCATGGCACGTTGGTAGGTGGTTCTAGCATTTTTAAGGCCAAATGGCATGACCTTAAAATAAAATGTCCCCCAAGGCATTATGAATGCCATTTTTAGTTGGTCCTCGGGATTGATACGAATTTGATTGTATCCTGAGAAACCATCCATGAGGGAAAGAATTTTGTGGCCTACTGTAGCATCTACCAATGTGTCGATGCTTGGCAAGGGAAAATCATCCTTAGGACTTGCTTTGTTTAGATCTTGAAAATCGATGCATATGCAAATCCTCTCATCAGGATTCTTGATGGGAACCATATTAGACAACCATGGTGGGTAATCCATGCAGATGACAAACTGTGCATCCAATAGCTTTTGTAGCTCGTCTTTGACCATTAAGGCCACTTTTGGGTGCATCTTACGTAGTTTTTGTTTTGTTGGCTTGATTGTCAGATCAAGCATTAGATTATGCGTGACTAGCTATGGGTCTAGTCTCGGCATGTCTTTGTATGACCATGCAAAAACCTCCTTCTCTTTGATAAGGGCAATGTAGTCGGCTTGCTCTTCGGGTGATAAACTTACCCCCAGCTTGATGATTTGCAAATTCACTTGTTAAGATCCTGCTATAAAATAAACTCAAATAACACACTCTCACACAATTGCTTGGAAATAACTCACATAAACATCACATTAATATAACAAAAATTTGCATAAAGAACAATCTCACAATAGGACTGAATCGCAGGCCTCTTCGAGGGGGCAACCTCCTTCAATACTTCATTAATTTTGCAAAATATGGTTACATTGGTGCCCTTTTGAGTATTTAAGGAATTTCCTTCCAAGGTTGGCTTACATGCAAAATGCCACCTGGATTACATGCATAATGCCACCCGAATTACATGCATAGTGCCACTTTGAATTACATGCACAATGCCACTCGAATTACATGCACAAGGCAACTCGAATTACATGCATAATGCCACACGAATTACATGCACAATGCCACCTATCTACCATGTGTTACATAAAAAGGGTGCCATTTGTCATGGGCACTACCTAAGCTAAAACTTAGAACATTACAAAATATTAATCATGGGTACTACCCACGTTCACTAGTAATTATTACATCATGGAAGTTATTACATTAAGGGTTAGGATGAGATCCTAACATGCCCTTCTCCTTGAAGAAGCTTTGTCCTCAAAGCTGAAAATGAGGAAACTGTTGCTGAAGTTGATGGAGAGACTCCCATGTAGCATCCTCAGGTTGAAGTCCACGCCACTGAACCAGGACCTCTGTGATGGTACGGTTGCGAGTTCGACGATACAGCAGCTGCTTTGGTGCAAGTAAGATGGAGCCTTCTTCATCCAATTCGGGAAGTGTTGATGGAACCTGTACCTTGGAGCTGCCCGAAATGTAGGAGGGAGGCGTGAGTGGAGGGTGCCCGTAAACTGCCTCTGGTGGCGGTATGATAGGAAGTGTTGTACCACCATTCGGCCAAAGAAATCCATTTTTCCCAATGAGTAGGATGATCGGAGGCAAGTAGCGAAGGTAGGTTTCCAAGCAGTTATTAACAACCTCTGTTTGACCATCCGTTTGCGGATGGTAGGCTAAACTCATTGTGAGATGAGTCCCCTGCAACTTAAACAACTCTTGCCAAAAATTGCTAGTAAGGTTGGGATCATGATCAGATACAATGGAGGTTGGCATGCCATGAAGTCGAAATATGGAGTCAAGAAAAATTTGGGCAATAGTGAATGCTGTGTAAGGATGGGTTAGGGCACAAAAGTGAGCATACTTTGAAAGGCGGTCCACTACCACAAAAATAATAGACTTGTCTCCAGATTTAGGCAGCCCTTCTATGAAATCCATAGAGATGTCAGTCCACACCTGATCCGGTATCGGCAAGGGTGGAAGAGTGCCCAAAGAGTGCACTGTTTCTCTTTTCATCCTTTGACCTGTGTCACAGTCTGCCACAAAAGAGTGAATGTCCTGTTTCCTACCTTTCCAAAATAAGGTGCGCTTGAGTCACTCATAAGGTGGTCTGATATTGGGAGGTGTACTATCCAGCAATAATGGAATGGCATGGTCATGAGAGCGATGCAGTGGTAGTGTGATGGGTTCTGAAAATATGGCCACATTTTTGTGGAGAATCTGTTGCATGTCTTGTGGGATTTCACCCATTGGAGATGTGGATGGCTGGATGGAGAATAGTTGTGCAATGACCCCACGTGATGATTTCTTTAGCAATTTCTCCATGCCATTTGAACTGATAATTTGAGGTGTTCCTATCGGGGAGCCCTTGATGATGTGTGTTTGTCCGTTCTGGAAGAACTGCATCCAAAGTTTAGCAAAGTTCCAACTGATAGTGCCCAACGTACTCAACCATTGGCATCCCAAAACAATATCACATCCACCCAAATGGAGGGCAAACATGTCCTGCTTGAGTTCATAGTCCCCTATCTTGATTTTAACATTGCGACACTTTCCTTGACAAGATAAGGTTACCCCATTGTCTACCATGACCTCAAAGGAATTACAATTGTGGATATAGCAATTTTCTCGTTGAGCAACTCTAGGGTCAATGAAGTTGTGCGTGCTTCCCACATCCAAAAGGATGGAAATACGTTGGCCCTTGAAACATCCTGTAACCTTCATGGTTTGAGGAGTAGTAATTCCTGCAAGGGCATGGATTGTAATTGATGTCTTAGGTTCTTGTTTCCCTTCTTCTTGTGGAGGAGGTGTTTCTGGAGGGTCCTTATCCTCATCACTCTCGTCAGCGGTATTAGGTTCTCCAACATCTATCAAGAACAATTTTTTGTGTGCACACTTATGCCCCTTGAAAAACTTTTCATCACAATTGTAGCATAATCCTTGGGCACGACGTGCATCCATCTCTTCGGTGGTGAGGCGCTTGGGTGCAGCAGGTTTATTATCATCTGGGTGTTGGTCTCTAGGGGGAAATGAAGGTCTATTTTGAGGAAACTTTGATGGGTGTCTTTGGGTAGAGAGTTTAGATTCGGCCAAACGGGCCAAACTGATAGCTTCCATCATAGTTCGTGGTTTCAACATTTTGACTTCTGCTTGGAGTTCCATCTTCAACCCACTGATATAACAACTTTGGAAGAACCCTTCACTCAATCCTCTTGTCCGATTGGCCAATTTTTCAAATTGAGCTTGGTACTCTCGGACTGACCCTGTTTGTTGTAGTTTGGTTAAGGCTCCTGTAAAGTCCTCAAACTCACTAGGACCAAATCGAGTGAGTAGTTGGGATTCAAAATCCTCCCAAGAGAGATTTGGGTAGGCAAGACGCAACCATTGAAACCGAGTGTAGAGCCTCAGATTCCATGTTAAAGGAAGCCATCCGGACTCGATGAAATATGGGTACATTATGAAGTCGAAAGAATTGGTCAACCCGACATAGCCACCCATCAACATCCTTCCCACTAAATTTGGGAAAGTCCAATTTGGGCATTCTAAAGGGTGGATCATGGTCACGATTCCTTGTAGAACTCTCAGCTTGGTATTCTGATTTGGGTGGTTCTCTTCTCAGTTTGCTGTCCACTTCTGTCAGTGCTTCTTCTAGGCGGTTGCTAGTGGCCTCATGCTCTAGGCGAAGACCTTGGACTTCTTCCCTTATGGAGTGAAAAGCCGAGTGCAAGTTCTCAATGGCTTTTGTTAGGGACTCCAAGTGTTCTAGTTCTTTCTAGTGTCCACGGGTACCTTGGGCCATTTTTTTGACCTTTTGTGACCAGTTACTAAAAATAGAATTGAATTTTTAGGACTTACTATTTTTAGTAAGTGCCCAAAAAAGTGCTTGGGTGCTATATATCAAAATGATTAGTAGAAGGAGGTGGTCACAATGAGCTATATATCTCAACACTACTTTTTGGCACCCCAGACTTTTTTTTTTTTTTTATCTCTTGTTTTGCTAAGTCTAACGGTGTTTACAGATTCTGATTCTGAGCTACTGAGCAAAAGTTGGCTACTGGAGCACTATCTATAACTGGTCGTGTTTCACACTCAAGATTCTCTCGTATTTTGCAGGTGGCGATATGACGGTTCTGTTACGACACCGAAGACCGTGAATTCTACCACTATTGTCTTGACCTCTCGACTTGGTCGACTTGATTGTGGCTCCTACTTGTAAATTGTATTGTTATTCTCCAGACTTTTAACTTAAGTGTCACCCTCATGGCTTATCCCGAATGCATGTCCCTTCTGTTATTTTTTTAGTAGAGGACTCCTTTCTCCTATGCTCACTTTTGAAATGCAGGTTTACGAACATGGATGTTTGGATTTTTATTTTTATTTTTATGTTTTTTACGAGTTGAAGTTTTAACGAGAACCGGGGAATGCTAAGTATAGGAGTATGTACCACCCATAGGCCCTCTAATATACCGACAGTGATGAACAATAGTGCTCAGACCAATATTTCGGGCCACTACTCAAGGAGGATTCCACACATACCCTTGAGCACACTACCTGCCTCTACGACAATACGGGAGGGTAATCGTCCAGGATGCTGTGTCCCATAGACTATGAGTAATACAAGGCCGAAGAGCTTCCTAATGGCTAAAAGTTTATTTAATCCTATATGGTCTCCCGATATACCCGAAGATACATGGGAGCTCAAGTCCATGCGCGAGTTCTGTACGAGGCCTGGGTATTGGAGCCTAATCGCCCCTCACTTCACTAGACGCTTTATGGGCTATCTAGCTTAGCCAATAACGACAGATCCTTCGTGATATTTTAAAACCCCGGTACAGGGTTTCTACCTACTCAACTAACAATATATTTTTTTGTTTCTGGTCTGGAAAAAAAAAACACTGTATTTTTTTTGGATTTTTTTAATAAGGAAAAACAGAATGGAAAAAACACACGGAATTTATACCTAACATGCGGATTGGATGGCAAGAATCATTGCAGTTGCAGCAGAACTTGGCCCTGGAAAGCGCTCTGATACCACTTGTTAAGATCTTGCTATAAAATAAACTCAAATAACACACTCTCACACAATTTCTTGGAAATAACTCACATAAACATCACATTAATATAACAGAAATTTGCATAAAGAACAATCTCACAATAGGACTGAATCGCGAGGCCTCTTCGAGGGGGCAACCTCCTTCAATACTTCATTAATTTTGCAAAATATGGTTACATTGGTGCCCTTTCGGGTATTTAAGGAGTTTCCTTCCAAGGTTGGCTTACATGCAAAATGCCACCTAGATTACATGCATAATGCCACCCGAATTACATGCATAGTGCCACTTTGAATTACATGCACAATGCCACTCGAATTACATGCACAAGGCCACTCGAATTACATGCATAATGCCACACGAATTACATGCACAATGCCACCTATCTACCATGTGTTACATAAAAAGGGTGCCATTTGTCATGGGCACTACCTAAGCTAAAACTTAGAACATTACAAAATATTAATCATGGGTACTACCCACGTTCACTAGGAATTATTACATCATGGAAGTTATTACATTAAGGGTTAGGATGAGATCCTAACATCACTGGATCTAAGCTGATGTCTACGTTAGTCATCTCCTCAACTAACATGTGGGACCCATCCTCCAACTGGTGTGGAGTTGGGATCAAATGGATATCGTTTGCTGAATTTAGATCATCGTTTGGAACATCAGATTCCTCTTCAGCATGGAAGACATCCTGAGTCTATCCTAGGGTGAAATGGAACATTCCTCTGCAAGGCCAGTACTCTAATGGGGATGGCGATGGATCAGCACGACCCCAGTTGATAGCATCTAGATCTAAATACAATGATCGTGTCGGGTTGGCTGGATCATGGATGGGAGCAGTTAGGTCAATGGAGATCATGTTGATGAAATGATTGTGGTCTCCATTATCGTAGGTGTTGTAACTCGAACATCCAAGATGATCTTTGTGCTTCGGATCTGGCTCTATGAGAACTACCACAAATGGATTAGCCCTATACACGGAGACAAAGATAGGGTCTGCCCTAGGCACTGATGGTTTGATAGGGTCTCTAGGCAAAAGATGCTCTCTATGTACCTGGAGTGGTGGGTGCAGTAATTGCTATAACTATATCGGGTTAAGGTGCCACCTATGCCTTGGCCCTATGTGTAGGTGTTCAGACATGTCATCTATGTCCAAATGGTATCGTTGTTGAATCTGTCACATGTGGTTGAGATAGGCCATCTCGGTTTCATCTTCCGAATCATTGTAAGAGATCCAAAAGATTTTGTTGGCTCCAACAGCTACATGCGACATATGAGACTCATATTGTTTGAGCAAATTAATGTGGTCCCATCGAGGTTGTCTCGCTCTCTACAAGGGGACCTGATTCTCTTGAGGTGGCATATGCTCAAATGGAGCATCCAATGGGAACTTTGTCAAGAAGATTTACTGATCATCATTCGTGTGATATACTTGTGAATGATAGCTATCAGAATCGAAAGGATCCCAAGGTGCTACCTCGTACTCTAACTCATCTTCTAAAGACCCTTATTGGTTTTTTCCATATCCCTCTTGTGGGTGAGTCCTTGAAATTTCTCCCTGTTCGATCGAAGGGAAAGGGTTGTTATGGTCAACAAGGTTGGTTGTTAGCAATGGGAGATAATCTCCCAATGTATAGTTTGTGTTAGGATTGGCATATGGACCTGATGCCAACCCCTCATTATTGCCTATCCCTAGGCCTTGCATGTTTTCCACCAAGATGTCTAGGGGCAAGGGGTGGTTGAACCCTACTCCTGACTTGTCATACGACATTTGATATCTCGGTTGGTAAAGAACACGCACTCCTTGCTCATACCTACCCAACCCATATCCATGCCAATTGCATTGGCCTAGATATCTTAAAGAAAAATTAGGGTTGGATAGATAGTTGACATCCTCCACAAAGGGCTCTTCATCTTCATCTTCTTGCATACAAATTTCAACACCATTATCCAAGCCCCCATAAACAAAGTTTGTCTGATTGCGTGGGTAGCCTAAAGGAACCACTGAGCTGATGGGGAGTCGAGGCCTCCCCATGTCTTGCATGGACTCAAGTGTGGGCGTTGCTATAATGTTCCTCACTAGATACTCCCCCAGGGCCGTTCTGGCCATTTCAATGGTGACCATTGGTGGTTGAGGGAAAGTGAATGGGAGTCCTTCCTAAGTCCACTCCATGTGTGGTGAACTAGGCATCTCGACTTCCATTCTGCTAGGCATCTCTTCTATTGAGATGGTTGAGACTAGAGGTGGTTCCTCCTCTATGGGTTTCTTTCCGTTGTCCTTGGATATGGCCACCATAGGTGACGTCATTCTGGAAGGACTAGTGAAAGAATATGGACCCGGATGAGGACTCGACGGATTAATCACTGGAGATGCCTACGAAATCAGACCCTGTTGAGATGGATTCAACTAAAAATCCAAATGTGTTGATTGAAGAGTCAATTGCAGCATGAATTGCACTGTATTGCAGTATTTGAAGGGCTCCAAGTCCACCAGGACTACATGTACCTATCCTTCAAATGTATACTTTAGGCACTGATGAGCTATTGAAGGGACACACTTCATGTCCCGAATCCAAGGCCGGCCCAACAGGATATTATAAGCCATCTCGCCTTCCAAGATGTGGCACAATGTATGAATAGTATTTTGTCCCACTTGGATAGGTAGGACAATTGTGCCAACTGTCGAGCAGATTGCATCGTTGAATGCTCACAGTGTGTAAGTGGAGGCCACAATGTGAGATGCTAGCAACTTCAAATGTTTCAGATCTGCTGTAGTGATGATATTACTGGATGAGCCAGTGTCCACCAACACTCTCTTATACAGAATCTCATTGACCTACACAATAATGTGCAGGGGTGGATCCGCCACATCACCAGTCACTATTTTCAATTCATCTTCTCTAAATGTGATGATTGGCTCTGTACATTGTTTTACATGCCCCACAAAATTTTTGAAAGAGTTCAATTCATGGTGTTGTAGCTTGATTGCTTTTAAAATCTCCATTAGAGCCTCTCGATGGGGTGCTGATTTTTGAATTAGCTCGTATATGGAGAGCCTAGCCAACGTGGTCCTTAGACTTTGCGTAAGTCTAGTCCGAATCGTGGCCATTGGTCTAGGCGGGGGAAGTTGCGTAGGGTGTTGTTGAGCTTGTGACGTTGATGGAACCTCTCTTGTAGCTGCTACGGGCATAGCTCCTAGGTACTTCTTGTTCCTTGTCACTATGCTTATCATCCCCACATATCCCTACATAGGGCAATTCTGTTGCATCTCATTAACTTGAAGAGGTTTTTCCTGTGCCTCATGGGAAGGCAAGGGGTCTCTGAATACTCCCATATGTTGGTTGTTTGGCACTATGGGGTTGTCTACCACCAATGTCTTATTGTCAATGAGATCTTGTACCAAACCTTTGAACTTCCAACATGCATTAAGATCATGTCCCTTACGCCTGTGGAACCTACAGTACAAATCCTCTTGGTACCCCTTAGGCTTTGGTGCATTGGGGTCTATAGTTTGAATCTCTAGAAGGTTGATCAAGTTTGCCACTGACAAGCAATCAAATAGAGAATCCCTGGACTCTGTGTAAGGAGTAAATTTTCGCCTAGGGTGACGGTATTGATTTTTCTCTTGGCTTTGGTTTTCTCTCTCATAGTTGTTAGGAGGCACCGCTTGATAGTTAGCCTTTTGAGGCTGTGTTGCTTGTGCAGGCTTAGGGACTTTGATGGAAACCTTATTAACCACAACAAGTTTCAGTTGCATGGTCCCTAGTTTAGTGTTCTTTGTCCATTATTTCTTCTTAGGTTTGGCAATCTTGCCATCCTATATCTTAATCTCCTCAATGACTCTGGCTTGTGCCAGAGCTTCCTCTAAACTGGCATATTGCTACAGCTGCAATAGCACAAATATTGATCTCAAATAGCTTTTTGAGAACATTTGGGTCAGATCTGACATGGGAGGGAGGTAAGGTAGCTTTGAAAGCAACGTCCTCCATCGGTTCCCGTATGCCACCATGGTCTCTTCCTCATACTGCTTGAGGCTAGCTAGGTCACTTAATGACACCTTTTTCTTAGTGTTGAAAGCGAAGCGTTCAAGGAATGCGTCCACTATCTGATCCAAGTTACTAATGCTATGTTTTGGTAATTAGGTAAACCAATCTGAGGCAAGGCCTACGAATGTGGTTATAAATGTTCATAATAATAAAGCATCGTTGTCCTGAATACCAAAGCACTGGCTCAGGAATCTAGTCACATGCTCTTGGGTGTCCTCCTCCCCTCTAAAGAGTGCCAACTAGGGTAGCTTAAAGTGTTCCGGGTATGGAGGTGTCGGCACTAACGGATGCATAGGATGACTATGGAGTTGGCATAAAGTGGGATTTTGGGGCCCAAAAGTCTTGATCTCCATAGACTCTAAGTGCTCTAGCAATGCTTTATATGCATCAGAGGATTTAATTTCTTCCTCCCTAGTTTGCTCCCATTGTGGGTTGTGGGGAGCTTGAAGCCTATTGAGAGGTAGTTGGATAGCACCCCCTATGCCTTGGTAGAGCATTTCAGCCCGCTCTTCTTCTTGTTCATACTCCTCATAGGCTTCCTGAGGAGTGGCTAGCCGAGACCTATACACATGGGTAGGTTCCTGCGGAGGGTGCCCATCATTGTTTCAGGGAGTGGCCTCTCGCTCAGGTCTAGGAGGTCTTGGAGGCAATACTTGATATGGTCACATGGACCTCTCTCATACCAAAGGGTTATGCCTCTCATACACTTCTACTTTATGCACACGAGGGATTGAAACCTTCATAGGAACATTGTTATGAAGAAATTCGACTGTCTAACACTGAATGTGCTCTTTGTTAAGCCGACAAAGATGCTCTAACTATTCTTGATCTTTCCTAAGCTGCGTGATTTGCGCTTGGCGGGTGGCATGTTTGGAAAATTCCAAGTCACTTTCTTTCGTCGTCTCTTGTTTAGGAAGCCTAGATGCCTCTCCTACATGTCTATCTCGGTCGTGGTGATCCGAGACCTCTATGGGTTGCTTTCCTCTATCGAGGTTAGTTGCATTAACCCGAGGCTATAGCCTCAATGGATGACCCTGATACATGGCAGGTGTAGAGGTACATCACTCTTGTGTTGTGTACTACTCTTGAGGAATGTGGTAATCTTCCTCGTCCTCTATTTCATATGGATAAAAGGTGCGTGCAGAATTGTCTTGCCTTATCTGGAAAGCTTGATACTTTGGATATTGTCTAGTGTTTCTAAAAGTAATGCGGGGCAGAGGAGGGATGACAAAATCATGTGGCCCCTCCGTCTAGACCCTCTGTTGCTCTAGCACTTCATTCCTAGGCCACCCATAACAGGATTCTAAGGGAGGTCTCCTGTCTAGGTTGAGTGTTATGTGTAGGTTATCCTCTTGAAAGGGCCTCTGCTGAGTGGGGGTACCTCTCCAAGAAGTGTGTCTATAGTCCTATTCTGTTATGGCATGATGTGGACTATCTTGTGTGTCAGGCCGCCAAGGCGGGATGACTAAGTCCGAAGGACTATATCGGAGGTGACTTGTCCCCCTTGGTGCACTTTTTGTAGTGTTTGCCTATGATTGGGCTCGGCTATGAGTGAACACCATAGTGATGTGCTCCTAAATACGAGTAGATTTTTATCTCTTTTAGGATTTTTTTTATGCTACACTTAAATAGAAAGGAAACACACAATCAATGCAGCGGTTATCTCGTTTAAATATTTTAAAAGTGCGTCCTAAAATCTGGTTTAGTGTGTTTTGATGTTGTTTTGAAAGCTTTTTGAAAGAATGTTTAAATGCAAAATGAGGGCTCTTATGACTCCCAAAAAATGGTCACCCCTTCGATATACCGTTGCCAAACCGATATACCAACCTCTCTATATACCCGCCCTTATGTGAGGGAAACTATTGGTACGTGAGAGCAGATGGTATGTGGAACATAGGCGATACGGAAGGGGGATCACTTTGTTTATGACACCTACCATAGAAGACTTATCCTCATGCACTAGGAATCACCCCAGCTACACTTGGTCAGCTTTTGTCAGGATTTATGTCTAGCAACAGTCACGATCGGGGTAATGTATGCAGTATCTCAAGCCAAAGTGATGATGGAATCCACCTTTGGTCTTGTTCAAGGGTTGGGGTTTTAAGACCAACTCCTTGTTGTTTCAGTTACCACGTGGTGTGTGGGGTTATTTTTAAGTTGCATAAATGAAGCAAACAAACATTCAAACTCTCCTATGCAAGCAAATAACCAGAGAACATAAAGCAAAGAATTGAGAAAAGGTGTTTAAGACCTCTACCTCTTCTCTTCCCAAATCGGATGTCTTTGAATTTTTGCTTTGAAATAGTCCAGCATTGGAAAACTTGGTACCTGTAAGCAAAATAACAAGCAAATTTAATTAGAAATTTAATCTTAAAAATCAAGGGACAGAGGTCCCATCGTGATCACCACTGAAAGCACGAGGATACAAAAACAAAAAGGAGTAAGCCACAAGAAAGAACAAGAAAGAACATATACAAATTGACACAAGATAAAAGCAATATGAAATATGGTAATCTCTTTATTGATACACTTTTTAAGTTGTGTTACAATACATCTCCTTCCTTTTTAGGGGATAGGAGCATCAAATATGTTTCTTATCACAACATCCATGGATAGCAATCCTTCTTTTGCATGCCCACATGTAAGATGGACAGACCAAAGTGTCACCGCAACTTGCGTATATGATTGTTTATTCCTTATTACTCCTCTTATTTTGGAAACCTACGTTCAAAGAAATAGAAAATATTAGTAGCACCTACAGATAAAATAAAGCATGTATTTCCCAAGGCCTAATGTCAGTGTATGCATGAAAATATTAAAATGATTATCAAATGACCTCATATTGACCTAAAATTTTGATAGAAGCATAAATATGTTATCAAAAAACCACTGCAAAAAGAACATTCTAGAAATTCCTCACAGATTTGTATTCGCTCCAGGGTGGTACGAATAGGCCTGTAACAATTTGTCAGAAAGAACCCTCTTCAATGTCCTGCTTAGGAAGCTCCAAATAACCTTAAAAGTTGGGGTTAGCTAATTGGGGGTGTTTTGGGAAGACACAGATGGTCATATTTCTCCAATTTTGCCTCTAGGATCCAAATTTTGTTGGTGCCATTTGCAAGTTAGTGAAGGCGAGAAATGACAAAAACCTGGTCAAAATTGCTCAGAATGAAATGAAATTTAAACTATAGCCTATTTAACAGATATATAATAAAGTGCAAAAGAAAAATAATAGAAATATATCACATATTTCTATTCATCTCGAGGTGGGGTGAATTTGACTATGACAGTTTGGGGAGCGCCCGGGGGAAGGACGCCCACCGTTTGGGACACTATTTTGACACCAATCCACTTGGTATGGGTCCAAAACTGATTATGGGGTGTTGTCGACAAATTTTGTGGATTTTTGTGGCCAAAAATCAGGTTTTGGGTCCGGATTCGTGCTTCCAATAGTCACCCAATAACCTCCCTTTCGAATGAGAGATTAAGGATGTGAAGGCACAAATTGCAAGTAGGTATGTAAATTGGCAACACTTCGTTGCTCAAATGCTCCTTCTCTGTATATATTTTGGGTGAGAAAACTCACTAATTTATAGACCTTAGGGTCTCTCTATTTGAATTGCGCATGCAATGGCACCACTTGAGTTGTTTTCCTATTTTCAAGGAAAATATAATTCCCTGATTTAGAATCTCCTTGCATAAGGTCTTTAAAATAAATACATGCATGACTGAAGTCTCTCTTCTTGAATAAAAGCTATTCCTCACAATTGCATGGCCTGAAGCCTCAGTTAACTGGTAGACTTACCGAGGTTTGACTTTTTTCCAGTCAAACTTACTATTCGCCTCACCCTGGGGTGAATGCCGCTATTCATCCCTGGGTGAGACGAATGCCAATTTTTATTCGTCCTTGGGTGGGATGAGCAGAGAGCAAGGTGCCAAAAAGGTGTCAAATTGACTTTTGACCTCTAAAACTTCTTTTGGAAGTGGTTAGGACCATTGTTTAACCTCTGGGGGTTGCCCTAGGGGCTATGTGTGTCACTGTGATCAGCGCTTGTTGTCACATAATCGAATTGGTGTTGTTTTGGTGTCTACATTACCTTTCTTAAATGAAAAGCACTTAGGAGCAATCTCCGTAAACATAGAAATTTTATTAGCACTTAGGTGTATTTTCATAATGTATAAACAAAGGTTTTTAAAACAATATTTAATTCCTTATTTAGTTTATATATACATTGTTTTTAACTATTGCTTTTATATTTAATTTTTATTATTAGTTTTATTTTATTATATATATATTTTACAAGTAGATAATGCCAAGGTTATGGGTTTATAAAATAATTATATTTTTTTAATTACTTCTAAATAAGTATATCCATATGCATTATATTAATTTATTATTATTATTTTTATATATTTTAAATCATCTTTTTAAAAGATAACAGTCAAAGAACAACAACTAGCGAATGCAAGCACTTAGTATAAATGTTAGGCATATGCAATGCAATGCAACCTATGGTGGGCTTCCATGTACCCACGGACCAAGGGTGCACGAGACATCGCATCATAACCACTTACTCAACATTTTTGTTCTACTGCCTTGGTCCATGGGGTGGGTGATTTTCTTCACTGTTTGCCTCAAACCCTGCACCTGCACCACAAAAACTGGCTACAGAATCACATTCTTCAAAGAAAATTAATCACTAATAGTGGGGATGTGACATACTTTCCCCCTTAGAATTAACACAGTCCCTATGTTAGCTATAAAACATCAAAAACATAATCTCATAAATATCACAATGTTCCCATTATCATTTCACTTCAATATAAATGATACAATAATCAAATCAACATACCTAATTACATCATAAAATAGTTCTTTTTCAAATGTAACATTGTTCTTTTTTTATCATCATGTTCCAAACAAGTGAGGAAATTAGTTTCTTGAATTAGAGACATCTCTCTAATTTGCATTCCTTTCGAAATATTGTTCCCATAATATTATTTACTAGTCCATAATTCTTTTCTGGATTGGCTGAGTCCTAAGCCCAAAATTTGGACTGGTCATACCTCAATGAGTTGTGGATCTGAAAAATCTAGTGCTGAATTAGGTGGTTCTAATAAAACTTTTATCATCAAAGGCAAATTATCGGGGTGTTTTCTTAAGGTCAGCATAGCTCTTTGATAGTTTTTGGCTTCACAAGCCATTGGCATATTGAATTCCTATCATCAGGACCGATCTCTTTTTGGTCATCCAAATTTTCCCAGGATAATGATGCCACACAACTAAGTCCCCATATAGGGCCTTAAAAGGGACCATGCCCAATGCAATAAATTTCATTAGTAAGTGATAATATTTCACTTACTTTGGTAGTGCATATCCCCCAATATCAAATTAACTTTCTCATCCTGTCCATCCATCTCAAGATGATAGGTTCTGCTAAGCCCTATGTCCTATTTTCGATGCAAAGCTTGCTAGTATTTATAGATGAATGTCGAATCTCTATTCAAGATAATTTCTTACGATTTCTCAAGCATACTTTTATGCTTGTCTATCTTACTTATCTGCAACTACAAAATTTACATCTTGTTGAAAACAAATCTTGGAAGGTCAACTTCACATTTTAATTTTCAGAATAAACTTAACCTTATAACCAGGGTATGCCGAGGTATATTCAAAACTACCTCTCTTTTAAAAAAAAAAAAAAAAGATAATACATTATCAAATATCCCAGATAGAGAAATCTATCAGTGAAAGCAATAATATAGTTGCTATGATTACTTTTACTCACAAAACCAAAAGATCTTCATTATACTTGTATTAAAAATTGTATAGCATCATTTCATATACAGATTACTATTCTCCTGAGTTTATTAAAAAGGGCATTCATGCATTTTTGGTATCTTGATAACTTTCTTTCCCTTATATTTTCCTAAAGGGCATTCATATGTATGGTGAGGTTCTCCACAAGTGCAGCATCTTAGCTTTGGTGCCCGAGGGTTTACACTAGAGGTTTCACTTTTAGGTTTTTTGATGTTCCTTTCCTTGTCTTGCTCGATAAAGGATTCCATTGTCCTTTGTTGATGTTCTATTTGCTTTGTTAATGTCTTAATTACTAAGACCAATTGCTCCATATGTTATACAAAAGGATTTGATATTAATTTTTCTTGAGAAATTTTGCCAAGAATACAAAAGAGCTATGCCATATTCAAGCATGTGACCTAGTGTTTCACAACCTAGTCTCTGATACCAACTATCACAACCTCAAAATCACAACTAATTTTTTTATTAAACTTAATAATACACTGCTTGATTTACCATGTGAAGGTTAGATCTGACATACATATATAATGCACTTCAATATTATTCACTCCTACAGCTAGTGTCTTAAGTGCTCGAAATTGGCCATATTTCATGGGTTACCTTACTAGATTCGGCTCATCACTTAAGACTCTTAGGAATCCGACGGAGGGTTATATGTTCAGGGTCCATATCACCTAAATAGGGTACACTATACCCCTTGTCCAAGGTTGTAAGGTTCATAACCTTTTAGGAGATCTTAGCTTGATGTCTTATAACCAACATTTGTATACCCATGCTAACCATTGACCATCTACTAAGGTTTGGCTAGAGTTTGCCTTCACAAGGCTGAGGGACTAGATATCTATATTATTCCTTGGTCTAACGGTAATGCTGCCCATAACCATCTGGCGCTGGATCTTCCAAAAACATGAGTACCTCTCTAGTCATGCTTTATGTTGGCACCTCCCTAGCCCTAGTGGAATGATGGATATCACCATGCTAACTGACTGATCACCTGGAGTAACATCCCATTCCATCACTCGTTACACTCCTTAGCTTGGACCTTCTTGTCCCATAGAGCTGGAGTACGATGGTGCAGTCCCCACTAAGTCATCGCGTGACTGAGTGGCATGGGTAGAGAAAGTCTCCTTGACTTTCTCTTGTCAAGCAAAGTTGAATCCCACTTAAGACACCATGTGTCTTAATGTTATGAGTGGGGAAAACTTCCCTCGATTTTCTCCAAGCAAGATTCAAATTTTAAGTTTAAATTATGGGTACTTAAAGTCAATATCTTGGTATATCATTGAAAACTTAATCAGGTTAACAAAGATACCATAACACATAGACGTAAGAAGGTTTCAGACTTCTATTATCTTGTAGGATTTTCAACACTTATATTTTTGAATATCGGTTAATCCCTTCTTAAGGTTTACAACCTAAGTCTTCAAGTCCCTTCATATAAAACATGGACTATTATTCATAAATCTAACTATATAACTTTCTATATATACACAGATTAAAAGACGTTGTTCATCACCCTATACAATTAAATAAAAACTTCAATTAAACACTCTTATCCAAATAATACAATCATGAATTTAGAAGTCCACTTATTAAAGGAATGATATTACTTCAATTCAATCCCCATTGCTCTATTTTCTATAATTCTTATATTCAAAGTCTAATTTATTTCCTCTATTCCATTATACAAAAATCATATGTATTATAAAACATCAAATAACATAAGCTATACCCTTTTTAGAAATATACTCCAAATATATAATATATACCAGTGATACTAGTCCAATTTGGAAATTTACCTCAGTTTACCTAATATCTACAACCAAATAAATTACAACTACAAAGGTTGTTGGAATAATAGTTTAAAGGTTGTAAATAATAATATTTTGTTTAGCCAAACATCAAATTCAAAGCATAGACTTTTATATTAAAAATGAATGAGCTATAGCAAAGTAGCCAAACACTACAATTGAAAACTATAATAAGACAATGCTATGTACCCTTAATATCAATTCAACTATAATCTCTCTTTCAACACAAAATAACTACAACAATGTACCAAATTATATCATAATATCATTTCATACTATAGTCCTTTTTTTACAAGCGCAAGTAAGCTACGATAAAGTAGAAGCAATGCGTCATAATTAAATTAAAATATAATCTTTCTCTTTCAACTAGAGCATGGTAAAAGCAATGCATCAATTCATAATATATTATTTCTTTTACAAGACTGAGAAAAGATTACTTTTAAACTCATACATCTACGACAATTAAACATGTTATTATATCAAACATAATTTCATAAATATAGAAAATAGTCATACACAAATAGGCTAGGTGTTCAAGTGTTTTCCACTAATAATTGGTCTAGCATTCTGAAGTCATTCTTACATAAAGCAAATATACATCACGAATTAAAATTTACCTTTAATATATAATAAATCCTGGTATCATAATTATCAATTTTGAAGGTATGTAATCCCTTTTATTCCATACATACATAAAAAAAACACAAATTTAATGGTGTAAACTCGGCTACAAGAGACCAACAAAATGGACTTCAATCACATAACACAAATGCAATAATCGAAGAAAACTACCAGTTGATATTCTTATAATTCCTGAATTCACACCCATTCTACAAAATATTACAATCCATCATATAGTAACCGAACCAAAGAAACCCTAAAAAAACCCTAAAAATATATTTTTTCTAAAAACTGCTAAAAATAGATCTTTTTCCTAAAAACTACTAAAAATAGAAATGAGTCGGATTGCACCCAAATTTGGTGCACACATCCCTATTACAATAATGAACCTTAATTTAAAATATTAGGTCTCAAATTAATGTATAACAAAATATAATAAACTTCTAACATTCAAAAAACCTAAAAAACCCAGGAATCTATTCTAAAAGCTAATTTTGGGGCACTAGATGTTAGAGTTAGGTCCTGAAAATATAATTTTTTGAGGGTCAGGAGGATCAAATATTATCCTGATGTAGAACATGCATGCAGAACCACCTATTAAATTTCAAGGCAAATGGGCGTACGGTTCACAAGTTATGGCTCCGGTAAGGTGCATCATTCTCCTCTGGTGAAAAAGAACTCAGCTCCTATGAGTTTAGCTGAATTGAAATCCTGTAGATTTTGGTTATCAATTTTCTTTAGCTCTGACTCCGAAACCCAAGTGTTATCTAAATTTGGTAGTCCTTCCCATTGAACCAAGAATTTGTTGTAGCTCCCATGTCTAGTGGTGATCACCTTCAGCACCTATGCAACTCTATATTTTTTCTTCTTAGGCATCTATCATGCCCAATTTACTGTCTCCTATAATTTTCCATCCTCGAAAGTACCAGGATACTGAAATAAATTAGAAACATTAAAAATAGGCGAAATATCAAATTCATCGGGCAACTCCACTTTATAGGCATTATCATTGATCTTCTTCAAAATCCTACATGGCCCAATTTTCTTAAGTTTCAGTTTGTTATATGTCCCCTTAGGAAATATTTATTTCCTAATATGAACCATGACTATATCACCCTCTTCAAACACTTTCACCCTTCTATGTGCATCAACATACTCTTTGTAGTGAGCATTACTACTCTACAATTTTTCCCTCACTAACTCTTGCACTTTCTGGATATGCTCAACAAATGCTTCTACATCATCACTAACTTGTTTCCCAATTGGTAATTCAACCAAATCTAATACACTTCTAGGATTTTGACCATAAATAATTTGAAAAGGAGATTTACCTGTGGACCTGTTCACTGAACTGTTGTATGCAAATTCGGCTTGTGATAAGGCTAAATCCCATTGTTTTTGTTTTTCTCCAACTATGCATCATAAGAGGTTTCCCAAGCTTCTGTTCACTACCTATGTTTGCCCATCGGTCTATGGGTGGTAAGCACTACTGAACTGCAACCTGGTATTCAAATTTTTCCACAACATCCTCCAAAAGTGACTCAAGAACTTAGTATCACGATCAGAAGTAATAGTCTTTGGAACACCATGCAACCGCACAATCTCATCAAAGAATAATATTGCATTCTTAGTTGCATCATTAGTTTTTGACAAGCAATGAAATGCACCATTTTTGAAAATATGTCTACCACAACAAAAACTGAATCCTTACCCCTCTATGTCTTGGGCAACCCCAACACAAAATCCATACTCATATCAGTCCATGGTCCTGTAGGAACTGGTAGTGGCATATACAACCCTATATTTTGTGCATGGCCCTTAGCCATTTGACATACTCTACATCTAGAGACAAACTTGATTATATCTCTCTTCATTTTTGGCCAATAGTACTTCTTCTCTACAAGAGTGGTAGTTTTTGCTACTCCAAAATGACCATCCAAAACCCCACTATGTAATTCCCTCAAGATGTTCTCTATCATAGAGCCATTGGGAATGCATAATCGATTACCCTTAAACAAGTAATTATTCTATAAAAAATACTATTAAAAAATTTTACATGACTTGCCCCTACCGCACTTTTACATTGTTGCATGATATACCAAAAATCTGTAGCAGATTCATACAGATATTTAATCCCCTCAAATCCTACCACTTCATTCTCCATAGTGGTCAACAACAATACTCTCTTACTCAATGCATCAATAAACTTATTCTATTTTCCTAACTTTTGTTTCAGGACAAATGTATACTGTTGCAAAAATTAAACCCATTTGGTATGCCTACTATTTAACTTTTTATGGGAATTGACATACCTCAATGCTTCATGATCAGTAAACAACACAAAATCCTTTGAGATTAAGTAGTGCCTCTAATGTTGCAATGCTTGCACAAGTGCATAAAATTCCACATCATATGTAGAATAATTCTTCCTTGCATCATTCAAATTCTCACTAAAAAATGCTACAGGTTAGCCCTCTTGACTTAAGACACCACCAATTCCAACAAATGAGGCATCACAATCAACCTCAAACACCTTATTGAAATCTGGTAACACTAGAACAGGGAATTTTGACACCTTCTTCAAGATTTCAAAACTCTTTGTTATTGTCGTAGTCCATACTAACTCTTTCCCCTTTGTGCACTCAGTTATAGGGGCATCTATACTACTGAAGTTCCTGATGAACTTCCTATAAAAGGTAGCTAGTCCATGAAATATCCTTACTTCTGTTATAGATTGTGTAAGAGGCCATTCCAGAATTGCCTTCACTTTCTCATCATCCATCCTCATGCCATCTCTTGAGATTACAAATCCCCAAAACACTAACCTATCTTAAAGAAATCTACATTTCTTTAGGTTGACATAGAATTTCTCCTTCCTGAGCACATCTAACACTAATTTTAGGTGTAACAAATGGTCTTCTTCACTTTTACTATAAATCAAAATATCATCAAAATACACAACCACAAACTTACCATTATATTCTCGTAGTACTCTATTCATCAACCGCATAAATGTACTGGGTGCATTATATTTTGTCTTAAAAATTATCTTCCATTCATCCCCTTATTGAATTATGATCTGGTAGTAGCCACTCCATAGATCAATTTTACTGAAGTATTTAGCTCTACCAAATCTATCCATCATGTCATCCACTCTCGGCATATGATACCGATATTTTATTGTGATTTTGTTTATGGCTCTACTGTCTACAAAAATTTTCCAATCACCATATTTCTTCAGGTTCAGTAATGCTAGAGTTGCACATGGACTCATACTCTCCCTAAATAATCCCTTCTTTATCAACTCTATCACTTGCCTACTCAACTCTGCATTCTGTGTCGGGTTCAACAAATAAGTTGCCTGATTTGGGAGTGTTGATCCTGGAATCAAATCCATGTGATGTTGGATATCCCTTTTTTGTGGTAGCCCATTTGGTAACTCCTCTGGTGTGATATCTTTATATTCACTTAGCAACTTAGTTGCTACTATAGGCATAACCACTTCCTCTATTTCTAGCTTCCTAGTTGTTAAGGCATAACAAAAGCTAGTGTCCCTGATCCCTACAAGAAACTCCTTCATCGTCAACAAGATTTCACTTGGCCCATCCTCCTTCAGAGGTACAAGAACTACCTTTATACCATCCTTCCAAAATGTGTAAACATTATTTCTCCCATTATGGTTAGTATCCTTGTCGTATTGCCAAGGTCTTCCCAATAGAATGTGACATGCATCCATCGAGATCACATCACACCATATTTCATCATTGTAAGTGCTCCCAATTGAAAAATTAATTAAACACCTCTAATCTACTATTACCTCATTCCCCTTCTTAACCCATGAGATGTGCTATGGATAAGGATGTTTTTAACATTTTAGGTGCATTTTATCAACCATGACATTTGACACCATATTCTCACAGTTACCACCATCAATGACAATGTTACATACCTTCCCTCCTAATGTACACCTTGTTTGAAATATGTTCATTCGTAGCCAAGAATCATCACCATCTATGGTATACCCCTTTTCTTTGCTCTACACCATCTCTTTCTTAGGAGCAATCAATGTCTTCCTTATCATAAGTGCTTCCCCCATGTCAGCAACAACTTCATCCTTATCCTGCTCTTCCATCTCAACCAGATTGACCCTTCCTTGTCCTCCTTGATCCCTTTCTTGGACATCGGGGACACTCAAATGATCTGTGCCCCTCCCCACCACATCCATAATAGGTATACGACCCCCTCAGATCATTCTCATTTCATCCACCATCGTAACCTCTACCTCTTTGGTATCCTCTTCCTATCATATTCTACTCATCTTCTTCTTGTTTAGCAGGTATTGAGGATTCTCCCTTGAGAAAATTAGATCCACTTTGAACCTGACCTGAAGAGGGTGTGTATACCTTCTTACCTCTTCTATTAATCCTTTTAAATTTCTCCTTCACCTTGAGGGCCATTTGATATGCATCCTCCACTGTAAGAGTGTGTTGCATGTTCATCTCATCTTGAACAGCAAAACGTAGGCCATTTACATACTTGGAAACCTTTTAGTCCTTCATCTCATTATGCTCCACTCGAATGGATAGCTTGTAGAATTCATTAGTATAGTTCTCAATGCTTTGATCCTTCTGTCGGAGATTCTAAAATCTACGAAATAGGGTTTGGGAGTAGTCTATAGGTATAGCTTTTTCTTGTAACTTCTTCTTCATATTTGTCCAATCCCTAATATTTTCTTTTCCATTCCTCTATCGTGTAGTCTATAAATGATCCCACAAATAAATGCATGTTCCTTTAACTTTGTGCATGCGAGCTTAACCTTCTTCTCTTTAGCAAGATTACTCCATTCAAAATATATTTCTAGGCTATTGATCTAATCGATCAACTCCTCTAGTTTCAACCCACCAGCATACTCGAGAACCTCGATCTTGATCCCATATCAATTCCCCTTAAGCCCCTCTAGAGCTTGTATCAGTAAATTTTCAAAATCATGCCCTTCTTCCTTTGGGCCATCTGGTTCTACTTCTGCATGGACCTCAGATCCACGTTCCTCAGGTATATTTTCATCATCAGATCCTTGATCTGCACGTGCCCTGGGATGTCTCTCTCCCATGCGATCAATCACACCATTCAACCATGATATTTTTGCATTTATATCCTTGATCTACCTATTCATATGGGCATATCTTCTAGGTGGCATCTTCCCTTCACTAGCGAGATAACACTCGCTCTGATACCAAACGATGTAAACTCAGCTATAAGAGACCAACAAAATGGACTCCAATCACATAACACAAATGCAATAATGGAAGAAAACTGCCAATTGATATTCTTCTCATTTGTGAATTCACACCCCTTCTACAAAATATTACAATCCATCATATAGTAACCGAAAACCAAAGAAACCCTAAATTTTTTTTTCTGAAAACTGCTAAAAATAGATATTTTTCTTAAAAAACTACTAAAAATAGAAATGAGTTGGATCCCACCCAAATTTGATGCACACATCCATATTACAATAATTAACCTTAATTTAAATATTAGGTCTTAACTTAAGGTATAACAAAAGATAATAAACTTCTAACAGCCAAAAAAACCCAAAAAACTTGATAACCTATTCTAAAAGCTAATTTTGGGGCACTAGATGTCGGAGTTAGGTCCCGAAAACATGATTTTTGGAGGGTCAATAGGATAAAAGATCATCTTGATGTAGAACACGCACGTAGAACCACTTATTAAATTTCAAAGCAAACGGGCGTACGGTTCACAAGTTATGGCTTCAGCAAGATGCATCATTTAAGCTACCTTTAAACATATATATAAGCCTTATGACATTCTGGTATCGTAGTTTTCATTTAAATGGTGTGTATTCCCTTATAATCACCCTAACACAATATAAATATTTTATCTTTTCCAATAATAAGTTTGATATAACAACATAAATCGTTGATAATGCTAATAAATGAAAAACCCCTTTTCTTTTCTTCAGCTCATGAGACGTTTCTTAAAAATACTCTTGAAGTCAATTAATATTTGCCTATCAAATACGTATCTTAAAGGAAAGCTTAGTATGAGAATAAATCAGGGTTTTTAACAATAATAAATCAAGTAATACATTATTCTTTTATAGGTGTTTGATTCCCTTTTTAAACTTAAGAGCCACATTATATTTTAAATGACAAAGATACCAGTTAAATCAATAATGCAATAGCTTCCAATTTATCACACAGGAAAATATAAAATATCATTTTAATATCATGGCAAAATTAGGGTAAGCTCTCTGCCATCTCAACATGGCCTCTGTCTAATCCCGAATTTTCCTAACAAAATCCTACCACACACATTTCCTATCGTTATGGAGTATAACACGTCTTCAACACACCCCCACATGACTAGATGTAAATAGAAAATAGGGTTTTTCATTGGCTCAGACTTGGTCCATATCTAAATGACATGCTCAACCATGCATTCTTAAATATAATCAAAGATGCAATCATTTTTAGACAAACTCAACAATGCAATTACAATGGATGCTGGGTTCCAACAAAGTATTCTCTGAGCAAAGCTAAATATGGTCATTTCTTCCTGGTTAATCTTCTTAAAATATGATAGCAACAATATTTTTCATAGAATATATTTACATAATAAAAATCCATAATGAACATATATCAACAATGCAAACTCTAGGTAAAATTATACCAACTCTTACTCGTAATTTTATTTTTTAAAACATGACACTGATAGCTTGTCAATTTCAAACGTTTTCACCTTGTTATCTATTTTTAAATATTTTATATTTTAAATAATTCTTCAAAAATCTTCCATAAATATTCACATTTCAGAAGTATAAATCCAACAACATATCTAAGTTAAAATTTTAAATTATTATCTTTTATTTTTTCATCAGAAAAAAGAAATATATTAAAGAGAAACACATATTTGTTTCAGAAAATCCATGGAGGTTACTACTCAGAGATGTTTAAAGCAGCACAACACTTATAGATTTTTGAAGGGCTTGGCCTAATTCTCCACACAACTTTTTCAATCGACGTATAGAGACCTCAACTTGGCTCCGAGAGACTCCACCACCCCCCACTCAGACCAATTTGCCTTAATTTATAGAAGGATGTGATTAACAAAAATATGATACATCACGAATTTTTGTTAGGTAATACATACCATCATCTTCCACATAAAAGCCTTAGGTCTAGTTTAATTTAATTACAACTTGGATCATGCCAAATTTATAAGTCTTAAAGTTTGTTAAAGGTTTTATAATATTTTTTACCTTTCTTAAATAAAAAGCACTTAGGAGCAGCACTTAGGTGTATTTTCATAATGTATAACCAAAGGGTTTTAAAACAATATTTAATTCCTTATTTAGTTTATGTATACTTTATTTTTAACTATTGCTTTTATATTTAATTTTTATTATTAGCTTTATTTTATTTATATATATATATATATATATATATATTACAAGTAGATAACGCCAAGGTTATGGATTTATAAAATAATTATATTTTTTTAATTACTTCTAAATAATTATATCCATATACATTATATTCATTTATTATTATTATTTTTAGATATTTTAAATCATCTTTTTAAAATACAACAGTCAAAGAACAACAACTAGTGAATGCAAGTACTCAGTCTAAATGCCAAGCATATGTAATGCAATGCAACCTATGGTGGGCTTCCATGTACCCACGGACCAAGGGTGCATGAGACACCACATCATAACCAGTTACCCGACGTTCTGTTATGCTACCTCGGTCCATGGGGTGGGTGCTTTTATTCACTGTTTGCCTCAAACCCTGCACTTACACCACAAAAACTGGCCACATAATCACATTATTCAAAAAAAATTAATCACTAATAGTGGGGATGTGACACTTATACTGTTCATCTCCCCCTTCAGAGCGGGTTACTTAAGAAATGCTAACAACTTGATAGAAGATTCTACAATAATACACATGGCAAAGAAAGGCAAAAGAACCATGAGATCTAAGAAGAAAATGAATCCGATCTTGAAGCTCTAATAAGGTAAGAAGAAAAATTAGTAAGATGTCTTGAGTGTGGTAAGCTTGGTCACAGGGCATTTTATTATCCACAAAATGGGTATAGCAGCAATAGAGAGGAAATGGAACTTGACTAGATTTTCAAAGATATTGTTGCTCAAAAGGCAACATTCAAGGTTTCAAAAGAATAATATTCTGCTTGTGGTCAACTCAATCATGTCTCAGGTTACTGCAATGGCTTCAGTGATAGTGAAGATGAAATGGAACTCAAGGAAGACATACATAATAAAAATAGTTAAGATGAATGCAAGAATAAAAAAGAAAAGGAAAACATGTATGAACAAGGCAGGCATGACAAGAAGAGATTGTTTATTAAAGAAGCAATCAGTGCTTCTAGCAGTAATAATGAAAGCATCTCAGTACGTGAAAAATAAGAAGCTCCTACTAAAGATCAAAAGAAGGAATCTCAAGTAAGAATTTATCATGAAGAGGAAAATAGGCACAGTTATGATCATGAAGAAAAGAAAGTGTTAGAACAATATTTTGAAGAAATAAAAAGAGAAAAATCAAGACTAAAGGCTCAAGCACAAGAGGATGAGAAGATGAAGGTAAAGCTCCTACAAGATCTCATTGATCTAAAAATCACGGTTGAAGAGGTAAATAAAATTTAAGAAGATATGCTTGAACAATTAAATGTAAGGAAGAAATAATGTGAAAGATTAGAACATGAAGTTGTTTCCTTAAGGTTCGAAGTGAAAGACTCCAAGGATAAGTTGCACAAGTTTTGGAAAGGTTTCAAATCACCAAAGGTCCCATATTTCAGGTTTGAGAAATCAAACTCAAAAGGAAATAAAGTTCTAAAATATGAAAGCAAAGAAGCACCTAAGATTTGTAATGAAAGCTCCAAATTTCCTATGGCTCCAAATTTTCAATTTGGATCTTGTTTTGATATAGGTAAATCAATCTCAAAGGGAAATAAATTCTTGAAGAGAAATGTAAGGAAGAAGTTTTAGATGCTACAAAGAAGGTTCAAGAATGCAATGAACAAGTTGAAGATGATTATAAGGATAATGGCCAAGAAAGGATCCATGGATCAAAGAAGTTTGATTTTGCTAGAAGAAACTTCAAAGGAAGAAGGTATAGTTTTCAGGGACATTGCTTCTCATGTAACAAGATTTTTCATAAAGATTTTCAGTTCAAAGGAAATGAGAAACATGGTTTTGGTTTTAAAGCTACACAATTTAGAAGTCATGGTAATAATAATCATGAAAATAGAGCTTCATAATACAGGATTTAGGAAAGGAATGGATATGGAAATTACTTCAAGAAATAATTCAGGACATGTGCACCATCCAAAGGCTACAATATCAAGTGTTTTAATTGCAATAACTTTAGGCATATTGTAAGATGGTGTAGGACTCAATTCCAAACAGGTTCAAGGCAAGAAGGTCAAATAGGTTCAAGACAAGAAGATCAAGTAATTCATCAAGACAAGGATATGAGAAAAACATGGAAGGAAGTTGATAAAGGAAATAATCAATGTTATATGGGAGTAAAGGTACTCCCACCCCAAAATTAATCACCTCAAGAGAGAAGGTGGTGAGGGGGCTATGCTTAAGAGTCATATATTTTAGCCCCATAGGTGTCCCTTTTGCCATTGATGTCAAAGGGGGAGAGATTTGATTAAGGGGAAGAGCATTGATTTAGGGGGAGCAGCCTCTAAAGAGAGTATAGAGTTAGGGGAGCAGCCTCCATAGAGAGTATTGAGTCTGGGGGAGTAGCTTTGATTCTTAGAGATGGTTTTTGCAGTGATTGTGGTGTTTGCATTAGAGGTGTTGCCATAAATGACAAAGGAGGATATTATTGGATATTTGAGGTAATTTGAGGTATTTTATGTTGTCATTGATGTCACATGGATCACATTTGGTTTTGGTGGCCAGAATATTTCATAAATAAGCATTTATGATATTTTGGAAAGCATGGCTATATAGAGGGTTTTTATGAAAAGCAAGGAAGACCAAATAAAAGGTTTTATTTAAAACCATGGTGGGCTTATGTGGAAAGTGTTTTTATTAAAAGCCAAGGTGGAATTTTATTTCATCTAAAAAGGACCTTCGGTGATGAAGATATTAAAGTTTAAAGTTTAGGTTTAAATTAATGGAGGGTCGACCCATTTGCAATTAATGGAGGTTGGCATATATATGTAAAGGTTTCAATTTATTTCGGAAAGGGCGCATATTATATATTGTCGAAAATATTATTTCGAGGGATATTTAACTAACTTATTTAGAAGGAGAAATAAGGTGTGTGTAAAGAGATATTTTTGATTTTGCAAAGGGGTTCCAAAAGTGAATTTTACCTTGTTCTTTTTCAAGAGGATTAATTCTTTCATGAGGTGACAAGGTATGCAATATTGTGATTTATTTTATTTTATGGTATAAGTGGTTTTGAGAGTGAAAAGGTTATGCAATGTTTTGATTTATTTTATTTTATGGTACAAGTGGTTTTAGGAGATATAAGTAAGTTGTGCAATGAAAGGCCTTGGTGATTATTATTGAAAAGTGGAGTAATGTTGATTATTTTGTGATCTACTAACCCTTGTGAAGATTGGCAAAAGAATTTTGTGATTATGGCAGATTTACAAAGAGTTTTTTTTATCTTTATAAAAGTTATGGACACATTCTTCTATTGATTGTTTATGGTGGTTTATTTCTGAAATATCATTGGAGGGAAAAGGATTATTTGTGGTTTCCTTTTCAAAAATGGTTGATTGAATGCTTCAAGGTTTTATAAGTTGAGAGTTGTGTTTAAACTTTGTTGTATAAGCATATTTAATGAAGCCCATTGGTTGTGAAAGAACTTGAGTTAGAAAAGAACATGAGTATCATTGTTATGTGATATTTGTGGTTGAGCATTGTTGAAAATATTTGAGTTGGTTGATACATACTTGGACTAGGGTTGTGTGAGAGAGAGTTGTCCCTTGTGGTGATTGGTTGAGTTGAGTTGATTGAGCCTAGTCAAGTGATGTGCGAAGTGATTGTTCAAGTCCTATGGAAAAACTATTTCATTATTATTATTTTAGTTGAGAGTAATATTAGAACATATTGAGCCTCTAACAATTCTCTATATGCTTCTATGAGATTGACTTGAGTTGAGTTGAGATTTATTTGAGTTGAGTTGAGTTAGGATTGAGATTAGAACATATTGAGTCTCTAACAATTCTCTTTATGATCTATGAGTTGATTTGATTTGATTTGATTTGAGATTGAGATTAGAACATATTGAGTCTCTAAAAATTCTCTTTATGCTTCTATGAGTCTAGTTGAGTTGAGATCATTGTGGATAATTATGGACAATGTTGGGACAGATTTGAGGACAGTGTTGCAAGATATTTGTGGACATTTTTGGGCAAGTTCTTGGTGAGCTTGCTAGAGCATATTTGGGCAAGTTCTTTGTGAGCTTGCTAGAGCAGATTTAGGAAACTTCTTGGTGAGCTTGCTAGATCAAATTTGGATAGGTTCTATGTGAAATTGTTATTCAATAGTGGACAGGTTCTGTATGAGCTTGTTATCCAGTTTTGGATAAGTTATATGTGAGCTTATTGTGCGGTGATGAGGCCAGGAATTGCCTCATCCATGAACACTCTTTGATACATTTTAACTATTTGACTTACCCTTTTTACTATGATTTTATGTTAATTATGGGAAAAATGCATTATATAATGATGTTTGCATATTCTGAAATGACAAAGTGCATATACTCTGTTTTACTATTTTTACTGCAATTTCACCTATTTTTCAGTTAATTAATCAGTAGTATTATAGCAATTCAGACCTTGTTTGAATATCTGATGCTTGGTAATATTGTGTTCCTTTGGTTAAACTAATTCAAATGGAAAAGGGCACCAAGAATTTGTCCACTGTAGCTGACTATGCAGGAAAACAGGTTGTAACTGTGATAGTTCCAGCCAGCTGTACATATACAGTAGGGCTTGGAATTAGTCACTCCAGCACATGCCACCGATGCAGAAGGGTGTGCAAGAGAGAGGAGAAGTCAACACGTTACTCCCTACGCGTTTGGACCACAGATCAGCAACAAACGGTCACCTGCCTGTTGTTCCGGAGCAGTGCAGGAATAAGCGACGCAGGAATAGGGAATAGCGCAGGAACAACTGAAAGTGGTCAAAAAGCGATAAACCAATGGAGGAAATTATTGGAAATTGACCAGGAGGTTGTCCCAACTCATCTTAACATGATTTCCTCAACAAATGCAGCCCAAAAATAATGAATGGATAAAGTTTTGACAAAGTAAATTCCTGCAGTCTAGGAAATAGTTATGTAATCAGTTGTAAATCCCTACAAAGCAGTAACCAAGCATATCAGTATTATATTATAAATAATAAAGCTCCCAGATGGTCGAGCATATATATAGACATATAGATAGATAGGCAATAGAATACCGAAATTAGCATAGAGTAAAGTTTTTCCTATAGTAGAACAGTAATTTGCAGGTTTTTCCTGCATTACTGTAATGCATTTTTAGATTGAATAAAAAGGTGCAATCTTCAGTTTTCAATTGGCATGTTGAGGTTGATGATTAACAACTAGATTCTCTTAGCATAACTCCTCACCTTCTTCTAGTTCTGGAAGCAAGGGCCACTTGCAGGCCAGAGGAAGGCAGTTCCTGACAGAATTTCTTGTTGAATTCTTGCTATAGCAGGTTAGCAGAATTCTGCCAGTTTTCATTTCTTTAGTAGTTTTCAATACAATTTTCAGTAGTGGACAACATTTTTTGTATTTACAGCAATTCCTAGATATTTTGTCATTTTGCAGTTTTACAGTAATTGTTGATTCAATTTTGCATTACACAGCAATTTCCAAATATCTTGTCATTTTGCAATTTGGCAGTTTTTGTTGATTCAGTATTGCAGTAGTTGAAATTCTATTTTGACATTCTCCAGTTGATTTACTTTCATGCAAGAGTGTGTGTGTTTTAAATTCTGCACTTTACTTTTCTATCATTTCAATTTAGCAACATTTCATTTTTTGTCATTTCTAGATTTTGCAATTTCATTTCCTGCAATTTTGTTTCTGCAAAAGTAAATAGGAGTTAATTTCAATTCTTAGGAGTTAAAGGTCACAACAAAACCCCCAAATGCTAACTGATCCACCAATAAAACCTGTTCTTGGATAAACTAAACCTGCAACTGTGACACTTCCTATCGTATACAACCTCTGGACACCGCCCTGGATTGACACACATAATGATTAAATGATGAATGATCAACGACCCTCATCATTTTTGGCGCCATTGTCGGGGAACAAACGGTGTTGTTAGGAAAAGTGACACAGGTCAAAAATTGTGTTACAATTTTTGACATATTGTATTTCAGTTTATTTACTGAATAGGCATGAATGCATAGGCCAAGAGACGAAAGAGGGAGGTTTATCAGAACTAGTTCTGAACCACCAAGGCGTTCTTCATGATCAGATGAAGAATTGCCAGAGCAAGAAATACCTTCTTCACCAACTGAAGCTTTGGATAGATTAGAACAAGAACTTTTGGCAGCACTTTCTGCTAAACATTCCCTTAAGACTGAACCATCCACATCAAACTCAAGAAAGAAAGCAACTATGGCAGCACCACTACCACCACTAGGTGGGTATGCTGATGATCCTCCTAAGACTTTTGAATACCCCATACGGTTGGATCCAGCTCTAGATGCTCCCATGAAAACTATTTCTCCATCCATATTGCCAATTTTTAGGGGAACTGTTTCAGAAGATCCTGATCAATTTCTGTTTGAATTCAAAGTGTTATGTCAGACTTATGACTACATAAATGATAATCAAAAATTGAAATTGTTTCCTTCTACGCTTAAGGATGCTGCTCTCCGATGGTTTATGAGTAATCTTGAACCTAATTCAATCCGTACTTGGGATGACATGGAGACTGCATTCTTACATAAATATCAGGATTACTGTCGAGTACGAAACAGAAAAGATGAGTTGTTTCGGATCAAGCAAGAAGAAGATGAGAGTTTAGAGGATTACCTTGATCGCTTTGCCTTTGTCCAAAAGAGATGTGGTCCTGTAGAACCTGATTTCTTAAAGCCTATCTTCTTAAGAGGATTGCAGGATGAATCTAGGGAAGTGTTAGATTTAATGGGAAAAGGAGACATAGATCAACTTGACCTTGAAGATATTGTGGAGTTATGTAGAAACTATTCCCGTACTCACCATCGGAGAAAGAAACGGAATTCTGGCAATAATGACATAAAGGAGTTGATGGAGGAAATGGCTAATTTAAAAACTGATATCCTTGTTCAACTTAATTCTGCATTAGGTGAGAGAAACATAAAATCCAATTCTACACCACCTTTGGCAATTTATTGCCCGAGATGCAGGAATAAGCATGCCTTGCAGGATTGCCCTTTAAACAAAACTTCTATTTGTGGAATTTGTTCCAAGGAACATTCAACAGATAGATGTCCTTTGTTGCCTCATCTAAAATCTGTCTTAGGCACCCAAACAGAAGAACTTAATGCTATTGGGCAGAGATCCGGTGGTGGCTATACACAATATCCCAATGCTCCTCGGTTTCCAAACTGGGGACAATCTCCTTGGAATATGAACATGCCATGGGGACATGCAGAAGTCCCCGCACAACCTTGGAACCAACCTTGGACAGCTCCTCCGGATTGGTCACATTCTGGATGGATGAACCCACATTGGAATGCAACTCATCCACAGTGGACACAACAAGGACAAAGATGGGGACAACAATATCCACCATATCAAGGACAACAAAGGTATCAAGGGCAAGCTCAAAACTTGTCTGCCAGCTCCTAATCCAAATTTTTAGGGAAGAACACAACATCAACAAATGCAACCAAGTGAAACAACCTCCACTCCCAAAGCTCAGCCTCGTGACTAACCCAAATAATACTGGACAAACAACCCCTGTTTATGAGGCTGAGTCTGAAGATTCTCACTGTAGTTCATGTACTTGACTGTAGTAACATCCAACTGCATTCAGGGAAGGTTTTACCTGAACCTGTTCCACCCACCATTGAAGAAATAAGTGAGAAACAAGAACCTCCAAATCAGGAGACAGTGCAACAAAAACAAAAAGAAGAAGTAACAAAAAAAATGCAGGAATCTTCTCCAAGTAGCATTACCATACCCTAAAAGGTTTGATCATATTGATACTGCCCCTGAATCAGAATTAGTAACAGAACTTAAAAAGATGTCAATTTCTCTCCCTTTGTTGCAGGCAATAAGGGATGTGCCTTCACTCAAAAAAACTATTCAGGAGTTATGTATCAAGAAACCTGGTAAAAAGAAGGCCTTTCCTAAAACCGTTCAGGTAGAAGGAAAATTAGCTGATTTATTGTCCGAGAAACTAGTTCCTCCCAAATATAGTGACCCCGGTAGTCCAATAGTTACAATTACTATTGGATTAATGCAAATTCCTAATGTGCTAATTGATCTTGGAGCTGCAATTAATGTTATGACTAAGGACACAATGCAAAAATTGTAGCTCAAGAATCTCAATCCTACCACCACAGTTTTGGAAATGGCAGATAGGTCCGTTGCTAAACCTGAAGGTATCCTAGAAGATGTAGCCATTGAAGTCTCTTCTTGGGAATATCCTGTAGACTTCTTAGTGTTGCAGCCTAGAAAATCAGTCAATGGATACCCTATCATTCTAGGACGACCTTGGTTGGCTACTGCAGATGCTTTTATAGACTACAGGTCAGGAGAAATGACCATTTCTAATGGTGTTGACCTAAAGAAAATTTATTTGTATCCACCAGCTCAACCTTCAACTAAATTTTTTGGACAAATTTGGTATCCTGAATCTGATGAAGAACAAGAAACCATTGCCACTTTGGCTACAGTTGTAGTAAAAGAACATATTGAGGAAATCACTACACCTGAGAGAGAAATATTCGAGAATGAAACTGTCCTAATTGAAACATTACAATCGGAAGGACTAACTGATGATCAAACTCTTGTTCATCGGTTGTTGTGGCAAGAGGAGGAACAAAATTCAGAACCTCTGTCATCCATGCCTAATCAGGAAAGATCATTCATTCTACCACATGGATGGCATCATCATCTCCTTAACACCTTCAAATGTCCCCTGATTCCACCAGGTATCATTTTTGAGATAGATTCTAGAGTATTTCATACTCTACAACCACATCATTGTCCATTAAATGCATTAATCAGTAACTATGAAGCAGCTAGTTCTATCTATCCAGGGATCAAACAAATTGAAATCCAGCCAGGTAAATTTTTGAACATTAATAGCTGGCTAACTGAGGACCAGGAAACCAAATTATTTGTAGTCTTACAAAGACATGTTCAAGCTTTTGCATGGAACTATAAAGACATGACAGGCATTCATCCTGAGGTATGTACACATAGGATATACACAAAAAACGTAAAACCAGTAAGGCAACCTCAGAGACGCTTGAATCCTGCTCTAAAGGAAATTGTGAAAGAGGAAATTGAAAAACTCTTAGATGTTGGATTCATTTATCCAATTTCAGATAGTAAATGGGTTTCACCACTGGTCATCGTTCCAAAGAAAAATGGTAAAATGAGAGTATGTGTGGATTATAGGGAGTTAAA
The DNA here is from genome assembly GCA_028583015.1 of Wollemia nobilis. NCBI lineage: Eukaryota > Viridiplantae > Streptophyta > Pinopsida > Araucariales > Araucariaceae > Wollemia > Wollemia nobilis. The sequence goes on from JAQPPZ010003272.1 coordinate 778,669, forward strand.
TAAGGCCACACATAAGGATCATTTCCCATTACCATTCATAGACCAAGTATTGGATACCCTTGCTGGAAAGAAATTTTTCTATTTTCTTGATGGTTTCAATGGGTATAACCAGATACAAGTTGCCCTAGAAGACCAAGAAAAGACTACCTTTACATGTCCTTGGGGAACCTTTGCTTATAGGGTTTTACCCTTTGGTTTATGTAATGCTCCAACAACATTTCAGAGAGCTGTTTTAGCAATTTTTTCTGATTTAACCAATGAAAGTGTTGAAATTTATATGGATGATTTCACGGTGTTTGGAAATAGTTTTGAATATGCATTAGAACAACTTGAAAAAGTGTTGATTCACTGTGAAACATACCACCTCTCTCTGAATCCTGAGAAATGCTTCTTAATGATGGAGGAAGGAATTGTCCTTGGACATCATATCTCTTCTTATGGAATCAAGGTTGATCCTAAGAAGGTTGAAGTCATCAAAAACCTCCCTCCTCCACAAACTCAAACTGATGTACGCAGTTTCTTAGGGCACATTGGTTTTTATCGTAGATTCATTGCTAACTTTAGTACTATAGCAAATCCTATGTTTGCTCTACTCATGAAGGATTCTGAATTTGTTTGGTCTTCTGAATGTCAAACTTCTTTTGAAGACTTAAAGGAAAAGTTAACCACTCCACCCATATTAAGAGGTCCTAATTGGGAGTTACCTTTTCATATTCAAACTGATGCTTCCAATACCGCTATTGGAGCTGTGTTAGGACAGATTGAAAATGGGGAACATTATGCTATTTATTATATCAGTAAAAACTTGACAGGAGCTGAGAAAAACTACACTACCACTGAAAAAGAATTCTTGGTTGTAATCTATGCTATTAACAAATTTCGACACTATATCACAGGGTACCAAGTATTCATCCATACGGATCATACCGCAATCAAATATTTGATGAATAAACCATTGGTTAGTGCACGAATTATTCGTTGGTTGATTCTGTTGCAGGAATTTGATGTTACCATAGTAAACAAGCCTGGGAAATCTAATGTAGTTGCAGATTTCTTGTCAAGAATACCAAATGCGGATACAGGGGAAGTTGTGGAAGATACCTTTCCAGATGAAAAGTTGTTTGTTGTCTCTGTACAATCTCCATGGTTTGCGGACATAGCTAATTACTTAGCTACAGGGAAGATTCCTCTTCACTTTACCCCCAAACAAAAGAAACAGTTAATCAAGCAAAGTTCTTCTTTTCAATGGATAGAGGGCTTACTGTTTAAATGCAGTCCTGATCATGTTTTACGTAGGTGTATCCGCCAGGATGAAGTATATGATATCCTACGGGCATGCCATGATGAACCATCAGGAGGGCATTATTCAATCAAAAGCACTATTCGCAAAATCTTGGGAACCGGATACTATTGGCCATCTTTGCATAAAGATGTAAAGAGGTACATTAGACATTGTGATGCTTGCCAGAGAATGGGAAAACCTACCTTTACTAATGAAATGCCATTACAACCTCAAATAGGAACAAAACCATTTGAAATATGGGGTTTAGATTTTGTAGGACCCATTAATCCTCCTTCCCAAGGCAAAGTGCATATCTTGGTATGTACTGATTATGTTACCAAATGGGTAGAAGCTCGTGCCTTTAAACATGCTAGAGAAGAAAAAGTTGCTGATTTTTCGTATTCACAGATTTTTCTGCATTTTGGAGCCCCACAATCTATCACCACAGATCACGGACCCCAATTTACTTCCAAAATTATTGAAGCCTTCACTCACCTCTATCAAGTCAAACACAGAAAATCCTCACCTTATCATCCACAAGCCAATGGCCAAGTTGAAGTGACCAATAGGGAATTAGAACGAATTCTGACCAAAACCGTAGCAGTTCATAAAAGAAATTGGCTAGACAAATTACCATAAGCTATTTGGGCTTATAATACCACTTGGAAATCTACCACTGGATTTACGCCCTATGAATTGGTCTATGGAAAAAAACCGCTTTTGCCTATTGAGTTTGAATTACTAACTCTTCGAACTGCTTTGGAAGTAGGTATTGATCTATCACAGGCACAAGAAGATCGTATTCTACAACTTGATGCATTGGATGAACTGCGCATGGATGCACTACATCAGATGGAGATAATCCAAGCACAATGGAAGATGTGGCATGATAGTCACATAAAGCAGCAAAAATTTTAGCAAGGTGACTGGGCCTTGTTGTTTGATTCACAATACAAGGATTTCCCTGGAAAGTTGTAGACCAGATGGCTTGGACCTTACCAAATTGAGGAAGTGTTTGACAATGGAGTTGTTCCTCTTACACCTATTGATGACTCACAATGCAAGTTGGTGGTGAATGGACATCGTCTTCGTATGTACCACAAACCATACAACAGGGCAGAATTTCTCAAGCAAGTGGAAAGTTTGGATGTACACATTTGGGAAGAAAACACTTCTTCCATCCCAAATTCAGCAGATTGACACAAGATTTAAAAAATAATAATATAATAAATAATAATTCAGGAAGTGAAAACCTCTTTGAGGCACTCCTGAGTTGGGTTTACATGAAAACCGGTTTTTCGGCATGTTTACCTAGTTGGTTTCACTATCATTGTTCGGTCTTGTCTCATGACCGTGGTTTCGTCTATTTTCAGATTGCACCTACCTAAGTTCAAAGATTGATTAGCTGGAAATCTCAGTAGGAGCACCCCAAAATGTAGATAAAATGGTTATAACAGGTATGTGTCTTTTCATTCTCTGAATAATGTAAATCATTAGTATATAGTGTATATATCCTTGATTAGTATAAAAGCATGTAAAAAGGGGGAATCAAACATGGAAAGTCCTTGTCAGTAATGCCTCTGCCTAATTCTGCTCTAGAATGAAAAAATAGAAGTGCGCTGGAATAGGGAAGAAGCAGGAATAATCCATAAAGCGCAGGAATAAACTGTTTATATCCCAGAGCGCAGGAATGATTGATTAAGCGTAGGAATAAATCACTAAGCGTAGGAATGAAATTATGTGTAAAAATTATTTATGACACGTGGCCTAAGGTGAGTTAATTGGTTTAGAAGGAAAAAGATAGGTCACCGACTCACGGTTGCATGTGACAGCTGGCATCCATAACAAAAATGAGCGAAGTTATGGGTGGTAACTTCACATGCGCTGCCACGTCATTATGCTGCAAGTTTCGAAGCAGTTCCTACGCTGCTATTATTCCTGCTACGATGATTGAAACCCTAAACCAGATGCACGCTCGTACTATCCACCAATTTATAGAAACTACAGAACAGAAGGCAGGAAATTACACCATGGGGGGAAAGAAAATCAGAGCCGAACCTAAAAATATTAGCTACCTGGAAAGTGACCCTGCATCCCTGCAAATATTCACTGATGGAGGATTTCTGCCATTCCTACAAAAATTTGATGGCTATTCCGAGGGTTTGGCAGCAGAATTCGCACGCACCTTCCGCAACAATCGAGTGCACATTAACGGGATGACCATCCAGGTAACTCCCAAAATACTCAGCCAAATCACTGAATTACCTCTTCAGGGCTTGCAGATTGTAAAAACTGGGAGAAATATTTTAAATGACCTAGTTAATCAGTTTAAGGAAGAAGGGGATGGAGAAATTGAGTTCTTAATGCATAGAAATGTTTGTAAGGGGGTAAAAAGACCTAGTTTACCAGTCCCTTGGAACGAAGTTGCAATGTGGGTTATGAGGTACATCACTTGTGATGGCCAATTTCCTGTTGTATCTGGCCCACACCTTCGTATCCTCAACCATCTACGCCATGGAGCAGTCAAACCAGAATGTAGGGTTAATATGCCCTTATACCTTTTTCAGGAGTTAAAGGCTATGGCTCTAAAATACCAAGCAGGGAAGGGAAGCCCTAAGCACCATGGGCTCATCAAATTGATTTTCCAGTATCACTTTAGGGGCAACCCTAGAAATTTTGACCGCTTCTTTGCCCCTTGGGCAGAAACAAATGACCCTAATCCTGCATCAGAGGAAGAAGAAGCAGAGGAAGACTATGCAGAAAACCCTAGTCCAAAAACCCCTGAAATCAGAATTTCTCCTTCTCCAGATGGTCCCCCATCTTCACGAACTCGGAAATAACAAGCGTCCACATCTGGTTCTCAGTCAAAAAGAAAAAGGGTAACATTTGCAGATACGGTACAATCCAACAGGGAAATTGGAAGTGCAAGTGAACATGCACCTGCTCCAGAATCTGCTCCTGAAACAATAGCAACATCTGTAGTTGCTCCAGAACATCCAAAACCTGCACCTGCTAAGAAGTATCCAGGGTCTACAGGGTTAAGAAGGTCTTCTAGACTTCAGAAAACTAAAACCCTGCCAGAAGAACTAATAGATATCACAGACCCAAATGAAGGAGAAATCAGAACAGAGGATGCACAGGAACCAATTGTTGAAATAGAAATGACAAACACAGGGATACAGACAATGGAACTGGATACAACTATGGATGAAACTTCAATAAGCCCTGTATGTCCATTAGTTGATTATACTGACTCTGATTCTGAGGAGCCGCTAAAATTTGATTCTGAACCAGTTGAGGATGATGTGCATGTTTTAATGCATGATGATTCTGAGCAGTATTTTGAGTCTGAGTCTGAAGAGGAAATCGATATCCACACTCAATTGCATGCTGCAAAGAGTGTTATTAAAACCCAGACCCATTGGATTGAGCAAGCTGAAGAGACCATAAAACAAAAGGATCAACAAATTGATCTACTGTAGAAAAAAATTCAAGATTTGCAGAACCAGTTGTCTCAACTGGAATATCAATCTAGAGTTACCAGAAGCATCACCTGATGAATGGGCCCAGATTCTCTTAGATTTAGCTGAACATTCTGAGCCAAACATAGCACCTGCACAGAGATCACCTGACAGAGAGGAAGCAGGAATGGCAATATCTGATGATGAGAGTCCATCAAGAATTCTGCTGACAAATGATACTGCACTTCAGCAGGAAACACAGACACCTTCTATAGAGGAACAAGAGGCTGCAGCACAAGATCAGGTATCCACACTCTCTCCTCTCATTGCTATTACAATAGAACAAGGAACACAAACAGATTTTCCTGTTGTAATACCAACTGTGGAAGTTGGTGTACAAGTGAATATAGTGGCACAAATGCAACCTATTGTAAGACCCCGGACATAGTGCCTTTAACTAGGTACAATGAAGACTTGGCATATTGGATGACTCAGTGTCACCAGTTAGAGGGCAAGGTTGCCACTTTAAACTCTAAAGCAACCAAAGTAGCAGAGAAGGAAACAAAGGTGAATAGGTTAAAAACACAGGTGCAGGATGTATGTCAGATTGTAGAATATGCAATACAATGCAGAAGACCACCTAGGTTTTATAGCCTCCTACTCAAGGAGAGATACCTTCACTGGCAAATCATGAGACTTGCTTCTGAGCTGCCTCATCAGTTGAACACTCCTGAAGAATTCATAGAGGCATTTATGTAGAGTCCAATAGAGCAACAAAACCTGTTATGTGAGTTATTTTTGCATAATTTCTTTTTTCCAATAGAAAGTATGTTCTTGCCTCACATTTATACAAGTGACTTACAACTTAGAGCCTTCATGTCCACTCTACAAAATCAGATTTACTGGGACACAAAAAAGAAGTTCACTAAGGAATTGGAATCACAAGCTGTTTTACTTATCAGACTTGCTCCTCTGAATCACAGGGATTGTACAAATGTTCATTATACCTTCATGAGGGATATCAGAATGAAACAGATCTATCTAGGGAACCTTCAGAAATGTATAATCCAGTTTCAAAATTTTTGTGCAGATTTCTTTGATGATGTTGTGGAAGCTTGTAAAAATAGATGGGGTGAGTTATCTATCTCTCTACAGAAAAGAGAGCCAATTTCTCCCACTAATTTGTTGTGGTCAAGGAGAAGGGCAAAGGGCATTGTCCAAATTATATCAAAAATCAAGGAGCTTTGGATAGGTCTGAGATATAGGATGCCCATAATTATTACTCCTGTCCCCTACTTCTTTGATACTGACCCACAACCTGATATGCACTTCCAATAGTGGTTTCAGTCCATCAAAGCAGTCAGTGGATTCTATAAAATTGGTGGCGCATTACTCAAATTTCATGAAATATGTCTAGACCTGGATCTGTGTGCCACTGTCGCTGTACAAAATGCATGAGGGCATGCATTACCATAAGTTGGGGGGGAATGATGAGGCCAGGAATTGCCTCATCCATGAACACTCTTTGATACATTTTAACTATTTGACTTACCCTTTTTACTATGATTTTATGTTAATTATGGGAAAAATGCATTATATAATGATGTTTGCATATTCTGAAATGACAAAGTGCATATACTCTGTTTTACTATTTTTACTGCAATTTCACCTATTTTTCAGTTAATTAATCAGTAGTATTATAGCAATTCAGACCTTGTTTGAATATCTGATGCTTGGTAATATTGTGTTCCTTTGGTTAAACTAATTCAAATGGAAAAGGGCGCCAAGAATTTGTCCACTGTAGTTGACTGTGGAGGAAAATAGGTTGTAACTATGATAGTTCCAGCCAGCTGTACATATACAGTAGGGCTTGGAATTAGTCACTCCAGCACATGCCACCGATGTAGAAGGGTGTGCAAGAGAGAGGAGAAGTCAACACGTTACTCCCTATGCATTTGGACCATAGATCAGCAACAAACGGTCACCTACCTGTTGTTTCGGAGTAGTGCAGGAATAAGCGACGCAGGAATAGGGAATAGCGCAGGAACAACTGAAAGTGGTCAAAAAGTGATAAACCAATGGAGGAAATTATTGGAAATTGACCAGGAGGTTGTCCCAACTCATCTTAACATGATTTCCTCAACAAATGCAGCCCAACAATAATGAATGGATAAAGTTTTGACAAAGTAAATTCCTGTAGTCTAGGAAACAATTATGTAATCAGCTGTAAATCTCTACAAAGCAGTAACCAAGCATATCAGTATTATATTATAAATAATAAAGCTCCCATATGGTCGAGCATATATATAGACATATAGATAGATAGGCAATAGAATACCGAAATTAGCATAGAGTAAAGTTTTTTCTGTAGCAGAATAGTAATTTGCAGGTTTTTCCTGCATTACTGTAATGCATTTTTAGATTGAATAAAAAGGTGCAATCTTCAATTTTCAATTGGCATGTTGAGGTTGATGATTAACAACTAGATTCTCTTAGCATAACTCCTCACCTTCTTCTGGTTCTGGAAGCAAGGGCCACTTGCAGGCCAGAGGAAGGCAGTTCTTGATAGAATTTCTTGCTGAATTCTTGCTACAGCAGGTTAGCAGAATTCTACCAGTTTTCATTTCTTTAGTAGTTTTCAATACAGTTTTCAGTAGTGGACAACATTTTCTGTATTTACAGCAATTCCCAGATATTTTGTCATTTTGCAGTTTTACAGTAATTGTTGATTCAATTTTGCATTACACAACAATTTCCAAATATCTTGTCATTTTGCAATTTGGCAGTTTTTGTTGATTCAGTATTGTAGTAGTTGAAATTCTATTTTGACATTCTCCAATTGATTTACTTTCATGCAAGAGTGTGTGTGTTTTAAATTCTGCACTTTACTTTTCTGTCATTTCAATTTAGCAACATTTCATTTTCTGTCATTTCCAGATTTTGCAATTTCATTTCCTGCAATTTTGTTTCTACAAAAGTAAATAGGAGTTAATTTCAATTCTTAGGAGTTAAAGGTCACAACAAAACCCCCAAATGCTAACTGATCCACCAATAAAACCTGTTCTTGGATAAACTGAACCTGCAACTGTGACACTTCCTATCGTATACAACCTCTGGACACCGCCCTGGATTGACACACATAATGATTAAATGATGAATGATCAACGACCCTCATCATGTAGGTTCTATGTGAGCCTATTGATCAGGTTCTTAGTGAGCCTATTGATAGATATTTAGAGGTGATAGAGTACAGAGGACATAGTCTCAGTGGATAGAGATCCAAAAACCAGCATAATTGAGCATAAATCTGATTGAGTCTTCAAGTGGAGAGAGGTCCACCAGTCAGTGTAGTAGAGAGACAAAGTCTTCTAGAAGATCACATAGCCATAGAAGAAGGGGAAAGAGTTCTCCTATGGAAGAGATCCACTAATTTGAGATTAGGGGATCAACATATCCTTTGGACAAAGGTCCATAAACATTGTAATTGGGAGTGATTCCCAAAGAGATTGATTGAGAAAGTTTTAGTAAAATATTTTCTCCATGGAGTAGCCCACATTGGGTGAACCACGTAAATTATGGTTTCTTTATTGTGTGTGGTTTTTGTGCATTACTTCAATTACTACTATTGATACTGCTATCTTTACACAACATAATATTGATTTGGAATAAAAAGTAAAAAGTGGTCTTATACTGTTCACCCCCCCTCTCAGTATAAGCTTATGTTTTTCAAGTTCCTAGTATTCTTATCATAAATAATACATTCATTGTTATCAAACACAACTTTATAGTTATTTTCTACAAGCTATCCAACTCTCAACAAAATATTCTTTAAATTGGGAGCATAGTAGATATCGTGAATTTTCTTTGTACCTTCTTGAGTACCAACCTCCATGGTACCTTTTATAGCAACATCTAAAAAATTATTATTTCCAATAATGATATTCACATTGAAATTCTCATTCACATTAGAAAATAACCCTTTCTTTCTAGTCATGTGGTTAGAACAACCAGAATCTAGATACCAAACTTCTTGACTAGTTTTTTCAGCCATGTCACTAGGAAAAAATAAATTACCTTGTGTAACTTCATCCTCACATACATAGTGGACTCTTCTATCTTAATTTGTGGTTTACACTCTACAATATTGTGCAATATGGATCATTTTATGATAATTATAACATTCAACTCTTTTATATTAGCTCTTCCATTTCCTCTTCTAGCAACAAATCCTCTTCATCATCCTCTTCATCTTCCATGTGCTTGGACCAACTTTATCATTCTCATAAATTTTCAATTTAGAATTAAAAGCATTGTCCTCATTTTTTTATTTATTTCTTTTAGTATTTCCTCATATGACATAAGATAACCTGTCTTTGAATAAATCTAGAGACTGCAATTAATAAGAGAACCAACTAGACAATCAAATTTAAGTGTAGATAAATCTTCACTCTCCTAAAAAAATATTGCAACATGATTCTATTTAGGTGTAAATATATCTTAATAAATTCTTCACAACTACCTCCTTTTTAAAGATCTCTCCATGGATGGACATCTTGTTCACCACATCCTTCACTCTAACATAATAATCACCCACACTTTCAACCACTTTCATCTACAGATTCTCAAGCTATTTTTTCACGGTCTACAACTTAAATATTCTCACTTGATAACTTCCTTGGTAAGCCTATCAAAGATACTTCGAAGCCTCTTTTGTTGATGTAGCAACAACATGTGGAAACAAACTCTTGCCAAGATTAGAATGAATATGGGAAAGGCTTGATGAATTTTTATTCTTTGTTTTTCTTTTTGCTATCATATCATTTTATTTCAATGTTTATATTTATATGGTTCTTTATAACCACTCTCCACTACTTCCCCAATATCTTTTCTAATTAACAATGTTCTCATATTTATGCTCCAATAATCATTATCTTTCCCATTAAATTTTGGAATGGGTAATGAATTGTTGAAGTTGGCCATTAGACTCAAGTAACAACAAATGAAGATTTTCTTCAATGAAATTATCCAATAACTTGATCAATTGTTAGACTAACCATAAACCCAATTTCACTCAAACTCAAAAACCAAGATTTGGTACCAAAATAAGTAAATGACCCAAAAATAAAGAGCACCAAAGTGTAATAAAAAGCACAATAGTTACAACAAAGTGTAGAAATTACAATAGAGCATGTTAGTCTAAATTTGATGGGCCAAAATTTCTCGAATTATATTCAAGAAGACCTTTCCAATGGTGTATCACATGTAAAAAATAGAGTTGTAAAATATAAGTTTCAAGCATCAAAAATTGATTGTAGCATTCAAAAAACAAGGACAACAAACATATTTTTCATAATAAAATGTAATAGAATGTTGTTTTTTATTCCAAATGAACTTAGAGGTGTTAGAAATATTTATTCACAAACTCCTATAGCTATTTTACTCTATTGTATATTTACATGAGAGAAAATAATGTTACAACACTTTATTTCACATTCTAGGAAATCCAACAGTCATGGTGACTCTTCAAGGCCTATAGAATTTTTCTTGGATTTTTCAAATTCATGGGGGAAGTTTTAGTCTTCTCTTTCTTAGTTAGCATCAATCTTCAATAGTAGATCCTATAACCTGTGAACTAGTTTAAAACTTGCAAAGCATTAAAAGATAAATTTTAATAATGTATAAAATTGAATGAACTAGAATCATGGATTAGCAAAATTATAGATAAATAGAGGTTAAAAGTAAATTGAGTTTATAGCTTTTAGGATGGGTTTGCAGTCTACAAACTTGTTTTTAGACCTGTGAACTTGCTTTGTCTTGATGTGAAGTTGGGCTATAGTTAGATAGCAAAGATATGGAAAAGGGTTCCTATGTGCCTAAGGATCAACTACAATTTCTACAACATAATATACTTGACCATAGGGGCATATTCTATTTTAAATAAAGTTTACTATGTATCTAGGTAGAAGTAGGTCATGTGTTAAGTTAGAAGAGTGTGCATCATATAATCATGCATATAACTACTTTATCATAGAATCTCTTTGTTGTTATATAATTATGAATGTAACCACTTGGTATCATGAATGTAGTTGCCATGAATTGGGTGAATCAAGAATATTTTCATAGAATGTTATCATGGGAGGATGCCATATGGGTGAATCAAGAATATTATCATAGAATGTCATCATGGGAGGATGCCAAAGAATATTGTCATAAAATATTAGAAAATATTGTTACAAATGTTATAAAATACGAAGGATATAATCCTCATGGGTTAGAGAAGAATTTGCATATTTTGTGAGGAGGTTGCCCCCTTAAAGTGACCTATGATAGTAATATTTGTTATCCTAAATTTTTGTAATTATATTATTATGTTTCCATGTTTAAAATAATGAATGCTTCTATTATTGGACATGTAATATTATTGTTGACTTTATCAATACTCAATGTGATCATAGTTAGAATTATTTTTGACATTGAATTTATTATCATAGTATAGCTCCACACTAAGAACATTGAGGTGAAATATTCAAATGAAAAGAAGAGGTTCATTGCAAGTGGTATTTGAGCACTTTTTAGGATATGGTAAGCTTCTATTGTGAGCAAATTGTTTTTTGTTAATCTTAGGTCTATGGGTTAGAAAAGGTGTTATGACTATTTAAAAATAATGCAAAGGAAATATCAATATGGGCTAAGTTATATTATCCATAAAGTATCTAGTAAAGTGAGGTGCAATCAGGATCCAATATCTAGGCCTCAAACAATACTTGTACATGGATTTGAGCTTCCGCATACCTCACATATATTAGGAGACCACTTTAAGAATCTATAGCCAAATTTATAAATATAGAAAAATAGTTGATAATGTAATATCCAGTGTATTGAGCACAAAAATTAGGAGGATTACAATCTTATACTATTAGAGAGGCAAGGAGTGCTCTTAAGGGCATGTGTGGAACTCTCTTTGATTAGTGGTCTAAAATATTGTTCTATTCATTATTGATAACTATTGTGGTATAATATAGGGATATGGAGAGCACACAAACCCTAACCTAGAATCCATTCACTCACTTACTTTATTAGGAATAAAGCTTACAAGATAGAAAAAGTGAAATTCTAAAATTCATGAAACAAATACACGACCTAAAAATCTATGACAAAAATAAGTATAGGCTACCAAAAACATCATTTTGGGATATAGCCCATTGTGATTGTCTCATAAATATGATCATTTTGGTATATAGCACCCTTATACCTTTTTGGGACCTTTTGCTAAAAATAATCATTTTGGTATATAACCCATTATGATTGTCTCACCAAGTTAATTGTATTGGTATATAGCATCCATACACTTTTTTGGGACCCTTATTAAAAATAATAACTATTAAAACTAGCATTTCTATTTTTAGTAAATATCCCAAAGACCCGTTATCAAGTAATGGAGGCCCAAATGAACACACTACAAGAACAACTCTTCAAACTTGATACCCTCATGGAACTCAAGGATCAAATATCTTCTCTCATCACCATGGTAGCAAAATTTCGACATTACTAGGACTAAATGAGTTAGGACATATATGTACTAAAGATTAAGAATCCAAATTTTTATGGGTCTAATAAGAATAGCCTAGATGCTCAAAGGGGGAAAACTATTGATCAACCATATTTTTTTAGGGTTTAAATAAGAAACACACTCAACAATAGGGAAACAATAAAGGCATGAACCCATGAGCCCCTACAATATATTTCCTAAGGTTTGATGGAATAGAGCCATAGAGTTATTTGATTAAAGTTGACAAATAGTATGAGCTTCATGAACTTCCCTTTGATTAGAGGATCTTCACAACTACCTTTAATTTTGATTTGTAAGCATATTGGTACTAGTGGTTAAGAAAGCAATTTTTTGTTCTTGGGTGGACACAATTTAAGAGAGAACTCCTTAGTCGATTTGGTCCATATGAGTTTAAATATTTTATTAGAGCACTCACTATGTTGAGATAAATAAGCACTATGCATGAGTACGTCACAATTTTTATGAAGCTTACCAATAGGAAAACATATATTCCTGATAAATTCTTCAACAACTATTTTATTAGTATCCTTAAGGAAGAGATAAGGACTAAGGTTCAAATGCTTAAACCAACCACTTAAATAATATCCATAGGGTTAGATAAAATTTCCAAGAGCAAATAGAATACTCAAGGAAATGCTTTTACACCCTCTCCATTTCAAAATAGAAATTTTGCATCCATCAATAATAATGCTCCAAAAGCCCCAATGGTTAATATGTTAACACCATAAGATATGGCCAATCACAAAGCAAAGGGACTCTGCTATGACGTAAAATAGCCCATGGTACACAAATGCAAAATCCAATACCTCTACCTTTTAGATATGAGAAATATTTTAGCTTCTTATACAAATATAGGGGAAGGATTTATGGATTCAGTGGAAGAAGACCTAGATTCAATGGATGTAGAGCCTCCAACTGATAGTGAAGAAGAAGAGAATCCTATTGTTTCTTTGAATGCCATCACAAGAATATCCACACCATAGTGCATGATAATATAAGGATTTCTCAAATGGCATAAAGTTTTGATCCTATTGGATTTTGGTAATACCGATAATTTTATTGACACTTGTGTTTCAAAAAGAGAAAAATTTTCATTTATGATCATGATCAAGTCCAAGTGAAAAATTGCTAATGGATATATCATGAGTTATACTAGGTGTAGAGATGCTCACCTATCCACTGGTGACTATCACTATAAGATCGATATCTATGCAGTTCCATTAGGTGGAGTGCATATTGTATTGAGTTACCCTTGGCTATGAACATTAGGAATGGTGTCCTAAAAAAATTTAAAACTTTGGATAATATTTACTATCAAAAATAGAAAACACACCATTTATGGCATGAAAATTAGAAATCATAAGATTGTATCATCCCATTAGATTCAAATATTACTTAAGGAAGGTCATTAGATAGTTATGGGAAAAGTTTTCTAGATGCAGTTGTGTCTTATCCAATATGAGAAAATACCCTTAGACTTGTCAGTTATCTTAACCAAGAACTAATAGGTCTTAATTAAACCTAATAAACTATTGCTTAGTCATATGGGAGATCATAGAACCAATTTAATCCTTGGGATTTAACCTATGAATATTTGGCAATATAGGTACCTCTATCACCAAAATAATAAGTTAAGGAGGGGGTAAAGGAATTTTTGGATGCATGACTCATTCATCCAAGCACAAGTTCTTTTTCAGCTGTCATCATACTAGTCAATAAGAATGGTGGGTCATGGAGAATATGTTTGGATTTCTATAAACTCACCAATATAACCTTAAAATATAAGTTTCCCATTCTAGTAATTGATGATTTGTTGGATGAGTCACATGGTGCTGAATATTTTATCAAATTGGATCTTAGGTTAGGCTATTAGATTTGAATTCATAATGATGACATCCCTAAAATAACTTTTATGATCCATGAGGGGCATTATGAGTTTTTGGTCATGCCACGTGGCCTCATCAATACACCATAAATTTTCTAAGGCTTCATGAATAGGGTTTTAAAATCCTACCTATGAAAGGTTACATGAAATGTTTTGATGACATACTAATCTACAACAAAATATGGAAAGAGCACTTATGAAATGTTGATAAGTTTTTGAAGGTCCTAAAACAAAACTAGTTGTATATCAAGCAATCTAAATGCACCTTTCCAAAGTTAAATTTCTAGGGTACATCAGGGCTAAATATGGTGTCCAAGAAGATAAAAAATATTGAGGTCATGAAGGAGTGGACTAAGCTTGAAATATTGAAGATCCTTAAAGGATTCTATGGCCTTACTAGGTATTACTAAAATTTTATTAAGGACTACAAAATGATAATGGTACCTTTGAGAACTATGCTTAAGAAGGATGCATTTGCATGGAATAATGCAACTAAGCAAGATTTTCTACCTTTGAAATATACCATGTGTTGCACACCAATTTTAGTCATACTTAATTTTTTAAAAATATTTATCATTAAAAGTGATGACTTAGGAGTTGGATTGGGTAATTACTTGTTCAAGAAAGTCATCCACTTGCTTTCATAAGCAAGACCCTATCAGGGCAGAATATTGTCAAATCAACTTATGAGAAGGAGATAATGGAAATTATTTTTGTTGTCCTCTATTGGTGGCCATACTTGTTAGGGTGACATTTCATCATCAAGACCAATCATCATAGCCTTAAGTATCTATTTGAAAATATAATTTCTTCTCTTTAGTAGTAGAAATGGGTCACTAAGATCTTAGAATATGACTATGAGATAGTATATCATAAGGAAAAATAAAACATGGTTATTGATTTTGAAGAACACAAGCTTATACTGAGAAGGTGGGGTGAACATTATAAGACCTCTTTTTACTTTCTCTATTTAACTTCAACTTCGCAAAGCAATGAACCAATAGCAATATCAAAGCAATGCATAAAGCAACACACAATGAGACACCAATTTTAACGTGGTTCACCCAACATGGGCTACCTCCACAAAACTTTTCTCTAAAAATCTTTCTCAAAGTTCTTTGGGAATCCTTCCCAATTACAATGTTTATGAGCCTCAGCCCAAAGGAGAAACCTTCCCCTACTCAAGTATTTATGAGCCTCTGCTCAAAGGAGAATCCTTCACCTCCTCATGACTTTATGAGCCTCCTGCCCAAATGAGAATCCTTCCCCTCCTCACAAATTTATGATCCTCCTGAACAAAGGAGAATCCTTTCCCTCCTCATGAATTTATGAGCATCCTTACCAAAGTAGAATCCTTCCCCTCAACTCTAGAAATGATACTTCAGAAGATCACCTACCTCTTATTTCGCTAGCACGTGGAACTCCTTTCCACAGAAGACCTCCTGTCCTCAATGCTCAGCCTCAAGAGACCTTTTTCCTCACTGATCACCTCCATAGCAACTCATCAACCTGTACTAAACACATTCAGTCGGTCCAACACAAGTCTTCCTCACTCTATCAGATCTGTCCCAATATCAACTCATAAAGCTTGAACAAATCAATCTCTGCTACACACAAGCCTTCTCAAAGACTTGTCAAAATTGTCCTCAAGTTCTTCTTAAAGAACCACTTCAACTCTGTCCTCACTGATCACCTCCACAACAACTCATCAACCTATACTAAACATAGTTAGTCGGTCCAGCACAAGTCTTCCTCACTCTGTTAGATCTATCCTAAGCTCAAATCATAAATCTTGAACAAATCAATCTCTACTACACATAAGCCTTCTCAAAGACTTGTCAAAACTGTCCTTAGGTTCTTCTCAAAGAAACACTTCAACTTTGTCCTCAAGTCCTCTGCTAGGATTTGTCCAAATCGACTCACAAGTCCTCCCTAGAACTTGTCCAAATCAGCTCACAAGTCCTCACTAGAACCTGTCCAAATTAGCTTACAAGTCCTCACTAGAACCTGTCCAAATCAGCTCACAAGTCTTCACTAGAACCTGTCCAAATCAGCTCACAAGTCCTCACTAGAACCTGTCCAAATCAGCTCACAAGTTCATCAAGAAAAAATTTCTTAGCATGAACCCACAAAGAGAATTGTTAGAGACCCAATGTGATTCATCAACCTCATAGAAGCATAAAGAGAATTGTTAGAGACTCAATATGTTCTATACTTAACTCCCAATCTCAATCTCAATCTCATAGAAACATAAAGAGAATTGTTAGAGACTCAATATGTTCTATACTTAACTCCCAATCTCAATCTCAAAAGAATAAGATAGATGTAGTATGCTTTTCTCAAGAACATGAAACACAACCCAAAAATTGCCAACCATGCAATAACTCATATAACAATGATACTCATGTTCTTTCCACAACCAATATCTTTTCTCAACCAATTAGGGCTTTAACAACAATGCTTATAGACAAGGTTTAACCAACATCATTAAACTCAAGATTAATCTTGAAGCATTCAAC
The DNA here is from genome assembly GCA_028583015.1 of Wollemia nobilis. Lineage (NCBI taxonomy): Eukaryota > Viridiplantae > Streptophyta > Pinopsida > Araucariales > Araucariaceae > Wollemia > Wollemia nobilis. The sequence continues at coordinate 795,386 of JAQPPZ010003272.1, forward strand.
CAATCACTACATGAAAAGGAAACTAGTAGACATCCTTTTCCCTCCAAAGGTATTTGAACAAAATAGCCACCAACATAAATCACCAATGCAAAGAATAACTTGCTCAAATAAATCTCAATGGAGTAAGCCCAAATCATGTATCAAGTAAAGCATTAACTTGATCAAAACAACCTCTATGGAAGCAACTCAACCATCAATCTCAAAATAGCCAACTAAGGGTTTCACCATATCAATGCAAGTAGCAAGACTTACTAACATAAACCCTAGTGCAAGATGCTTCCTCTTCCTCAACCATAATTATGCATTCACCCAAAAACTCATCAATGATTTTAATGCATAAACAATCTTCAATATCTAGAAAATGGAATTACACCAACAAGAATACCTAGTAGACAACCTTTTCACTCCAAAATCAATTTCGTAAAATACACCATCACCAATATACATGGAAGAAGTTTCCCATACCTTTGTTTGAGGAAGAAGAGAATAGTTCTTCAACCTGTTACCAACAACACCCTCAACATTGCCACCAAGTTAGGGTTAGATCATAAAAGTAACCACAAAAATATTTATTCCATAAAACACCTTATGACTCCAATCCTTAGAAGTCAACTACCAATAATATAAAGCAAACAAGCAATATATCCTTTTACACCTTATTTCTCCAAATTAATTAAACCATGCTCAAGGAATAATAGCTTCTAAGAAAATCTCACTCAACAATCAAGCCAAAAATCTCAACCACACACTATCAACCTTATATCTCCAAAGAAACATTTAACCTCAAAAATAATTTTAAATAAATTTTCCCAACCACTTCTTCTTTAACAAAAATGTAGATTTTATAAAAAAAATACCTTACCAAAAAAAATGCTTTCGAAAATTGTGGGTCAACAGTGCCTCCGAAAAAATCGGAGAGCAAAAAATCTTCTCACACTCCACAGCGGGAGTCGAACGCTTGACCTCCCTTCAAGCGCCTTCGTAGAATAGTCATTGCCACTAGGCCAACGATGCTAGCTTGAAGGCTAGCAAGAGTCTCCTTCTCCTTAACCCTTTGGCGGTGGATAAACGTGGCAAAAAAATGATAGCCGTAGCTTTTACTTCCCAACCTTTGCACAATTCAAATTTCTTTTACACCATTGCTTTGGACTATAGGTTATGGCTTATATAGCCAAACTTCCATGCTATACACGACGTCGGCGGGAGGATAATTCAAATTTTTTGAATTAATATTATTTTGGTGCCTTCGAAACAACTTTAGGGTTTATGAAACCCTTTTGATTATTAAAAAATAATCACAAGTCTTTTAGACCTTAGACCTTAGGTGGAGAACCCATTAAATTATTAAAATAATTTAATCACTTAATCAAATAAATAATTAATTAAAAAACCTTAAAAAGGTTTTATTAATTAAGTTATTTAATTAATAAGTGTCTCCAGCCTTTGCATTAAGCTAAGAGTGGTTTTGAGAAAAAACCTTAATGCATCCACCTAGTTTTAATAAAAACCCTTAAACCTGCCATGGTTTTGATAAAAACCTTTTCATCTGCCACATGGAATCTCTCCAAAATCTTCTAGAAAATATTCTTTGGAATATTCAACCTTTGAAGCCAATAAATCCTCTTGACATTAATTCCAGTTCCTTTTGACATCAATGACAACTCATAGACAAGAAGCTAGGATCTCAAACCCAAAATTGCCAATAATCTCCCCCTTTGTCATTGATGGCAAACCATGCTTCTCAACAACACTGAAACTCAAAACTGCTATATAGAAATCAGCTCCCCCTGACTTGAGGCTCTCCTCCTTACTTATATCTCTCCCCCTTTGTCATCAATGGCAAAGGGTCACCTTTGGGGCTTGGGACTAAGAATGAGCCTCTTAGCTTAGTCCCTCCCCCACCTCCTATTGAGGTGATTAATTCCGGGGTGGGAGTAAAACTCCCATTAGGCATTGATCTTCATCAGTGTCTATAGCTACCTTACCATGTCTTCTCTTGTTCTCCTTGTCCATATTATTGTTCTTGTTCATGTCACTGTTGTTGTTCTTGTTATCATTCCTATTCTTATCCATGTCTTGATTCTTGTGCCTGTTCATACCCATGTTCCTATTCCTATACCTTGGAATTTCAGCTCTACACTGTCTAGCTATGTGACCTTCATTGTTGCACTTATAACAACTAACAATGTTATTTCTTTGAGGCATACCTGATCTTTGACTCCATCTGTTCTGACCAACCCTGTTCCTATTATTAGCCTTGCAATAAACAGCCTTGTGTCCAATTTTTTTACAAGAGTAGCAATACCCTTGAAAGAAATTACCACATTTAAATCTATCATTTACCTTCCTCACTTGAGTCATGCAATGTGAAGCCATGTGACCAAACTTGTGACAAGAAAAACATCTACCATTAAACTTTCCTTGATTTGACCTCTTAGGTCCTGTAAACTTTCTCCCCTTTTTCTGATTCTTGTTTTTTGATTTTGTGCATCTATCACTCAAGGAATATTTTTCTGAAGTACTTTCCTCATAAGAACTCTCTTCCTTTAGAAATATCTTACTAGATTCCCCAGCAGAGTAGCCAACCTGTTCCATGTCTTTCTTACCAAAACCAAGACCTGTTTTATATGTTGTCCTTCTTTGATCTTTGATGATTGACTTTACCTTTTTGGTGCTATCTTCAAACCTGTAAAGCTTCTCCTTGTACTCTTTAGTTTCCTCTTTCAAGGAAGCCACTTTCTGTTCCAACTCTCTACACTCGATAACCTTATACTCTAACTTATCCTTAAGTTTCTCTGTCTTAGCTATAGAGAAGTCAAGACTTTCTATAAGCTCATCTCTTTCAATACAACATTCATCCAATTTATCATTGAGTCTAGCATTCTTCTTTATTTCCTTTTTCAAAGCACTAAGAGCACTAACAAGTTTGGCTTCAAGATCTACTTCACCATCCTCTATAACTTCCACTATTTGTTTTCCTTTTGAAACATCAATGACTTTTTTATATTTCTTATCACTAGAGGTGCTACCCTTTTCTAAAGCCATACAAAGATCTTCCTTACAATTTTTTGAAGCATCCTCATACATAGTATAATTAGAAATCAATCCATCATTTGTGCAATCATCCTCAAGATGTCCAAAATTTCCACATCTAAAACATTTCATAAGGACAAATCTATGTTTCTTTTCTTCTTCTTTTTCTGTTAGGAACAACATCTCATTTCCAACATCACTTGAAGAACTTTCACTATCACTACTAGAATATTTACTTGCCTTGTCTAGGTAGAAACTTTTCTTGTGTTTTTGAGAGTACCTCTTTCCTTGATTGCTTTGCTCATATTTATTCTTCCTTTGATGCCTATGCCTTTCAGAATCCTTGCTCTTATAATCCTATTTATCTTCATCACTTTCGTCCTTGGAAGTAGTACAGTTAGTAGCATAATGACCAAAATTTTCACAATTGAAACACATGACATATTTCATACCTTTGTGCTTTCTTGAGAACTTGCCCTTCTTGTTGTAATATGCCTCTTCATCACTAGAAGACTCATCACTATCTTGAAGCTCTTTACCCTTGGATTTCTTGGTAGCCTTGAAAGCTGCCTCCTTCTTAACATCAACCTTCACTTGAGTTCTCAACTCAAATGTTGCAAGTATACTATGAAGCTCATCCTTTTTCAACTTATACAAATCCTTAGCTTCCTCAATAGTAGAAATATTTTCACTAAATCTATTTGGAAGAGACCTCAAAATCTTATCACAAATATCATTTTCAGCAAGCTCAAGACCTAGTTCCTTCATAGAGTTAACAATATCATCCATACGAAGAATATAGTCACTAATATTTTCTTGATCATTCATATTGAGTTTTTTAAACATACCTTTGAAGTGTCTCAACTTGGCCTTTTAGACATTTGCATCACCTATATGAACCACCTTCAACTGTTTTTGCATTTCACTAGCTGTCTTGTAGTGAATCACCTTGGTAAGATCTGCCTTCTGTAAACCCTTCAGGATTGCATTCATTGCCTTTGAATTGCTATGATGTAGGAGCCTCTCTTACTTAGTAGAAGGGCCATGCTCAGGAATGGTATACTCATCCTCAATCACTTTCCAAACTTCATTTCCAAGATCCATAATATGAACCTTCATCCTAGCACTCCAAAGCCCAAAATCTGCCCCATCAAGAATAGGTGCTGCATTACCAATTGTAGATTCCATTGTGTTCTTTACAATATTTTCCTTCAAGTTGTTAAACTTTTTGAAGGAACCCGCTCTGATACCAATTGAATAACACAAGCTTATACTGAGAGGGGGGGGTGAACAGTATAAGATCTCTTTTTACTTTCTCTATTTAACTTCAACTTCACAAAGTAATGAACTAATAGCAATATCAAAGCAATGCATAAAGCAACACACAATGAGAAACCAATTTTAACGTGGTTCACCCAACATGGGCTACCTCCAAAAAACTTTTCTCTAAAAAGCTTTCTCAAAGTTCTTTGAGAATCCTTCCCAATCACAATGTTTATGAGCCTTAGCCTAAAGGAGAAACCTTCCCCTACTCAAGACTTTATGAGCCTCTGCCCAAAGGAGAATCCTTCACCTCCTCATGACTTTATGAACCTCCTACCCAAAGGAGAATCCTTCCCCTCCTCACAAATTTATGAGCCTCCTACCCAAAGGAGAATCCTTCCCCTCACAAATTTATGAGCCTCCTGCCCAAAGGAGAATCCTTCCCCTCCTCACAAATTTATGAGCCTCCTGCCCAAAGGAGAATCTTTCCCCTTAGCTCTAGAAATGATACTTCAAAACATCACCTGCATCTCATTCCGCTAGCACATGGAACTCCTTTCCACAGAAGACCTCTTGTCCTCAATGCTCAGCATCAAGAGACCTCTATCCTCACTAATCACCTCCATAGAAACTCATCAACCTGTACTAAACATAGTCAGTCGATCCAGCACAAGTCTTCCTCACTCTGTCAGATCTGTCCCAAGATCAACTCATAAATCTTGAACAAATCAATCTCTGCTACACACAAGCCTTCTCAAAGACTTGTCAAAACTATCCTCAGGTTCTTCTCAAAGAACCACTTCAACTCTGTCCTCATTGATCACCTCCACAACAACTCATCAACCTGTACTAAACACAGTCAGTCGGTCCAGCACAAGTCTTCCTCACTCTATCAAATCTGTCCCAAGCTCAACTCATAAAGCTTGAACAAATCAATCCCTATTGCACACAAGTCTTCTCAAAGACTTGTCAAAACTATCCTCGGGTTCTTCTCAAAGAACCACTTCAACTTTGTCCTCAAGTCCTCTGCTAGGACCTGTCCAAATTAGTTCATAAGTCCTCACTAGAACTTGTCAAAATCATCTCACAAGTCATCACTATAACCTGTCCAAATTAGCTCACAAATCTTCACTAGAACTTGTCCAAATCAGCTCACAAGTCCTCACTAGAACTTGTCCAAATCAGCTCACAAGTTCATCAAGAAAAACTTGCTTAGCATGAACCCACAAAGAGAATTGTTAGAGACCCAATGTGATTCATCAACCTCATAGAAGCATAAAGAGAATTTTTAGAGACTCAATATGTTCTATACTTAACTGCCAATATCAATCTCAAATCTCATAGAAACATAAAGAGAATTGTTACAGACTCAATATGTTCTATACTTAACTCCCAATCTCAATCTCAACTCAATCTCAATCTCAAAAGAATAAGTTGGATGTAGTATGCTTTTCTCAAGAACATGAAATACAACCCAACAATTGCCAACCATGCAATAAGTCATATAACAATGATACCCATGTTCTTTCCACAACCAATATCTTTTCTCAACCAATTAGGGCTTTAACAACAATGCTTATAGACAAGGTTTAACCAACATCATTCAACTCGAGATTAATCTTAAAGCATTCAACCAATCACTACATGAAAAGGAAACTAGTAGCCATCATTTTCCCTCCCAACATAAATCACGAATGCAAAGAATAACTTGCTCAAATAAATCTCAATGGAGTAAGCCCAAATCATGTATCAAGTAAAGCATTAACTTGATCAAAACAACCTCTATGGAAGCAACTCAACCATCAATCTCAAAACAACAAACTAAGGGTTTCACCATCTCAATGCAAGTAGCAAGACTTACTAACATAAACCCTAGTGCAATATGCTTCCTCTTCCTCAACCAGAATTATGCATTCACCCAAAAACTCATCAATGATTTTAATGCATAAAAAATCTTCAATATCCAGAATGGAATTACACCAACAAGAATACCTAGTAGACAACCTTTTCACTCCAAACTCAATTTCATAAAATACACCATCACCAATATACATGGAAGAAGTTTCCCATACCTTTGTTTTAGGAAGAAGAGAATAGTTCTTCAACCTATTACCAACACCACCCTCAACTTTGCCACCAAGTTAGGGTTAGATCATAAAAGTAACCACAAAAATATTTATTCCATAAAACACCTTATGACTCCAATCCTTAGAAGTCAACTACCAATAATTTAAAGCAAACAAACAATATATCCCTTTACACCTTATTTCTCCAAATTAATTAAACCATGCTCAAGGAATAATAGCTTCTAAGAAAATCTCACTCAACAATCAAAGCCAAAAATCTCAACCACACACTATCAACCTTATATCTCCAAAGAAGCATTTAACCTCAAAAATAATTTTAAATAAATCTGCCCAACCACTTCTTTAACAAAAATGCTTCTTTTATTAAAAAAAAAACCTTACCAAAAAAAATGCTTTCAAAAATCGTGGGTCAACAGTGCCTCCGAAAAAATCAGAGTGCAAAAACTCTTCTCACACTCCACGGTGGGAGTTGAACACTTGACCTCCATTCAAGCGCATTCGTAGAATAGTCATCGACACTAGGCCAACGACGCTAGCTTGAAGGCTAGCAAGAGTCTCCTTATCCTTAACCCTTTGGCGGCGGATAAACATGATAAAAAAGGATAGCCATAGCTTTTACTTCCCAACCTTTGCGCAATTCGAATTTCTTTTACACCATTGCTTTGGACTATAGGTTATGGCTTATATAGCCAAACTTCCATGCTATACACGACGTCGGTGGGAGGATAATTCAAATTTTTTGAATTAATATTATTTTGGCGCCTTCGAAACAACTTTAGGGTTTATGAAACCCTTTTGATTATTAAAAAATAATCACAGGTCTTTTAGACCTTAGACCTTAGGTGGAGAACCCATTAAATTATTAAAATAATTTAATCACTTAATCAAATAAATAATTAATTAAAAAACCTTAAAAAGGTTTTATTAATTAATTTATTTAATTAATAAGTGTCTCTAGCCTTTGCATTAAGATGAGAGTGGTTTTGAGAAAAACCCTTAATGCATCCACTTGGTTTTAATAAAAACCCTTAAACCTGCCATGGTTTTGATAAAAATATTTTCATCTGCCACATGGAATATCTTCGAAATCTTCTAGAAAATATTCTTTGGAATCTTCAACCTTTGAAGCCAATAAATCCTCTTGACATTAATGCGAGTTCCTTTTGACATCAATGACAACTCATATACAAGAAGATAGAATCTCAAACCCAACATTGCCAATAGATGCTCCTTATTGGTTGCTTAAAACACAAGATATTCTATATATAGTGTACATCCTTAAGGATTATTTGTTAGATACACTTAATTACAAATGGTAAAAAATCCTGACACTTGTAAAGCTCTTTAAAGACATGTAAATAGTAGCAAAGCACCCTCTCAATTATATCTACAAATAGGAGTTTTGCTATAAGCATTCGATTGTTATTCCATTCACATCTCAACTTAAATCTCAAATTCTCATAGAGATTCACTCATCTCCAATAAGGAGACGTATAGGTTTCTTATGAACATAGGAATAGGTAAAGCACAATTTCTATTGGTCCAAGTTGAAGTCAGATGTCAAATACTTTATGGATATTTGTGATACTTGTCAATGCAAAAAGGGAAAAATGGTTAGTACACCAAGATTACTTCAACCTTTATCCATTCTAGAGTCCCTATGGACAAACATCTTCATGGACTTCATTTAAGGAATTCCTCTCTCAAGAGGTTAAATAGTTACCATGGTAATCACGGATTGATTGAAAAAATATTCTCATTTTTTATATTTAAGTCATCCCTATACTTCTATGCTAGTGGCACAAGTTTTTATGGATAAAATATTTAGATCCCATGGGATCCCACACTCCATAATTAGTAATTGTGATAAAATATTCACTAGTAAATTCTAGGAGGAGCTACACCATATTCAAGGGATCCAATTGAAAAGAATCACATCCTATCACCCATAGATGGATGGTTAGGCAAAGGTGGTGAATAAATATCTTGATACCTATATTTGATGTTTTATTTTAGATAATCAATCCATATGGACTCAATGGCTTCCCTTAACTGAATGGTAGTACACTATCACTTTTCACATAGACATAACGATGACACTATATGAAGCAGTGTATAGTCAAGCACAACTAAACCTCACTTGTTACTTGCTAGGTAGTTTAAATATAGATGCAATGGGCATAGTCCTTAGTCACAAGTAGGAAATATTGGTAGTTCTCAAGTAAAATTTGATTATCTACCAAAATTGTATGAAACAATAAGCAAAAAAATATAAAATTAAGCAATAATTTATTGAGGGTGACATGGTATTCCTTTGTATTCACTATTATAAACAAATATCCCTCAAATAAAAGGGTCGACATATGCTGACACCCAAATTTTATGGATCCTACAAGATATTGCAATAAATAGAGGAGATTGTTTAAAAGTTGGAGCTCTCGACAACATCTAATATTCACCTAGATTTTCATGTATTTTGCTTCAAGAAAGTGGTGTGGCATACATACTCAAATACAAGTTATCCTTATTGTATTAAATGAATATGGTTCCATTCTACTACAACCTAAAACTATTTTGGATCATCAAACCTGACATATTTTCTCTTGAGATATCACTGAATTATTGGTGCAATGTCAAAGGTTAGAAGATGCCACATGGGAGCTCTTATAGGACTTTCAATAGCAATTTCCAACCTTTAAAATTTAAGGGTAAAGCTTCTTTAATATGGGTGGCATATTACATACCCAAAAATTGTCACTCATAGGGGCATATGTTATTGTAAATAAATTGTACCATGTATCTAGTTAGAAGTGGATCACATGTTAAGTTAGGATAGTGTTTATCATAGAATCATGTATATAATTACTTTTTCATAGAATCTCTTTATTTTCATAGAATTATGAATGTAACCGCTTGGTATCATGAATATAATTGTCATAAATTAGGTAATTCAAAAATATCATCATAATAGGATGTCATAGCATATTGTCATAAAATGTCAAGAAATATTTTTGCAACTATTATAAAACAGCGAGGACGTAACCCTCACATGTTAGAGAAGAATTTGCATATTTTGTAAGGAATTTGTCCCCTTGAAGTGGCCGATGACAGTAATGTTTTCTATACTAAATTCTTGTAATTATTGTTATTTGTGTTTCCATGTTTCAATTAATGAATGCTTCTATTATTAGATATGTAATCCTAGTGATACTTTTATCAAAACTTTGCATGATCATAGTTAGAATTATATATGGTACTAAACTTCTTATCTCAGTATAGCTCTACAGTAAGAACTTTGGCATGAAATATTTGCATGAGAAGAAGAGGTACATTACATAAGGTTGGGCTAAAATTAGATTTTGGTTGGATATGCTAGAAAATGGATGATAACGGTTTCAATGTTCCTAAGGATCAACTAAAATTAATACAAAATACTAAATCAAAGCTATTTGATAAGTTAAACCAAAATATTTTAATCATGTAATACAATTCGAGATTCACTTAAGGATATACATAATGAAAAAATAAAAGTAATTAAATAATTCTCACTAGAACAAAGAAAATCAAAGAATTCTCTCCTTTTGTATCCTTAGAAGAAGCCTGAGTGAGGTGTGCATGCAATAGTCTAGGATGAGGTGAAAACATGCTAGAATGAGAATTCAAAGTATTTCAAAACCCATAAAATAATAATTGTTTGCTAAAAATATTTTCTAGAGATTCATTAGTATGAAATCAATTATTTTCTTGAGAGAAAGATACCCAATTTATATTTTTTTTTGGTTATCTAAAGAAAGAAACATAAGTTTTTAAAAATATATGTTTAGGCTATTATATTTTGGAAAAGTAACATACAACTTGCATAAGTATGGGCATGAATAATTATTTTATAATATTGGGTAAGTTTTGTGCTTTTTGATAAGTTGGAAGTAGGTTCAATTGAATAGATTTTATGGCATCAAATTTTGATCTGGATTGTCATTGTTTTGTTAGGGTTGGGGAAGGACATTAGATTGGAAAGTTTTTTGTTTTGAGTGTATGAGAATGAGTTCATAGCTTGACAAGTTTGTAGCTATAGGTTTCATGCTTGGAAATAAAATGGTCATTTGCCTATTGGAGAAATAAAGTTTAAAATTTTATCCATAAATAAAATTTGTAGCCTCAGAGATAGGTTTGTATCCTAGTAATTTCTCTATGGACTACAAAATTATTTTTACCATCCAATGTTTATGTTGAAGGCTGTAAAATGGCTTACACATATTACCAAAATTATTTAGGATCGTAGAATATTATGAGTGAGCAATATTGGGTATCTACATTTCCCTCCTTTTGAGGAATATTTTACTCAATAAGTACATCAAAAGTATTTAGAGTTTGCACCAACTTTTTGAAAGAAGTAATCTTGAGATATTTTCTTTACAATATAGAGTGAACAATACAATTTTAAAAGAAATAATTTTAGAGGTACAAAGGGGTTATATCAGATAAGGAGACCTAAATTAAATTCATTTTTACCATGTAATTTTAAAAATTAGATCTTTGAAAATTAATTTTCTTGTTTGTATATGGCTTAGTAGTAGTGGTCAATGCATCCTTTGAACATGGTTCAGAGGGCAAGAGGTTGGATGAGGATGTGTCTATTGATATGTGATGGAAACTTACCTTTATTGAATATTATCACTTAAAATATTACACTAGATGTACATCCAAGGAGCATCATTAGAGTATTTCAAAATCCACCATAGCATTGCTTGAATCCTTCAAGATCATTGCTCAAATCCTAGCTCTAAGTATCCAAAAGTGTTTCTCTCCACTCTAAATGGAACCAAATCATACCAAGAACCATAGAACAAAAGAAGACCTGGTCGTATTGCATTTTTAATGAGGGTATTGTAAAGATACATTGAAGAGGCATTACGTAGAAAGTTCATGCATAAAGGGAAGGTAACACTTGTCATCTAGAATGAAACTTTAATGTTTCCCACATGAGTGCCCATCCGTTGAAATTTTTACCAATAAAATGTTATGGGGAAGAAGGTTGGTGTGTTAGAAGGAAGAAGACACATGTCATAAAAATAATAAGTGCTCATCCAAGACTATAATGCTCATACTTTACCTAGAAAAAATTTACAAGTGGTAATAAGCATTGTATCATCCCTCAAGCATTTAAAGATAACCTTTGTGACACTTGCCACATATTTCAAGATTATTCCCCTATTAAAAGGTGCTAAATACCAAGGATATCAACATTCATAGCAAAATTCATAACAACATTCATAGCTGAATTTGTAGCACATTCATAGCAGCTTGAGTTGCAACATAGAAGAAAGGTTAAGAGCATTAAAGGCTCTAGTTAAGGGAGGTCAAAGACTCTAGAATTGAGGTGACATCATCCAAGCACTGAATCCAAGGAAGAATCAAAGCATTACATTGGCTATAGCACCCAAATAAATAACATAAAGCTTGATGTCATCCATGATCAAATTTAGTACCAAATATTTTGGTTTTGCAACATTACAAAGGTAAGATAATACCTCATTCTATTTTTTTCATTAATAGGAGTTAAAGGGTATAATATAAGGTTTAAAAATATAAGAAAATCAACCATATTTGAAATAAAAATTAAAGGAAATTTATAGCTTAATATTTGCAAATTAAACTTTGGAGAAATAATGATTTCTACCTAGAAAATTAAAATTCCATTATTACAAATATTATTGTTTTCTAATATTCCAAATTAGGGAGTTATAAGGAATACTGCATCAAATTAGAATATTAGAATTTAGAAACATTAAAATATCAAATATCAAAAGCTATAAAAATGAGGTTCATTAAGAATTATCAAGAGTTGAAAATTAATTGGTATTCTTGTTTTAAAACTACATTAAAGGGGTAAAAGAAATCCAACCATTAGAACCTCATCAAATTATAAAGTTCTTAGTTCAATAGGAGAAATAAGGAGTAACCAAATTTGATTTTGGTATTTACAAAACTTTACAAAATCAACCTAAAATTGAACTTATATTCAAAAAATGCACTTTATCACTCATACAACATTTTAAAAATCACTAGGGAGACATAAGGTATTCTACAAAATATGATAATAATAGCATTCCTTCAAAGTTTATCAAGTACTCAATTCATTTGGGAGTCATAAGCTCTCTACAAAACTTAAATTCTATAATACTTTTATCTCTTAACTAGGGAGATATAAGGAAACCTACAAAACATATACTCTACAAAGGTTCTATTAAATAAACTTCACATACTCTAAACTAGGGATTCAAAAGGTATACTACTTGAAAGATTCAATCCAGAGTATTCAAAGGACTACTATCAAATCCATATTTACAATTCAAATGAATTGCAAGAAATACTATTTCAAGGCACTATCAAGTCATAAATTCTAATCCTGGAAGCTATAAGGATGTCCACCTAATAAATATAATAAACAATAATATGAAAAACACTATCATAAAGGAGAGAGCAAGTGTCATAAAAAGTGGAATCAAGAATTCACTTATAAAGTCTTAAGGAAACTTAGATCCTACCTCAAAAAGGATACATAATGAAGCTTTAAAATATAGGTTGAAAATGATGGAACATTGCGTACATGATCAACTCATTGAAGCAATTTATAATGGAATGAATAAAATTCAAATTTCTTTATAATATGGAGGTATATTGTATATGACAATACTTACATTCAAATGTTATAAGGATGAAAATGTGGAACAGAAGGAATTGATATAATTACTTAAAATAATGATAGAAATGGATGAGTAATCTCTGGAAAAGATATTTCAATCCATGTACAATATTAGTACTTCAATTTCTACTAACTCAAAATATTATCATGATGCTCTAAGTGTATGTTCAAAAATATCTATATAGGGCATAAAGAATGATGATAAGGACAAAAGCAAAGAAAGAATACTCTTGCAAGAAACAGGTGATAGCACATCCACCTATGAAAGTACTGACTCCAATAAATAAGAAGAACCAATCTATGGAAGTACACAATGCAATATAAATTAAAAGGAGTACGGATAAGACCAAGCTAAATATCATTCTAAAGAAGATGATCCATTTAGAAGATTTAAATCTTCATATACCCAAATAATGTAATACAAGGGGGTGTTAGAGTTAGAGTATACCACATCATTTGGGTCATGTAAATGTACCATATTTGGTACATGATTAGAGTAGGAGATTACTTTAGGGGGAATTTAACCAGTTACTTCAAGCAATGTAATAAATATACAAGTGAAAATGTACAAGTTGTAATGTGCAAGGTGTCCCCTTGTACAACTAGGTAGAGTGTTGGATAAGGAATATATCTTCCTATATAAAGGGACTCATAGAGATATATCACATATCAAGTGCATTGTAGTAGAAAGTAGTATATAGTAGTAGAACTATTGTATGGAGTACAATGTAGCTCTTTAGCTTGTATTAATAGAGTGACCATTACCTCCATAGTGCATTGTATTTTCATAATTTCTATTTATAGTATATTTTATTCATATTGTAGAATTAGTTTCTTTCAATATTTTACATATTATTAGGACCTGTGTTAGATCTCTCCCACTACATATATCCTCAAAAACTAATAATTTTGGAAGGATATGACGAAGGACAAGGCATATTTTTCCTTTATTACTAAACCCACAAGAGATAAAATGATAGATGAGAAGGAGGAGATTCTAAGTGAGGTAAAGGATTTTTTAGGAGGGTGTGCAAATTTATTTTTGAAGAATTATCAAATGGATTACCAAAAATAAGAATCATTATCACATCGATTTTATTCCAAAATCAAATTTACCCAATAAGGCAACATTTATAATGATACCCATGGAGAATGATGAAATAAATTTATATGTTTAGGAGCTATTGGATAAGGGGTTGATTAGGGAAATATTGAGCCCATGTCTATTCCTATTTATGCTTACATTAAAGAAGGATGGAGAAAGGTGCATGTGTACAAATTCCAAGACTATCAATAAGATAACTATAAAGTATTGATTCATGTTGTTGTGTATGCATGATTTGATGGGTTGCATGAGTGGATAAAAATACTTCACAAAGATAGACTTGATGAGTGGGTATCATCAAAATAAAGCATGGGTTATACACATGGCTAGTTATACCATTCGGATTAAAAAATGCACCTATGTTTTATGAATAAAGTATTAAATATTTTTCTTAGAAAGTTTATGGTTGTCTATCTACATAACATCTTGCTATTCAGTAAGATCAAAGAAGACCATTTGACAGACTTGAGATTGGTCTTGCAAAAACTAAAGGAAAAGAAGTTGCTAGTCAGCTTGAAGAAATGCAGATTTATAAAAGAGGAATTAATATGCTTGGGTTTTATGATTTCCCAAAAAGGGTTAAAGATGGACCCTAAGAAGGTTGAGACTATTATGAATTTTCCATTACCCAAAAGTTAGTTTGAGTCTAGGATTTTCCATGGTCTAGGAAGTTTTTTTAAAACTTCAGTGGAATCTATGCTGCAATCACATAAATAATGAAAAGAGGAAAGCATAAGTTTTGGTGGACAAGTACAATATAAAGGAGTTCTCAAATCCTAAAGGAGAAGATAATAGAGAAACCCATTTTAGCCTTACTAGATTTCAATAAGATCTTTCAAGTAGATTGTGATGTAGGTGGAATAGCAATAGGAGAGGTCTTGAGCCAAGAAGGTAAGTTCATTGCCTATTTAAAAAAGAATCTAAATGAGAAAAAGAAGAATTACTCAGTCTATGACAAAGAGTTTTATGTCATTATTCAAGCCTTGAAAAATTAGAGATATTATTTATTGCCAAAAGAGTTTGTCTTGTTCATTGATAATCATGATCTACAATTCATTAACAATCAAAGTGTAGACACCAAAACAGCACCAATCCGATTATGTGACTGCAAACACTGATCGCATTGACATACACAGCTTTCAGGGCAGCCCTCAGAGGTCAAACAGTGGTCCTAGCCACTTACATAGCAGTTCAGAAGGTCAAAAAATAAACAAAGCAATGCTGGTCGTTTTAACAAGCCTTTATCAAAACAAAGCCTTTATCAAAACAAAGCCTTTACCAAAACAAAGCCTTTATCAAAACAAAGTCTTAAGCAAAACAAAGTCTTAAGCAAAAGAAAGTCTTAATCAAAAGAAGGCCTTGGCCGAAGTGTCGCGATATCGCGACGTCGCGATATCGTGACACTTCGACGCCCAAGGCAAAGCCTTGGCTGAAGTGTCGCGATATCGTGACACTTCGTGCCCAAGGCAAAGCCTTGGCCGAAGTGTCACGATATCGTGACACTTCGACGCCCAAGGCAAAAGCCTTGGCCGAAGTGTCGCGATATCGCGACGTCGCGATATCGTGACACTTCGGCACCCAAGGCAAAGCCTTGGCCAAAGTGTCGCGATATCGCGACACTTCGACGCCCAAAGAAAGCCTTGGCCGAAGTGTCGCGATATCGTGACACTTCGGCATTTGTGCCTGGGCGGATTTTAAGCATTCAAAGGCAGAATTCAACCCGTTAAAAGTAGACATTAAACAATTAAAAGTGCACGTTAACCAACAAAGGCAGACTTTAAACAAATACAGGCATTTTGACAAAGATACAAAAATGGGCATTAAACAACTGGTAGTGGAAGTCAGTCAGTTACGTGGGCCGTTGGAGGACTGTCACAGTGGCATTCATGAAAGCCCGAGTCGTGGAGGACTTTCCTCTCTCGTGGAGACACGACCGCCACATGGCACCTATGACCAACACGTGGCGCTTATGCACGCCTATTCAAAGAGACCCCTGGGTCTATAAAATGGTGGATTTTTCCACCCAAAAGGACAAGTTGGCAGGCATTTGAAAGCAACGAAGTGCTGTCAAACCAAACACCCGATTGCACTCCTTTTCGATTCATCCCTTCTACACCCATAATCTCTTTCGCAGGAGAGGTTATTGGTGGCTGCTAGAAGGTGAATCCGAACCTTCAAACCCGACATTGGACCACAGTAATCCATCAATTCGATGACACCACATTCTCTGAGATTTTGAGCCCATCCCTAGTGGATTGGCGTCAAAATCAAGTTTTAACGGGGCGGCCCGCTTGGGCACCCCACACTTTTTGTTAGTTGCATGATTAATCTATTCTGTCATTGCGTGTTGTTCCTGTTTCATTCCCATCATGCTCTTGGATGCTTGTTTAAATAGTTCACGCTTTACGTTCGAATATATCCTCTGTCATGCTTTGCATTCGAATATATCTTGCATTACATTTTACGTCTAATCTAGATTTCAGAAGATTTTAGTGAATATATCATGCTTGTTGTCATTTGTCCCACTAACTCGCAGGTAACAACAATTCATTCCACGAATTAGTCTCACGAGACGAATTACAACACACTTTCACCGATTGTTTTAATGGCAGCGGCTATCTGGTGATATTTTCCGATTTCTGTCAAAATTGCAGGTTGCTTAGAATCGTTTTGTTTACCGATTTAATTAACCTTTTACATGCATATTTCATTAATTTCAAAGAACAAACTTTTCCCATTTGCAGCAGGTGCTACTAACAATGTCATTGTTTCTTTGATCGCAGGAGAAGCAGAACCAAGGATTCATTATCGCAAGCGGCGGCAACATTCTGGCCCGCCCATTTTAAATGTGGGCATGCGGAAGAGGGAAGACTAAGTCACGATTGTAATCCAAAAACTCATTTAAACGCTCCTAACCCCTAAAAAGGAAGGATGCACCTTTGTAACCGAGGTTAAAAGAATTCAATAAAAGGGCTGTGATTTCTCTAAATTCTTTATCTCCGTTCGAGTGGCTTCTTTCATTTCATGCTTTGCACTCCTTAAGACTTAGGCGTTTATCTGTATTTTGAATGTATCGCAAATAGTTTTTCTTTCAAAACTTCCGGAATCTCATGCTTTCAATGGCGATCACGGTGGGACACTGTCCCCTATTTTTTTTTAGATTCAGAAACTAATTAAAATTTATGTTTTGTGCTTAAAGGTACCGGGCCGAATCAGAAATAGCCGATTTGGGCGGAAAAGACAGCCGATTTGAGCAGAAAAGAGGTAAGGTTCCAAAACTGTACCTGTCATTTTTTTATTTTATTTTATTTTTATTATTATTTTTTGTTTCTATTTTTCTGTCAACTTTTACTTGCTTAGGGAAAGTTGTTTATGCTTGTTTCATTTTTATTAAATAAAATGAACCCCACACACATCACGTGGTAAAAATAAACCAAGGAGCTGGTCGTAAGACCCCAGCCCTTGAGCAAGACCAACGGTGGGTTCATCACCACCTTGGCTTAGCTTTGCATCCATTTCCTCGATTGTCACTGTTGTTAGGCATAAATCCTGACGAAAGCTGACCGAGTGTCGCTGGGGTGATTCCCATGCGCGCGAGGATAAGTCTTCTATGGTAGGTGCCATTAACAGGACAATCCCCCTTTCGTACCGCCTACGTACCACGTACCCACGTACCTATAGTCTCCCTCTCGTAAGGGCGGGTATATAGAGAGGTTGGTATATCGGCCTGGTTGGTATATTGAAGGGGCGACCATTTTGGGAGTTATATGAGCCTTCATTATGCATTTAAACGTTCTTCAAAAACATTCAAAAACAAAAACAAAATCATCAAAATGCACTAAACCAGTTTAGGACACACCATTAATCCTTAAAAGAGATAATCACCGTTTGTGTATGTGTGTGTTCATTTCTGCTTAGTGTAACAAAAAAAAAAATCAAAAATCATAAACAAAAAGATAAAAATCTGTTTAGCTAGTAGAAAAGCACCACAATGGTGTACACCCGTAGCCAAGCCCAATCAAGGGCAGAAGCTCCGAAAGGTACACAAGAAGCAGGCACAAGTCGCCTTCGCTTTAGTCCTGAAGACTTGGTCATACCGCCTTGGCGGTCTGGGCCACAAGAGAATCCACATCATTCCATGTCTAGGTGGAATTATAGGGACACCCCTCTGGGGGATACGCCCATTCAGAACAGCCCCTTTCGGGAAGAAGCTTTACATGTAGCACTCAACGCAAATAGAAAACCGCCTTTTGAGGCTAGATATGAGTGGCCACGACGCGATGAAGCGCTAGAGAGGCACAGTGTCCATGAAGAGAGTCAGCATGAATATGACATCTCTCCTTTGCCTCCCATTAGAACTGAAAGACAAAACCCAGAGCGCAGGGCCCTCCACACAGGACGAGCTAACTCTGCCCGCCCCTTTCACACCCATGAAAGGGAGAACGAGGAAGATCATCGCATTCCTCGAGAGCAACATACAGCGCGGGAGCCTTGCGCTTCCGCACCTGCTAGATATAATGATCACCCATTAAGGCCGGAGCCTCAAGTAAATGCCGCTAATCTCGACAGAGGGAAGCGCCACATAGAAGTCCCGGATCCTCAAAACCAAGATAGATACATCGGAAATGCGGCTAGGCCTCCTAGAATTAAAACAACAGAGCAAATTGACCTATCATTTGCTAGACATGCCGCCCGCCAAGCGCAGATCAAGCAGCTTGAGCAGGATCAGCAGTAGCTAGAACAATTATATCACCTTAATAAAGAGCGCATTCGGTGCCAAACAAATGAGCTGCTCCGCATCACTGTGCCTGAAAAGGTTCAGACCCCCCAAACGCAGAGGGTGAAAAGGTACGAGAGGCACAACCTCATAGTGCATGATAGGTCCCCAAGACCTCGCCAAGAGGTGCCTTTAAGACACCCGAGACATGAGCGGGAGGCCACTCCCAGGAATGACGATGGGCACCCTTCGTGGGCGCCCACTCCTGTTCATCGAGCTCGCCCAATAACTCCTCGAGAAGCTTATGAGGAGTATGAAGAAGAAGAACGGGCCGAAACGCCCTATCAAGGCAGAGGAGGTGCTATCCAGCCACCCCTCCATAGGCCCCCAGTTGCCCAACGGGAACGAGTTACGGAAGAAGAGATTAAATCTTTCGATGCATATAAAGCGCTATTAGAGCATTTGGAGTCTATGGAGACAAAAGCTTCTGGGCATCAAAAGCCCACGTTACGTCAACTCCGCAGTCATCCAGTGCATCCCTCAGTGCCCACACCTCTTTACCCCGAACATTTCAAGTTGCCTCAATTGGCGGTCTTTAAAGGTGAAGAGGACGCACAAGAACATGTCACAAGATTCCTAAGCCAATGCTTCGGCATCCAAGATAATGATGCATTGTTGCTTAGGACATTCATAACCACATTCGTAGGTCCTACCTCGGATTGGTTCACACAACTACCAAAACACAGTATAAATAACCTAGATCAATTAGTAGATGTGTTTCTTGAACGCTTTGCCTTCAACACAAAGAAGAAGGCATCACTGAGTGATCTGGCCAGCCTCAGGCAATATGAGGAAGAGACAATGGCAGCATACGGGAATCGATGGAGGGCTTTGCTTTCTAAGCTACCCTACCTTCCCCCTATGTCTGATCTCACACAGATGTTTGCAAAAAGTTGCTTGAAATCGATCTCTGGGCTATTGCAGCTGCAGCAATATGCCAGCCTAGAAGAAGCTTTGGCGCAAGCCAGAGTTATAGAAGAGATCAAAATAGGAGAGGGCGCAATCGCCAAGCCTAAAAAGAAAGAGTGGAACAAAAACACTAAGACTGGGACTACGCAACCAAAACCCGCTGTAGTTAATCAAGTCACGATAAATGTCCCTAAGCCTGTGCAAGAAATACAGCCTCAAAAGGCTAATTATCAGGCAGTGCCTCCCAATTATGAAAGAGAAAATAAAATACAGGAGCAAAATCAGCAGCGTCGCCCTAGGCGACAATTCACCCCTTATACGGAGTCCAGGGACTCCCTGTTTGACCGCTTGTCAACGACAAATCTAATCAACCTTCCTGAAATCCAAACCATAGATCCTAACGCTCCCAAGCCTAAGGGATACAGAGAGGATTTATATTGTAGGTTCCATAGGCGAAGGGGACATGACCTAAATGGATGTTGGAAATTCAAGGGACTGATACAAGATTTAATTGATAATCAAACATTGGCAGTGGACAACCCCATAGCACCAAATAATCAATAGATGGGGATATTCAAGGACCCTTTGCCTGCCCATGAGGCACAGGAAAAACCTCTTCAAGTTAATGAGGTGCGACAAAATCTCCCCATGCAAGGATATGTGGGAATGATCAGCATAGTAACGAGGAACAAAAAGTACCCAGTAGCTACCCCGGAGGCAGCTACAAGAGAAGTTCCTTCAACATCGCAACCTCAACAACCCACTATGCAATTGCCTCCGCCTAGACCCGAGGTCACGATACGGACCAAACTCACGCAGAGTTTGCGGACCACATCGGCTAGGCTTTCCATTTATGAGCTTATACAACAGTCAGCGCCCCATCGAGAAGCTCTCATGGAAATTTTGAAAGCCATCGAATTATAGCCTCACGAAGCAAATTCCTTCAATAACTTTGTAGGACATGTAAAACGATGTACAGAGCCAATCATTACCTTCAGAGAGGATGAAGTTAAAGTAGTACCGAATGACATGGCAGATCCACCCTTGCACGTTATCACGCGGGTCAATGGGATCCCGTACAAGAGAGTGTTGGTAGATACTGGCTCATCCAGTAACATCATTACCACTGCAGCATTAAAACATCTAAAGCTGCCAGCCTCTCATATCATGGCTTCAACATACACACTATGAGCATTCAATGATGCAATATGCTCAACAGTCGGCACAATTGTTCTACCCGTCCAGGTAGGACAAAAGACGATACCCACATTGTGCCACATTCTGGAAGGCGAGATGGCATACAACATACTGCTAGGGCGACCATGGATCGGTGGACATGAAGTGTGTCCCTTCGATAGCTCACCAATGTCTCAAGTATGCATTTGAAGGAGAAATACATGTAGTCCCGATGGACTTAGAACCCTTCAAATATTGCAATGCAGTGCATTTGATGCCGCAATCGACCCTCCCATCGACGCACTTGGATTTCCAGTTAAATCCATCTAGACAGGGTCCGATACCGCAGACACCACGGATGACTAATCCATCGAAACCCCAGCCAGGTGCATCTACATCATCGGCTCCTTCATTACCAATGCCACCTGTCATGGCTAAATAGAAGGACAAAGGAAAAAAGATCTTGGAAGAGGCTCAACCCCTAGAAGAGGTGTTGCCAACGATATCAACTGTCTCAACAGAAGAAATACTTAGCACAATGGAAGCTGAGATTCCTAATCCACCCAACATGGAATGGACTCAGGAAGGCCTTCCATTTCCTCCCTCTCAATCATCAACAATTATTGTTGAAATGGCCAGTACGGGCCTGGGAGAATATCTGGTGCAAAATGTTGTAGCAACGCCCGTGCTAGAAATAGTGCAGGACATGGGGAGACCTCGCCTTCCCATAGGGACAATTGTTCCTTTAGGTTACCCACCAAACCAAAAAAATTTTGTGTATGGGGGCCTTGATCATGGTGTTGAACCATACAAGCAAAAGGACGAGGACGAAGAGCCTTTTGCCAAAAATATCAATTATTTGTCGAACCCGGACTTTGCTCTGAGATATCTAGGCCAATGCAATTGGCACGGATACGGGTTAGGTAGGTATGAGCAAGGGGTGCGTGTCCTTTGCCAACCAAGATATCAAATGCCTTATGATAAGTCGGGAGTAGGGTTCAACCACCCCCTGCCCTTAGACATCTTAGTAGAAAACATGCAAGGCCTAGAAATAGGCAGCAAGGGTGGATTGGCATTAGATCCTTATGCCAACCCAAATACAGAATATACATTGGGAGATTACCTCCCATGGTCAACAAACACCCTTGGCAACATCAGTAATCCCCCTCTTTTACTAGAGAGAGGTGAAAGTTTGGACACTAATCCCCAAAGAGAACATAAACGGTGTCCGGACATCTTTTTGAAGCTGTTCCCCTTAGAGGTTCCAGTTGAGTCAATACAATGTCAAGAGAATCAGGTCCCTCCACCAAGAGTGGAACAACCGCAATGGGACCAGATTAACTTGCTGGAACAAGGAGAACCCTCAATGTCGCAAGTAACAGTTGCTGAAGAGAATGAACATTTTTGGATCTCCGAAAGTGATTCAGAAGATGAGACTGAGATGATCTATCTCAATCATGCGTGACGGCATAATCGCCCTTTAACTCATGAAGATCTGATGGGACAGATGGGCATAAGGTTAGGGCATGAATGGTGGGTAGACCCAATGGGGTGGGACCAAGTGTTGGATCCATGGCTCCAAATTCAAGATGAGCACCGTCCACCCCGAGACCCTATCATGACATCAGTGCCGAGGGAAGACCCCGTCTTCCTATCAACACATAGGGCCGATCCGTTCATGCCCGTCCCTATAGAGCCAGATCCAGAGCATAGGGAGCATCCAGAATGTTCGACTTTTCACACCCGTGGTAATGGAGACCAAATTCATTTCATCCACATGATCTCCATTGATTTGACCGCACCCATCCGCAATCCGACCGATCCAGCATGGTCATTGCATCTAGACATAGATGCCATCGACTGGGATCGCGTCAATTCATCGCTCTCCCCATCAGAGTACTGGCCTTTCGGTGAAATGCCTCATTTTACCCCAAGGACAACTCAAGATATTTTTTAGGCTGAAGAGGGACCCGAGGTTCCAAACGTAGATCTAAACTCAGCCAATGATATCCATTTGATCCCAACTCCACATCAGTTGGAGGACGGATCCCACATGTCAAGTTGAGGAGATATCAGCACCGATCCAATGAATCCAAAGATTCTCAAGCTGGGGGTAAGTCTTTCCCCCGAAGAGCAAGCCGACTACATTGCCCTTCTCAAAGTGAAGAAGGAGGTTTTTGCATGGTCATACAGAGACATGCCGGGACTAGATCCGCAGCTAGTCACGCATAATCTAACGCTTGACCCGACAATCAAGCCAGTTAAGAAAAAACTATGAAAGATGCACCCAACAGTGGCCCTGATGGTCAAAGACGAATTGCAAAAGTTGTTGGATGCACAGTTTGTCATCTACGTGGATTATCCGCCATGGCTGTCCAACATGGTTCCCATCAAGAAGCCCGACGGGAGGATTCGCATATGCACTGATTTTTGAGATCTAAACAAAGCGAGTCCTAAGGATGATTTCCCCTTGCCAAGCATTGACGCATTGGTAGATGCTACAGCAGGTCACGAAATGCTATCCCTCATGGATGGTTTCTCGGGATACAATCAGATTCGTATCAATCCTGAGGATCAACTCAAAACGGCATTCACAATGCCTTGGGGGACATTTTGTTATAAGGTCATGCCTTTTGGCCTTAAAAATGCTGGCGCCACCTACCAACGTGCCATGACGTACATCTTCCATGATTACATGCATAAAACTTTGGAAGATTACATGGATGATTTGTTAGCCAAGTCTCTTTTGCGCTCAGATCATCTCGGTGACTTAAGCAAGATTCTCGATCGCCTCATAGAGCATAAGGTCAGACTGAATCCCAAGAAGTGCGTATTCGGCGTCACATCTGGAAAACTCTTGGGTTTTATAGTCTCAAAGCGAGGCATCGAAGTGGACCCAAAGAAAGTCAAGGCAATCCTTGAAATGGCTCCCCCAACCACTATCAAGCAGCTCAAAAGTCTGCAAGGAAAGGTCGCGTCGATTAAGCGCTTCATAGCGCAGTTATCTGACAAGTGTCGACCCATGAACAAATTATTGCACAAAGGGGTTACATTTCACTGGGATGACGAGTGCCAGTCAGCCTTTGATGAAATCAAACGATACTTGGCTTCGTCGCTAGTATTGGCACCACCTAGACCAGGAGTGCCATTCTACTTATACATCTCAGCTACTGAGGTGGCACTAGGCGCCATGCTGGCCCAAAAGAATGAACTTCACAAAGAACAGGCTACTTACTATCTTAGCCGCACCCTGGTCGGTTACGAACTTAACTATGCATACGTTGAAAAACTCGCTTGGCAGTGGTGTTTGCTACCAAGAGGCTATGCCACTACATGCTGAGCAACACTACGTATGTTGTGTCTAAGGAGAATCCATTGCGATACATGATGAGTCGTACCTATCATAGTAGTCGCACGACGAAATGGATCATGTTGTTGATGGAATTTGACATAGAATTTATTGGACAAAAATCTATCAAAGGACAAGTCATAGCCGATCAACTAGCAGAGGCTCCTCTTGAAGACGATCAGCCTCTAGTCATAGAACTACCCGATGATGGGGTCTTCCATGTCTCAGAATCGCCAGATTCTGATGAGCCTGAGTCACAGGCCGACATAACCTTATTTTTTGATGGTTCTAAATGTGAGCAAGGTGGTGGCACGGGAATAGTATTCTTCACACCGCAGGGCGCTCCAATGCCCCTGTCATTTAAATTAAACTTCCCGTGCACCAACAATAATGTAGAGTATGAAGCCTTGCTCATAGGTCTTCAGACAAAAATCGCCATGAACATCAAACGACTAAACATCTTTGGTGATTCGCTGTTAATCGTCAATCAAGTCAAAGGGGAATACAAATGCAAATGCCCAGTTTTGCAGGCTTATAAAGCCCTTGTGGACAAATTCTTGGCAAAACTTGAATGGTACGACATCGAGGCACTCCCTCGGTCATCGAATCATTTTGCGGACACAATGGCCTCCTTGGGGTCACTAATCCCGCAAGACCTTTCTGGTGATATGACAACCATTCAAGTCAAAACCTTATCGCAATCCATGATGGAGCGTGCAAGCTCTGACTTGACGTCAGGAATCCACATGATCCAGATTGAACCATCCTCGGATAAGTTCTCTCGAATCCGTGATCATCTGAAACATGCCAATTGGGGGTCCTTGTTCTCCCCTACTCCCATTAATAGCAACACAACGTTGTTCTTACAAGTTCTATCCCGCTCAGCATTTGTTAGGGAGGAACTTCAAAAGGGATTGGCTATTCATACTGTCAAGTTTTTCGATCAACAAGACTGGTATTTACCCATTAGAGACTACCTCAAGTTAGGTAATCTTCCCCTTGGATTGACGCACGCCACAAAACGAACATTCAAGCAGAAAGCGGCTAAGTATGTTTTGATAGGAGACATTTTGTATCGTCGCAGCTATGAAGGGATCCTCCTTCGGTGCTTGGACCAGCAAGAGTCCACTTGGGCAGTCGCCCAAGCGCACGATGGTACATGTGGTGGCCACTTTAGTGGTATGGCCATTGCAAAGCGCATTCTTCGCATGGGCTATTATTGGCCATATTTAGAGCGAGATTGTTGCGCATATGTCAAGAAGTGCGTGAAGTGTCAACATCATGCCAACTTGATGCACGTACCTTCCCAGGCCTTGTAGACAGTCCAGTCTGCTTGGCCATTTTTGTAGTGGGGCTTCGATCTAATTGGAAAGATCTCCCCTGCATCGTCAGGCCGTCACACGTTTATCATAATGGCCACAGAGTATTTTACCAAATGGGTGGAAGCAATTCCGCTGACCTCTACGACAGGACCCCGCATTGTGGAGTTCATTTTGCATAACATCATATGTCGTTTTGGTATTCCATCCAAAATAATCTCGGATAATGGGCCATCATTCAAGAACAAAGACGTGCGTGCTTTGACCACAAAGTACAAAATTCAGCACAATTTTTTGACACCCTATTATCCGTAGGCAAATGGGCAAGCAGAGGCGTCAAACAAAATGCTAGTTGCCATCCTTAAAAAGATGGTCATAGAAAGTCATAAGGATTGGCACATCCAAATCCCACTTGCCCTTTGGGCTTATCGCACTAGCATTCGGACGCCAACTGGGGCCACTCCGTTTTCGCTCGTGTATGGCTCAGAGGCAGTAATGCCTCTCGAGTTGGAAATTCCTTCCCTGCGCATATCAATGCAGGAGTTCATCGATGATGACGCTGCACGGCAGGCCCGGTTAGACCAACTTATGTTGCTTGACGAACGACGCGTTAATGCTCTCGAGCACTTACGTATCTATCAAGAGCGGCTTAAGAAAGCTTACAACATGAAAGTTCACCTAAGGGACTTTCGGGTTGGTGATTTGGTTTTGAAGGAAAACCAACAGAACTCTAATTTGTCGTCCCACCTAAGGGACAAGTTCACGGCAAATTGGTTAGGTCCATATGTCATTGATAGCAAAATAGGACCCGGGACGTACCGACTAGCCTCTCTTGATGGAATCAAGGAAACAGAACCCTTGAATATCAATCATTTGTGACCATTCTATATCTAAGAGAGCCATATCCCAAAAATGCTCCAAGGATTATCGCAATCACTTGGTCAACCCCAAAATGCTCCAAGGATTCTAAAATCGCTTGGTCAATCCCAAAATGCTCCAAGGATTATAGCAATCGCTTGGTCACC
The DNA here is from genome assembly GCA_028583015.1 of Wollemia nobilis. Classification (NCBI taxonomy): domain Eukaryota; kingdom Viridiplantae; phylum Streptophyta; class Pinopsida; order Araucariales; family Araucariaceae; genus Wollemia; species Wollemia nobilis. Next base: position 822,135 of record JAQPPZ010003272.1, read on the forward strand.
CCAAAATGCTCCAAGGATTATCGCAATCGCTTGGTCACCCCAAATGCTCCAAGGATTATCGCAATCGCTTGGTCACCCCAAATGCTCCAAGGATTATCGCAATCGCTTGGTCACCCCAAATGCTCCAAGGATTTCCACAATCGCTTGGTCAATCCCAAAAAGGCTCCAAGGATTCTTGCAATCGCTTGGTCAATCCTAAAAAGGCTCCAAGGATTCTTACAATCGCTTGGTCAATCCCAAAAATGCTCCAAGGATTATCGCAATCGCTTGGTCAAAACCCAAAAAGGCTCCAAGGATTCTTGCAATCGCTTGGTCAATCCCAAAAAGGCTCCAAGGATTCTTGCAATCGCTTGGTCAATTCCAAAAAGGCTCCAAGGATTCTTGCAATCGCTTGGTCAATCCCAAAAAGGCTCCAAGGATTCTTGCAATCGCTTGGTCAATCCAAAAATGCTCCAAGGATTTCCACAATCGCTTGGTCAAAAATCAAGAAAATTCAAAAACAACAAAAATCATCAAAAAAAAAACAACAAAAATTTGCATCTCATTTCTAGGCATACTCAAATTCATCAATAGAGAGCTCTTCTCGCACTTCATCTTCATATTCACAAAAATCAATCCCTCAAAAATACAAAAATACATAGCTGCATTAAAGCATTGCATCCATACATTGCATATTTGTGGTCGTACGGGTCAAAGGCACCATAGGCCGTAATTGCTCTGCTAGTCCATCTTGTTCCACACTGTTCCATTTTACAAAAACAACAAAAACACCATGCATTGCTTTTTACCACACTAGAGTCAGTGATCTTCTAATGTATCAAGAGTTTTCATGATTCAGTCATCATTTTGCTCTTTAGCCATGTAATGTATCAAGTCAGATAGATTTTACGAAGGTAGAGTTACACTTGAAATACACCTTGTTACGTAACATCCCAACACAAATTAACACACATAAAAATTCCCAAGTTGTGTGAACGAAAGATGAAACCTGCACAGTAATCCAGGTCACCATCAGTGAAACGGTTATCTTGCTCATCCCCCCGTGCGAATGGTTCTAGAATGCTGAGAATTGACAAAAGGACAAGCTCTTTCCTATCCATTCACCTCCATATATAGTGGTTTTCACCACTACCAAATTCCAATCATAGTTGGTTCCCAAAGTTGTAAGGATTTGTACTACACGTCCCTGCCAAGGATGGGTAGTCATCCCCAAGACCTAAAAGGATCAACACCATTCACAAACAAAATTCCAACAAATCATCATCCTAACACTTTCCATTCACCTTTGATCTCCAAGTTGTAAGGATTCGTACTATCCGCCCCTAATCAGGATGGGTAGTCATCCCCAAGGCCTAACAGATCAATGCCCTTGCTCCATAATCTCCATCACCCCCTTGGTTCCCAACGTCGTAAGGATTCGTACTACACGCCCCTAACCAGGATGGGTAGTCATCCCCAAGGCCACAAGGATCAAGGCCACTCACAAGCCCAAACTCACAATACTCAAAACACAAAATCAAATAACAGTGGTTATCACCACTATTCAAAATCCTTGCTCAAAAAGAATTAATAGAAAATAAACAAGTGATTTTCATCACTATATAGACGAGCAACTTTCTAAATCATTCAGCCAACAAATATCCCGAACTTGAATCCCTGGAATTCTCAGCATTCGAAAACCATCTAGGTGATCCTCATTACAGGTTTGGTTGATAGCCTATCTGGCAATGGCGGTATCCTACCCGCATGATGATATGTCTGTCACATTCGCTTTGCATATGTGTAGACCAATGTTTGCATAAGGATGAGCTAGCTTATGGTATCCTGGATAACACCGCAGATTAATCTAACTAAATACAACAAAGGAGTTAGTGGAGCTAATTAGGTGATCCTCAGTACAGGTTCGGTTGAAAGCCCATCTGGCACTCGGCGGTATCCCGACAAATACCACATAAATGAACTCAATTGCACACACAGGGATGTGAAATAGCTTGGTCAAAAACAAGTCCGATTCATACCTTGTTCAAAAGTCTTGTAAGATAAAGTACAGTCATGGCTAGTAAGTTAAAACCGTCTGAGTCTCAGAAAACCTTAGCTACATTTCTAAACCAACTGCGCTACTTTTCATCCTTACAATACCATCAAAAAATACAAAAAAAAAAAAACCACATGTATACATACAAAGTCATGCATCACAGCAATCGCCTAAAAGACAAAATAATAGAGTTCTAAACAGTCTATGGTGCCATAGCCAAACATCACAAATTCTATCAATCCATTTCATTTCTGCATATCACATATAAATCAAAAACATTTGCATTCATCACAACATATGCATCCATCAAAATAAATCAACATACAACAATCATATTTATCATACCATGTGCATACATCAATATAAAGTAGCATGCATCCATCAACATCAATCATTGTGCATAACATAAAATCATGACATATACACAAAGCAAAAAAAAAATCAAAACAACAAAAACATCACAAAAATGCAACACAAAAACATAGCAATAAGCATTGCCGGACACAAGTGCTCTTGCACTTAACCTCTTGGCATAGAAAAACGATGTCGGGGCTCAAATTGTCACTCTCCTACTTCCCCAAGAAGGCTACCATAGCCGGACCGCTCCACGGAAAAATGGGTTTTTGATGAATTCACCCCATTATGGCATCACCAAAAGGGTTAACACCCACCAAAAATAGGTCCAAATGTCGGGAAATAGCACGTGCTTAAATGGTAAAACATCTAAAGGCACCCTTGCACAAGTCATCTTGGGTCAAGCGACTCGTCGCTTTTCTCATGAAGGTCATTCCCTCATCGATTCGTCGCTTGAGGGGGTAGTCACACTTAGTCACCAATCAACAAGCACACACCCAATCAAAGCAATGACATGCATTCAAAGAATCATTGACAAAGACAATTACGCTCCTGCTTGGGGCAGTAAACAAGCAATCATTAAATTGATCAAACACTTGGTATTCCCGAAGCATGAACACAAGGTTCCCCCTGTGGATAAAAGGTTACGCCCTTTGCCTAATCATGACTGATCAATGTCCAAGCTCAAGTCACACCTCACCAAAATAGGTTAACACTTGAAATCAAATTCCTTAGCTCGTCAAAAGCAAGGATTCAAGAATGCATGCCCTTTCCATACTTGGGGCATCAAAATTTGGTTAGGTTACCAAGAAACCCTAATCATTAGTGCTTTGGTTATCTATTTTTGCTCAGCACTGCATCACCCGTAGCGCTTCCCAAAAAGGGGCATCTGTAGACACCAAAACAGCACCAATCCGATTATGTGACTGCAAACACTGATCGCATTGACATACACAGCTTTCAGGGCAGCCCTCAGAGGTCAAACAGTGGTCCTAGCCACTTACATAGCAGTTCAGAAGGTCGAAAAATAAACAAAGCAATGCTGGTCATTTTAACAAGCCTTTATCAAAACAAAGCCTTTATCAAAACAAAGCCTTTATCAAAACAAAGTCTTAAGTAAAACAAAGTCTTAAGCAAAAGAAAGTCTTAATCAAAAGAAGGCCTTGGCCGAAGTGTCGCGATATCACGACACTTTGGCGCCCAAGGCAAAGCCTTGGCCAAAGTGTCGCGATATCGCGACACTTCGGCACCCAAGGCAAAAGCCTTGGCCGAAGTGTCGCGATATCGCGACACGTCGCGATATCGCGACGTCGCGATATCGCGACACTTCGGCGCCCAAGGCAGAGCCTTGGTCGAAGTGTCGCGATATCGCGACGTCGCGATATCGCGACACTTCGGCATTTGCGCCTGGGCAGATTTTAAGCATTCAAAGGCAGAATTCAACCCGTTAAAAGTAGACATTAAACAATTAAAAGTGCACGTTAACCAACAAAGGCGGACTTTAAACAAATACAGGCATTTTGACAAAGATACAAAAATGGGCATTAAACAACTGGTAGTGGAAGTCAGTCAGTTACGTGGGCCGTTGGAGGACTGTCACAGTGGCATTCATGAAAGCCCGAGTCGTGGAGGACTTTCCTCTCTCGTGGAGACACGACCGCCACATGGCACCTATGACCAACACGTGGCGCTTATGCACGCCTATTCAAAGAGACCCCCTGGGTCTATAAAATGGTGGATTTTTCCACCCAAAGGACAGGTTGGCAGGCATTTTGAAAGCAACGAAGTGCTGTCAAACTAAACACCCGATTGCACTCCTTTTCGATTCATCCCTTCTACACCCGTAATCTCTTTCGCAGGAGAGGTTATTGGTGGCTGCTAGAAGGTGAATCCGAACCTTCAAACCCGACATTGGACCACAGTAATCCATCGATTCGCCGACACCACATTCTCTGAGATTTTGAGCCCATCCCTAGTGGATTGGCGTCAAAATCAAGTTTTAACGGGGCGGCCCGCTTGGGCACCCCACACTTTTTGTTAGTTGCATGATTAATCCATTCGGTCATTGCATGTTGTTTTGCATTATGCTTTATGTTGTTTAAATAGTTCACGCTTTACGTTCGAATATATCATGCATTACGTTTTTTGTTCGAGTATATCTTGCATTACACTTTACGTCTAATCTAGATTTCAGAAGATTTTAGTGAATATATCATGCTTTTGTCGATTGTTGTCCCACTAACCTGCAGGTAACAACATTGGATATCATCGAATTCGTCTCAAGACGAATACAAATTTCACCGACTATTTTAATGGCAGTGGCTATCTGGTGATATTTTTCGATTTCTGTCAAAATTGCAGGTTGCTTAGAATCGTTTTGTTTACCGATTTAATTAACCTTTTACATGCATATTTCATTAATTTCAAAGAACAAACTTTTCCCATTTGCAGTAGGTGCTACTAACAATGTCATTGTTTCTTTGATCGCAGGAGAAGCAGAACCAAGGATTCATTATCGCAAGCGGCGACAACATTCTGGCCCGCCCATTTTAAATGTGGGCATGCGGAAGAGGGAAGACTAAGTCACGATTGTAATCCAAAAACTCATTTAAACGCTCCTAACCCCTAAAAAGGAAGGATGCACCTTTGTAACCGAGGTTAAAAGAATTCAATAAAAGGGCTGTGATTTCTCTAAATTCTTTATCTCCGTTCGAGTGGCTTCTTTCATTTCATGCTTTGCACTCCTTAAGACTTAGGCGTTTATCTGTATTTTGAATGTATCGCAAATAGTTTTTCTTTCAAAACTTTCGGAATCTCATGCTTTCACAAAGTAAGTTAAATTAAAGGTATATGAAGTGGATAATTTTTTTGCAGTGATATTTCATTGTCTTGAAGCACATAAGTGGTTGTTCAAATCAAGTGGTTGATACCTTGAACAAAATAAATTTATTGGTAAACATGATGTAAATTGAAGTCATTAGATTTGATGCTATTAAGGAGATTTATGCTAATCATGTAGGCTTAGATGAAGTTTTGGAAACATGTAGTAATCCTACTACAAGGGATAGGACACCATGGTTGGATTACTTCATGCAAGAATTATTGTTATTCAAGGGAAAAAAATTATGCATACCACGAATTTCGATGAGGGAGAACTTGATACACAAAAAGCATAGTAGAGGATTATCTAGACACCTTGGCATGGATAAAACAATGAGTCAACTTTGTGCAAGTAACTATTGGGCTATCATGAATGTAGATATCAAAAGTCTTGTGGTATATTATAGAGTTTTTCAGCATGCCAAAGGAAGGAGACAAAATATTGAGTTGCATCAACCATTACCAATACCAAAGAGGCCATGGGAGGATATTGATCATGCATTCCATGCAAAGGTAAAAATGAGGGGATAAATAAGGCTAGCAGTTCCATCATCCTGCAATTAGACAATTTTATTTTTAGAAAAGAATTAAATTATTTAATGAATAAAGTAGAAGTTCCACTGTAAGAAGTAGTTGGTAACTCATTATATCTTATGCTTATAAAAAAGAGAGGAGAAATAGAGAAACAAGGGATATTGAGAGTGAGAAGAAAGAAAAAATGTCATGTAACATGAACTTTACCTTTTAACCTCTCAAAAATAAAATAAACAATTAAATATTATTATTTCAAAACCCTGTGTTATTTTTGGGAGTGAGTTTTAGCCATTGTAAGAAAGATAGTCTTATTTTTCTTGTGCAAGTCATAGGAAGCCAATTGAATATTTGAAGGTGTGGTTGATGAAGACCATTTTGGTTGAGGAAGGTGAAAAGAAGAATATTACCCTTATAATTTCTTGAAATAGATTGTACAATTACATGGTTGCATAAGGATTATACGGTTATCATATTGTACAGTTGCACAAGAGTTGTATGGTTATCAAGTTGTACAATTACTAGATTGTAAAGGTGCATAATAGTTATACAATGATCAGGTTGTACGATTGCATAAGGGTTATACGGTTATTGGGTTGTATGATTGCCAGGTTGTACAATTATCGGGTTGTATTGTTATAGAATTGTATGGTTGCATAAGGGTTGTACGATTGTCAGGTTGTATGGTTGTCGAGGGTTGTATTATACGTTTTTCATGTTGTATGATTTTCAAGTTGTATGATTGTAGGATTCTATAATTATATAGTATAAAAAACAACACAAGGGCTTAGACATTGCAAGATTAAATCGTACCATTGTATAGTTATTCAATTATATAGTTGTTTATAAGAGTGGGTACATGTATGGTTGTATGCTTGGAAACCAAACCATACAAGTGTACGATTAGTGGGGAGTGTAGTGAATATGTTTTTCTGCATCACCTAAATTAAATACCTCACCTCTCTATACTAGACTTGTTGGATCTCCCTCATACACATTATTGGTGGAGTTTTAAAAAACAAATCGATAAAAGAACCCATTGGGATCCCAAAGAGGCCAATAATCAACACTTTGATGACTGAATTGTTGGATAATTTATGAATTGTGTAAGAGTTAAATGCATTATTTTGGAATTCTAATTATTGTCTTGTAGGTATGTGAGGAGTAAACCATCATTAAGGAGTTTCTCGAGGGAATAATTTCACACCACAAGGGCAACCATCCAAAGGTTTTGATGTCCCACTTTTTGAGTTTCAAGTAGGACATATTTCAATCTAGGATTTCTATTTATCATTTTATCTTTAGTTTTAGCATTGAATGATTTTTCTTGTGCATGTTTATTTACTTTAATTTTTTTTTTGCAATTCAACCTTAAATGGATAACTTGGGGCTTGGTCCATGTATCAAGTAAATCTATGGTTCTAGATTTGAACAAAGAGACCCCAATTGATGATCTGATTCTAATTTTATTTTGTAGGTTATTTTGTATTGTAATATTCTAATTTATTTTCTTGCTAGTCGGGGTGCTACAGGTTGTAGTCTTCTATTTTGTGAAGTCTTTTTCCATAGTCATTGTTTCTCATGCTTGGATTCAATTCAATGTTTTTGATCTTGACTTAACATTTTTAACCCTTTCCTGATATTTTTGACCCATGCCCAATATTTTTGACCCCAAATTTTTCCCTTTGTTCAATATTGTCGTCTTGTATTCGGTGTTTATGTCCTTTTTTTAGTATTTTGTTTGCAATCTAGTGATTTTGATCCTTTTCCCATGTTTTTCACCCCTGCCTAGCATTTTTTACCCTTGCCTAGCATTTTTTCCCTAAAATATGTATACCCTTGCTCAACATTTTTGTCCTTTGTTCAATATATATGTATTCTATTCAACAATTTGGACCCTTATCTAGTATTTTAGACTTTGATGCAGTGTTTTTGGATAATCTTGAGAAACAAGTCTAGATTCCCATGCTTTACTCTATTTTCAGTCCCAAGATAGGTATATTATAACCCATTCTCAATTATAGTTTATTAAAGGAGATCTTTTGTTTACATGTTTACAAAAAACATCAATTTCAAGTTGTAAATTTGTGAAATCATAGAATTGATGAATAAAAAGTTATATATTTTACAATCACTTATTTTTGTGATAGTAGTTATCTTTATACGTTCCTTGGATAATGATCAATTTCATCATGCATTTTTAGGTAGTGGTCTTCCTCACTAAAGTTCAAATAAAAATAACTCTTTAATCTCATAATTTTTCTATCATTTTGATCAAATGTTGAGTCTTGTTAGTATGAAACTAATGTTTTAGAATAAGCCTATACATAAATTATTCTTGTACGGGGAAATTGCTGCAGGAATTTGTTCTGCATTCCCCCCCCCCCTTATCTATGAAGCAACCTCTTCTCACTTAACACGAAATTTGCTCGTTCAATAATCTCATAGATTTGAACCGTGGTTCCTTGTCTTCATATTTCTGCTTCGTGTAAACGCGCATATAGTCGCCACACAAGTACTTTGGATAAACGAGCTGTTGATCACCGTCGGTGCTGGTTTCATTGGTAAGCTCCGGCGCAGGATAGATCATTGGATTATATGATGGATTATAGAACGACGCCAGTGACAAACGGTTGCCATTGTTGGGGAGAAGAATGCGATGCCATGCGCTCTTATATTTGCCGTTGCTTATGGATTCCAACTGATCGCCGGTGTTGACAACAATCGCATAGCGCAGGGGCTGTACATCGATCCATTTGCCATCACTCAGCACCTCAAGGTCGGGCACTTCGTTCGCTTGAAAAAGAAGAATGAGACCGCCTGCATCGGTGTGGGCACGAATGCTGTTGATGAGGTCGGGTCTTGGGCACGGTGGATAATGGCTCATTTTGGTACCGAAGAATGGCTTCTCTTCACCACCTTTCCCTCCGGTAAATACTCGCTTGATATAGTCTTTGTCCAGCCCTAGATTAAGGCTTATTATCTCCAGCAATTTCTCTGTCAGGGCAAATATCTCCTTCCCGAACTCCTGGATCGTTTCCCTGCAACAAATGTAAACATAAATTCTTGGTTAAATTCAAGCCATGAATTGAATCAAATATTTCAATGGTTACATCTTTGCAAGCGACTGTTGTTAACTAAACCGTCTTACTAAAGTGTCAAACGGTACCGGCATAGTTTTAAATTTCGACATTCATGCGATTCTCATCCATCAAGTGTAGCTTCCATTATGTTGAGTAAGCTTACTTGAAATCATTGGGTTCCGAAGGCCACGAATTTGCCTCCTGCATTTCGTGTACTTGGAAAACATCTTCCCAATCCATGTTCCCAATTTTGGGAGGTGTGTTGCCGTTGGCCTCGGCCACTATGGCGTTGTTGAGCTCCTTTTCAGGCAACGACTCGTTGAAAAGTCTCTCTCTGTTGAGTTTATAATGTTGTGAGCACACCTGCTTCACACGGTCCATAAGGCTATGCGATATGCCATGGTTTACAAGCTGATAATGGAAAAATAGCATTAGTTCATGGTGAGACATGTATCTATTGATCCAGCAGGTTTAAATTCGAATATTTTGAGTAAACTCACTTGAAATCATTGGTTTCCGAAGGCCATGAATTTGCCTCCTGCATTTCGTGTACTTGGAAAACATCTTCCCAATCCACGTTCTCAATTTTAGGAGGTGTGTTGCCGTTGGCCTCGGCCACAAGGGCGTTGTTGAGCTCCTTTACAGGCAACGACTCGTTGAACAATTTCTCTCTGTTGAGTTCATAATGTTGTGAGCACTCCTGCTTCACACGGTCCATAAGGCTATGCGATATGCCATGGTTAACAAGCTGAAAATGGAAAAATTGTTGGAAATATTAAACCACATTTCACGCCTCCCGCAAGTGCTTCGCTGCGAAGCAGAAAAAACATGCCCCCTGAAGATGCTTCGCTGCGAAGTAATTTCAATCTGGCAGTTCGTCCATCAGTTTTGCGAAGCAGTGTCCAGGCACGGGAAACGAGCGCCTGACATCACACATGCGAGTAGGTAGGGTTGTTCGGTGATTGGTTGAAAACCCTCTTCGACATTTATTTTTGTCAGTCGGTTGGTGAAAGTTTTCCCGCCCATTGTCCTCATCTCCCGTCTATAAATACCGGACCTGTTGTCATTTCGGATAGTAGTTGGAGGAATTGCGAGCACAGAGCAGCTGTTGTAGTAGGGTTTCAAGTGTGGAACAGCAGAGGAAAGCAGCAACAGAGCCGCAGACAGTCGGAGAAGGGAGCAACCGCCTCCAAGAAATATCCATCTTGTTTATCCTACAACCTGGTTGCAGATGTTTGTAAAAGCTTCAGCTAAAGAAGCCCTGTAATCCGTTTTATATGATAAATAAAATCTTTGCATTTCCAATCTGTGTTATTTTAGGTTTTTTCTTTTTTGAAACGAAGTTTCTCATCCGAAGTCGCACTTCGGTTAAACCTACCCCAAACACCAAGTCCGTGTCAAAATCTCCCGAAGTCGGAGATCCGTTGGTTACAGTTCTGAAGCTGTTCTTCGGCTATATTCTGTCCAAAGTTGGACTTCGGGATTTTGCTGCCCCGAAGTGGCACTTTGGAGCCACTTTGCTCGAAGCTGCCAAAGTTGGCTTTAACTAGTGCTTGGCAGCCTTTTGAAAAATTGCCACTTCGGCAATAGTTCTTCCGAAGCAGCCACTTCGGAAGTAATTTGTGCGAAAAACACTCGAAGCACTCATTGCTGGGTAAACATTTGCGAAGCTCCCTACCTCTTGTCATTTCACGATTAAATTCCTCGAAGCTCCATCCATAGTGCTAAATCTTGTGAAGCATCTTTTAATTAACGCAGCCCAAATCCTTCAAATTGGTATCAAAGCCTATTGTGTTGTGACGCAGAAGATTGAAGCATGGCTTTCAAAAATAATTCCCTACAGTTGCAGATCTCGTGATTTAACGGCAAGAACTATGATTACTAGAGTATACAAATTAAGATTTTGTTCGGGTCTTAGGAGTTGTGAGACTTGGTGGAGAATGGGTACCCAGAACCAGTAGATGCAGCAGCACTGGCCGCCCTCTCTCAAGCTGACAAGGATTTTTTGAAAGAGAATACGAAGAAGGACCAGAAGACCCTCTTCTACATCATGCAAGTGGTCGAGGAGACCATCTTCCCATGGATTGCATCAGCCACCAAGGCCAAGCAGGCCTAGGAAATTTTGGCCAGTTCCTATCAGGGCACCAACAAAGTGAATTTGGTGAAACTATATATGCTCAGGAGGGAGTTTGAGAACCTATAAATGAGTGAGTCTGAGTCGATGAGTGATTTCTTCACCCAAACAACTGATGTCATCAACCAGATGTGGTTGAATGGAGAGATTATGTAGAACCATAGGATCATGGAGAAAATTCTACAGAGTCTACCAATAAAGTTTGACTCTATCATAATTACAATAGAGGAGTCAAGGGACTTGAAAACCCTCTCGATGGACGAGCTCATGGGTTCTCTATAGACACATGAGAAGATGTTGAGCCGCTTAATTCAGTGTCCCACCAAGAGTGTGAAGGGAAAATTTTTGGAGGAAGCCTGGAGCAATCTGAAGCCAAGTGTGACTCATTTATGAGTTTTTGGCTGCATTGCATATGCACATGTTCCAGATGAGAAAAGGCCTAGATGACAAAGCTAAAAAATGCATTTTTACAGGGTACAATGAACAAGCAAAGGCATGCAGACTATACAATCTGGTGAAAAAGAAACTTGTCATCAGTTGAGATGTGAAGTTCTTAGAGGATGAAGCTTGGAACTAGAAGTCAAAGACTAGTTAGCCTAAACCAACAATTATTGAACCTGTAAACTTGGAGGAAGATAGTGTGCAGCCACCTATATCTTCAAGCAGTAATAGTGGTGCTAGCAGCAGCACAGCCTCATCATCTCAGTCACCTCTACTTGCAAGCAGAATTCTAAACTTGAGGACTCCGATGAAGACGAGGAGCTTGAAATACATATATGAGGTAACCCAAAATCTGACAGATAAAGAATATTCTGATTTTGCCTTCTTTACTGAGTGTGATCTAGTGGAGTTGGAAGATGCAAGTCAGAATTGCAAATGGGTGAAAGCAATGGATGAAGAGATAGCAGCCATTGAGAAGAATGAGACATGGCAGCTGGTTGATCTTCTAGCAGGGAAAAAGACCATTGGGGTCAAGTGGGTGTATAAAACAAAGTTCAACGCCCAAGGAGAAGTTGACAAGCATAAGACCAGATTAGTGGCGAAAGGCTACAAGCAGAAGTATGGCATTGACTATCATGAGGTGTACGCACCTGTAGCCAGACTTGACATAGTTAGAATTATTTTGGCATTGGCAGCTCAGAAATGTTGGAGTGTGTACCAGATGGATGTCAAATCTGTCTTCCTAAATAGAGTGTTGGAAGAAGAGGTCTACATAGACCAGCCACCCGGATATAAAATACAAGGGCAAGAAGACAAGGTCCTAAAGCTGAAGAAGGCCATGTATGGGCTGAAGTAAGCACCCCGAGCATGGTATAGTCGAATTGATGGCTACTTTTAGGAGAACGGGTTCACTAAATGCCCATATGAGCACACCCTATATCTGAAGACAAATGCAGAGGGTGAGATGATCTGCTTGTATGTGGACAATCTGATATAAACTGGTAATAGCAACAACCTATTTGAGCAGTTCAGAATAGCCATGAAGACCAAGTTTGAAATGACAGACATGGGGTCGATGAAATTTTTTCTTGGCATTGAAGTTGACCAATCAGCAGATGGCATCTTCATCTCTCAGGGCAAGTATGCTAAGGATGTCCTAAAGCATTTCAATATGGAGGACATTAAACCTGCCATCACACCGGTTGTCACTGGTTTGAAGTTAAGCAAGACTGACAACAACTAAAGCATTGATTCAACTCTCTATAAAAGGTTAGTTGGAAGCTTGATGTACGTGACTGCAACCAGGCCAGATTTTATGTTCATCATGAGTTTAATCAGTAGGTTTATGGAGTCACCCAAAGACACTCATTGGCAAGCAGGTAAGAGAATTCTATGATATGTCAATGGCACGAGAAACCACGAATTCCACTATGCCAGACAAGACCATCTTGAACTGATTGGATACACTAATAGCGATTGGGCTGGTAGCATAGATGATCGAAAGAGCACTTTTGGATATGCCTTCCATTTTGGATCCGGAGTTGTCTCTTGGTCCTTGAAGAAGCAACCAATTGTTGCTTTATCTATAGTAGAGTCAGAGTATGTTGTTGCCACCTCAACCATGTACCAGGTAGTCCGGCTGAGAAGAGTTCTGAGTGAACTTCATCATCTGCTGGAAGCAACAACAATAATATTTTGTCACAATAATTCTGCCATCACCCTCTCAAAGGACCTAGTCTTCTATGGCTGGACAAAGCACATAGATATCCGGTATCATTTCAGTATGATTGTAGTTTTGCAGGTCCAAGGAGCAAGTAGTTGACATCTTCACAAAACCTTTGAAGGAGGAGGCCTTCGCTAGGTTGCAGGAAATGTTGGGTGTTAAAGAATTTATGAAATCTGGTTTAAAGGAGGATGTTGGAAATATTAAACCACATTTCACGCCTCCCACAAGTGCTTCGCTATGAAGCAAAAAAAACATACCCCTTGAAGATGCTTCGTTGTGAAGTAATTTCAATCTGGCAGTTCACCCATTAGTTTTGCAAAGCAGTGTCCGGGCATGGGAAACGAGCATCTAACATCACACATGTGAGTAGATAGGGTTGTTCGGTGATTGGTTGAAAACCCTCTTCGGCATTTATTGTTGTCATTGGTTGGTGAAAGTTTTCCAGCCCATTGTCCTCATCTCTTGTCTATAAATACCGGACCTGTTGTCATTTCAGATGGTAGTTGGAGGAATTGCGAGTGCAGAGCATCTGCTGTAGTAGAGTTTCAAGTGTGGAACAGCAAAGGAAAGCAGCAATAGATCCGTAGATAGTCGAAGAAGGAAGCAGCCGCCTCTAAGAAATCTCCATCTTGTTTACCCTACAACCTGGTTGCAGATGTTTGTAAAAGCTTCAGCTAAAGAAGCCCTGTAATCCGTTCTATATGATAAATAAAATCTTTGCATTTCCAATCTGCGTTATTTTAGGTTTTGTCTTTTCTGAAACAGAGAGTTTCTCATCCGAAGTCGCACTTCGGTTAAACCTACCCCAAACACCAAGTCCGTGTCAAAATCTCCCGAAGTCATAGACTCGTTGGTTACAATTCTGAAGCTGTTCTTCGGCTATATTCTGTCCAAAGTTGGACTTCGAGATTTTGCTGCCCCGAAGTGGCACTTTGGAGCCACTTTGCTCGAAGCTGCCAAAGTTGGCTTTAACTAGTGCTTGGCAGCCTTTTGAAAAATTGCCACTTCGACAATAGTTCTTTCGAAGCAGCCACTTCAAAAGTAATTTGTGTGAAGCAGCCGCTTCGCTTGAAAAACACCCGAAGCACTCATTGCTGGGTAAACATTTGCGAAGCTCCCTACCTCTTGTCACTTCACGATTAAATTCCTCGAAGCTCCCTCCTCACTACTAAATCTTGCGAAGCATCTTTTAATTAATGCAGCCCAAATTCTTCAAAAATAGCATTAGTTCATGGTGAGACATGTATTTATTGATCCGTATGCGATGAATCAATCTACAAACCACATGGAAGATAGAGAGATAAAATAGATAGAAATGTCTACACATACCTGAAAGAATCCAATATTCTTACAAGCCTCGTCAATTTGATCCATGACGATTTCTCTATCCCTTCCATTTATATTTTTAATGTCTATGACAGGAACGCCTATTTTTCTCATGAAATATCAGAAATGGAAAATGAATGAATAAAAATGCTCTATAAGATTGGTGATGCACAGTAGCATAGCTAAAGGATACAGAATTACGTGTTATTGTTTGTCTTCTTTGCTGTTGCTGGTGCTCTTCACCAGATGGTCCTATATAGATATATAGATGTTGTTGGTCTCCTCTCTGCAGTGGCAACTGGATTTTCTCATGATTACCTAATTCAGCCGAGTCAATGTGAATCTGCCTTTGCCAGGTCTACTCATAGAAACATTCAACAATTCAAATAACGTCTATAAAACTGAGAACAATGTTGACCATTAACGACTATAAATAATATGTATATATCTTCAAGCTTGATCCATTTGATTTATTGATTTGTCCTACACAGATTTATGAATCGACCAATCATCTATTGTGCCTTTTGGAATGAAATTTAATCATAAGAATTTTCCCCTAAACTTGTGTATTGTACTTTTCACCAGTTTTAACCTGAATTTTGGGGGAGAAGGTTCCATCAACTTCAGAATTTATAAAATTTAACCAAATGATCTCCAAATTTCACAAATTTAATATCGTTGACAACAAGTTCGAACCCAATTATATTTAACCATCATTTGACCCATTAGAAAGCCTTCATACAAAAACTTTGTGCTGAAAAAATGTTGCCAATTTTTTAAAGCATTTGGCGAGTTTGACCTATCTGCAATTTTGCAAAAATTAGCATATTTGTGATTATTTAGCATTTTTGCAACTATTTGGTATTTTTACTAGCCCTTAATATTTTTATAAAACCACTGCTACTGTAGTTCTAGTAGCATGACTCTCAATCACCTCTAGTTTTGGTAACTACGTAGGAAATCAAGCTAATTTTAAATTTCTTATATGAACTTCTAATTCGACATAATTAACTCCCTAATCCATATCTTAATTAGTTTATGTGACTACCAATCAGGGTAGTTAACCCTATGTAAAATAAAGCTAATTGAGCAATTAAATGACCTAATGATACGAGAGCATCTAGCTTGGGAGTATCCATCGAACATCACCTAACTCAAAACTAGGAGTAACCAACTAGCGACAACTGCCTGTGCATTCCATGCAAAGGATAAAAATGAATGAATAAAATAAGGCTAGCATTTCCACCACCATCCAAATAAATGATTTTATTTTTAGATAAGATATGAATTAATTAATGAATAAACTACAAGTTCCATCGTAAGAAGTAGTTGGCAACTTATTGTATCTTGTACTTATAAATAAGAGAGGACAAATAGAGAAACGAGGGAGGTTGAGAGTGAGAAGAAAGAAAAGAGGTTAAGTAACATAAGCATTGCCTTGTAAGCTCGAAAAAAAAAGTAAAAAATTAAAGATTATTATTTTCGAGTCCTGTGTTATTTTTAGGATTGAATTTTAGACGTTGCAAGAAAGATTGTATGTCCTGTTTTCTTAAGCAGGTCATAGGAGGTCGATTGAAGATTTAATATTGTGGTTGATGAATATCAGTATGGTTGAGGAAGGTGAAAAGAGAAATATTACTCTCATAATTGCTTAAAATAAATTGTACAATTGCACAGTTGCATAAGGGTTGAATATTTACCTGATTGTATGTTTACATAAGAGTTATATGATTACCATGTTGTATAGTTGTTGGATTATATAGTTGTATAAGGGTTGTATTATTATTGGGTTGTACAGATTATATGATTGCATAAGGGTTGTACTATTACTATGTTGTACAATTATTGGGTTGTACGGTTACCATATTATATGGTTTCATAAGGGTTGTATGGTTTTTGGGTTGTACAATTTAAAGAACCACACAATGACCTAGATATTTCTAGAACAAATCATACATTTTTATAATTTTTTCAATCGTACACATTTTTTGGAGAGTGGGTGCACATATAGTCATACAATTGGAATCCAAATAAACAAGTGTATGGTTAGTGTAGAGTGTAGTGTGAATTTTTTGCTGCATTATTTTTGTATTAGAGCTTGAAGATCTTTGGGGATTGGTACGTACTAAATAAATGTTGACATAGTGGGGAAGAGGATGACCAAAGGAAATCAAAATGTAAATATAGCTAAAATTCTAAGAGGTATTATCGAAAAACTCAAAGTGATTAAAACCACTCAAAGAAAAGATATTCATCTTGAGGAAGTTAATGACAATGAAGAAGCAGAGGTTGATCATGTAGAAGATCAAGAAGAAGAGCAAGTGGAAGAAACTGATGAACGATTGATCCGAGAAATTTCTAATCTAGGTCAAAAGCCTAAGATAGAAACTTCATCATATAATGGAAGACTAAATTCTAGATTAGGGATTTGGTTTTGGCACATTTGCAAAAGGAAACTTTTTCTAAAGGTACGTATAATAATCTCAACTAGAAGAAGATTAAACCATGTAAGGTCTTGAAGATGTTTACCACAAATGCATATGAACTTGAGCTTTCGAAAGGGATCAACATATCACTGATATTTAATGTAGCCAATCTCTATCCATACTATGGTCAACCTATTGATGAGGATGAAGCTCACACAACGAATATCCTAGAAAATAAATGGATCACACATTTTACTAAGAAGAAACACAATACAATTGAAGCTATTACAGACTCGAGAGTGGTAATAAATGCAAGAGGTAAGGCATATCATGAATTTCTAGTTAAGTGGAAGAATAAAAATGTTGACACTGTTACATGGCTAACCTCCTTCTGAGATAACTAAGTATGGAGTATATGTTGATGACTTCTATAATGTTCACAAAATATTTTTCTTTTGTTACCCAATGAGTATGATGTAGGTTCACCCAATAGATATCAACTGACTCAAAACTAGGAGTAACCAGCTTCTTGGGCTTTTCTATTCAGCATTTTGAGGAAGTTCAGTTTGTGAGGATTGTTTCAACCTTGTTAAGGCTTGTATTTCATCGACCTGGTTATCGGTATTTGTCAACGATTCTTCAGTAGGTTTCTTTTCCTCTTGTCGTGGTCTGAGATAGGGGGATTCATTGTATCCTTTCCTTTTTATTCTCATGGTGGAGGCTCTAGGAAGAATGATTTCTAGGCATCGCAATGAGTTGGGGATGCACCTGACGGTTCCTTGCAACCCGATCTCACATCAACAATTTATAGATGATACTCTTCTTTCATGTGTGGCATCGGTGGTCATTTCTAGGGAAGTGAAAGCCATCTTGGACTATTATGAGAAGGCAGTTGGTTAGCAAATAAGTTTTTTGAAGAGCAATCTCTTTTTCATTAACACCCCAAAAGTACGATAGAGGATTACAAATATATTGAATTTTCGGATAGCCTCTCTTTCCTCCTCGTACCTTGGTCTTCCTCTTTTTGGGAGGGTTAAGAGTGATATGTGGTCCCCTATGATCAAAATAATTCAACGTAAGTTAACGACATGGAAGGGGGCCCTTCTGAGCCAAGCCGACAAGGTGGTCTTGGTACATAGCACTTTGCAGAGTATCCCGATCTATTTTATGTCTTTATTTCATGTCCCTGGGAAAGTGGCATCTAAGATTGATAGTATTTGTAAAGCTTTCTTATGGGTAGGCCCAAAACTCAAAGGTAGGTTCCATCTCATTTCCTAGGAGTAACTCTACGAAAAGAAGAATGTTGGGGGCTTGAATTTGAAAAGTGTTGATAGAATGAACAAGGCCCTGGTGGCAAAGCTAGGTTGGAAGGTCACCTCCAATGACAATCGACTATGGTGTCAAATATTGAAGGCCAATTATAATTTTGATTCCTTTATTTATGATTTTCTCCCCTCTGGAGGTTCTGATTCTGGAACAACCTGGTAAAATTAAAGGACTTTATTAACCAGAACTATAGGTGGATAGTTGGTAATGGGAGGCAAGTTAATTTTTGGGACGATGTGTGGTTGAGAGATCGACCTCTAAATGAAGACGCTCGTTTTAGGGATCTTATTGATGGGTCTAGGGCTGTCGGCTTGGTGAATGTTGTGGATTTCACTAAGGTCTGTGGGAATAGAATTGTTTGGTCCAATTCTCCAAGGATGGTGAGGAATGCCAGGGATTCTCAAATGTGGTCTCTACTCATGGAGGATCTCCGTCTCTATGTGGTTCAACAAGTCAACATGGAGGATTGTCTGATCTAGAAGGCAAAAAATGTAGGCCTTTACTCTATGAAGACTTCCTATGAGCTTCTTAGTGAGGACGATGGTGGTTTTTTCCCACATGGCTCCATTTGGCTTAAGCACCTAACTCCTAGAGTAAACATGTTTTTTGTTTGGTGGCTCAAAACAAGATTCTTACAATCGAGAATATTCATAAAGAGGCTAGAGTTTGATTAATAGATGCTATATGTGTAAATATGCATGGGAATCAACTTCACATTTACTCCTCAACTACGAAGTATTTAAGGATATTTTGTTGTCTATCCTTAAGTGTCTGGGTGTTAATTGGGTTTTTCCTAACTCTGTGATAGACTATATTTTATAGTGGATTCCCCCCTTCTCGTCACCTAAGCTAAAGTTATTTTAGAGATTTTTGCTATCACATGTTATGTGGGGTGTTTGGAAGACGAGGAATACCTCGATTTTTAGGGATAAGGATTTTTCTTCTCATCATTTGAGTGTTCACATTTTGGGAAAGATGGTGGAGAATGTTTTGTGTGCCAATTTGGAGTCGGAACTACTGGAGTCTTCCATCCCTAGTGAAATTTTGGTTGACCAAAGTCTAGGCTTTAGGCACGTGGATCACCCTCCTCTTGTGCCCGATACTAGGAACATGGTTTATTGGGCCCCTCCTCCCATGGGCTAGGTTAAATTAAATTTTGATGGGTCCTCTAGAGGCAATCCCAGATTGGTTGGTGCGAGAGGGGTCATTCATGATGATAAAGGAATCTTGGTCTTTGCCTACACCAAACCTATTGGTGTGAATTCTTCTCAGGCTACTGAAGTGAGGGTGGCTTTCTTAGGGTTGTCCCTTTTAAAATATTTTGGTTTTAGCATAGCTATAATTGAATACAATTCGTTAAATGTCATCAGAATGCTCAACGGATCCTGCCACATCAGTTGGAAAGTGGCTAATTTAATTGATGAGGCAATGGGTTTGTCTCACGCTCTGGAAGCAATTCAAATTTAGCATATTTTTAGAGAAGAAAATTTGACTGCATATTTAATGGGAAATATGGGGGTAAATCTCTAGGGATTTATGGTTTGGCATAGGGATTTATCTCCTAAGGTCATCAACCACATCCATAATAACATTCATTAAATGGTGGTTGGTGGCTAGTGCTTTCTTGCTGGGGGATGGGATTTTCAAGTATTAGTCGTAGTGGATGGGCGACTTATTTTCTTCCCTGTGGCACCTTGGAAGAACCCTTGTTTCAAATTTTAAATTCTAAAACCTGCTCGTCTGTGCGCCTTAGTTGTAAGGGAATGTCTCGAAGCTTCCCAAGCTTCCTTTAGAAGGTTCTCTCTACATGAGGTCCTCCTTTTGCTTTTCGCTTGAGGTACGGGCTTTGGTTTGCAGACTGGCCTTGGGTTGCTCCATGGGTACCTTTTCCAATATGCATTGAGTTTTGGTGGCTTCTTTTCTATTTGAGCTATCAGGTAGACCCAGAGGATGGAGATATCTCCTTTCATCGAGATTGGTTCACATCCTTTCTCCTCTAGAATTCATACCTTAAAATATTCACTTTTTTCTGTCACCTTTGGAGATGTTGTTTGCAATGTGTCCATTAGCCTGTGCTCCTCCTCTTCGTTTCCTTTCATTTTTCTTGCCAGTTGGAGGTGTGGTGGGGGTTCGTCATCTAGGTTAGGGTCTGGGTGGTAGTTTTTCTTCTCCCCTTAATCATAAAAGTCCTTGCCCATAGTGGGTTTTTTGAGCTCCTTCTAGTTTTTGTGTTCATTTTTTTCCCATGTATGCTCTCCTTCCTTCTGTGTCCTTGTGGAGAAGCTCTGGTATTCCTGGTGCTCACGAGATGTCTATGGGAAGTTTTTACATGTTTAACTTTGATGGCTTCATTTGGCCTGGTTCAGGTAAGTTGGTGTTTTTATTCTCGATATGTGTTTGGTGCCTTTTATCCTATGATGTGTGTGTGGATGAATTTCTTCCTAGCTTCCCTGTGTGGTCTACAGTTGGTATTTTTACCTGGTGTCTTGTATCCTTATCGAATAAAGGGTAAATCTAGAGTTTGTAATGGTAATATACTCCTCGGGTAAAACTACAATAAATAAAAGTGTTATCCTCCATAGTCTTCACCTGATGAAAATCAAGCAACGTGTAGTTTGGAGCTCTGTTAAAATGGCTTTGGATTATGCTGAGGAGGCTGCCCATATGTCTGGAGATATTATTCATGAATTTGATTCTTTGATGTAGAACCATATCGGTTCTCTCACTGGTCAATTTATTTAGTTTTTCTTGGGTTAGTGGGCTCCTTCTTTTGTTTGTTTGCAGTGTATGTTCTATTCTTCTTCTATCTGAGTTATTACATGCTCTGTAAAAGGTTGTAGGATCCCTTTCAAAATCCTCTTTTCTCTTAATATTTCCAAAATAACAACCTACTATGCATTCCATAAAAAAGGATAAAAACAAGAAAATAAAAAAAGGCTAGAAATTCCACTATCATCCAATTAGATGATACAATTTTTAAAAAATAAATAAATTAATTAATGAATAAAGTAGAAGTTCCATTGTAAGAAGTAGTTGGCAACTCATTGTGTCTTGTGCTTATAAATAAGAGAGGAGAAATAGAGAAACGAGGGAGGTTGAGAGTGAGAAGAAAGAAAAGGGTTATGTAACACAAACCCTACCTTGTAACCTTGTAAAAAGAAAATAAAAATTAAAGATTATTATTTTATAGCCCTACGTTATTATTGTATCTTGTGCTTATAAATAAGAGAGGAAAAATAGAGAAACGAGGAAGGTTGATAGTGAAAAGAAAGAAAGGGGTTATGTAACACAAACCCTACCTTGTAACCTTGTAAAAAGAAAATAAAAATTAAAGATTATTATTTTAGAGCCCTACGTTATTATTGGGAGTGAATTTTAGCCATTGCAAGAAATATTGTATGTCTTGTTTTTCTTGTGCAAGTAATAGAAGGCCAATTGAATATTTTGAAGGTATGGCTAATGAAGGTCATTATGGTTGAGGTTGGTGAAAAAAATAATATTACCCTTATTGTTGCCTAAAATAGATTGTACAATTACACAATTACATAAGGGTTGTAAAGTTATTGAATTATACGGTTACTAGGTTAGGTTGTATGGTTTCTAGATTGTACGATTGCATAAGGATTATATGATTATTGGGTTGTATAGTTACTAAGGTGTACAATTGAATAAGGGTTGTACAGTTACTAAGGTGTATAATTGAATAAGGGTTGTACGATTATAAAGTTATATGATTAACAAATTGTAGATTTATATAAGGGTTGTACTGTTATTATATTGTATGATTATCAAGTTGTACGATCACCAGGTTGTATGGTTATCAGATTGTACATTTGCATAAGGGTTGTATGGTTATTGGGTTGTATAGTTTTCAAGGATTGTATTTTATGTTTGTCATGTTCTACGATTCCCGAGTTATATATTTTACAATCACTTCTTTTGTGATAGTAGTTATCTTTATACGTTCCTTGGATAATGATCAATTTCATCATGCATTTTTAAGTAGTGGTCTTCCTCACTAAAGTTGCAAATAAAAATAACTCTTAAATCTCATAATTTTTCTATCATTTTGATCAAATGTTGAGTTTGTTAGTATGAAATGTTTTAGAATAAGCCTATACATAAATTATTCTTGTACGGGGAAATTGCCGCAGGAATTTGTTCTGCATTTCCACCCCCTTATCTATGAAGCAACCTCTTCTCACTTATCACGAGATTTGCTCGTTCAATAATCTCATAGCTTTGAACCGTGGCTCCTTGTCTTCATATTTCTGCTTCGTGTAAACGCGCATATAGTCGCCACAAAAGTACTTTGGATAAACGAGCAGTTGATCACCGTCGGCGCCGGTTTCATTGGTAAGCTCCGGCGCAGGATAGATCATTGCATTATACGATGGATTATAGAACGACGCCAGTGACAAACGGTTGCCATTGTTAGGGGGGAAGAATGCGATGCCATGCGCTCTTATATTTGCCGTTGCTTATGGATTCCAACTGATCGCCGGTGTTGAAAACAATCGCATAGCGCAAGGGCTGTACGTCGATCCATTTGCCATCACTGAGCACCTCAAGGCCGGGCACTTCGTCGTCTTGAAAAAGAAGAATGAGACCGCCTGCATCGGTGTGGGCATGAATGCCGTTGATGACATCGTGTCTAGGGCACGGTGGATAATGGCTCATTTGGTACCGAAGAATGGCTTCTCTTCACCACCTTTCCCTAGATTAAGGCTTATTATCTCCAGCAATTTCTCTGTCAGGGCAGATATCTCCTTTCGGAACTCCTGGATCGTTTCCCTGCAACAAATGTAAACATAAATTATTGGTTACATTCATGCCATGAATTAAATCAAATATTTCAATGGTTACATCTTTGCAAGCGACTGTATTTGACTAAAACATCTTGATAAAGTGTCAAATGGTACCAACATAATTTTAAATTTCAACATTCATGCGATTCTGATCCAGCAGGTTTAAATTCGAATATGTTGAGTAAACTCACTTGAAATCATTGGGTTCCGAAGGTCATGAATTTGCCTCCTGCATTTCGTGTACTTGGAAAACATCTTCCCAATCCATGTTCTCAATTTTAGGAGGTGTGTTGCCGTTGGCCTCGGCCACAAGGGCGTTGTTGAGCTCCATTAAAAAAACGACTCGTTGAACAGTTTCTCTCTGTTGAGATCATAATGTTGTGAGCACACCTGCTTCACACGGTCCATAAGGCTATGCGATATGCCATGGTTTACAAGCTGATAATGGAAAAATAGCATTATTTCATGGTGAGACATGTATCTATTGATCCGTATGCGACGAATATATCTACAAACCACATGGAAGATAGAGAGATAAAATATATAGAAATGTCTGCACATACCTGAATGAATCCAAGACTCTTACAAGCCTCGTCAATTTAAGCCATGACGATTTCTCTGTCCCTTCCATTTATATTTTCAATGTCTATGACAGGGGTGAACACCATAATCAAAATAATCAAAATTAAAAGTACTAAATCCTAGCCAAAGAAAAGTAAGAGTGACTCTTCAAATAATCAAGATAAAGGGGGTGAACACCATAAAAAAAATCCCTAGTAAAGAATCCTAAAAAAACCGAGACTGACAAATAGTGTGATTATCACAACAACAATCGACATTCAAGGTAGGAGCATCCAGCAATTCAATAAATATTTATTGTGTGACAACCCCGTATATCCACTACACCATCACCTCTAGATTTGTAGGCTAATCAAAAAGGGAAGCGAACCATTGAATCCAAAACAAACATGACTATTGCTATTGCCACTGCACATGTTGCACAATAAGAGTCACAAGAAGGTTAACAAAGAGGAGTGACTATTTCGCTTAGAAGTATGGTTTAAGGGTAAGCTATCACATTTTACTATGAGTCAAAAAAAAAAAAAATTGATTCTACTCGTATGGTGAAGGATTTGAATATGCCCATCACATCACACGCACAACCATATCATCCAATATGCCCATCGCATCACACGCACAACCATATCATCTTGGATACTTATGATAAGGCAGAGACATTTGTTTTTATAGACACCTATTTTTTCCCCCTTGAAGATCCATTCGAGATGTTGCCAATTTCCTCTTGATTGATTGGACAAAATCACCAGCTTTAACCCAAATTTTGTGGATCAGGTGTCATCAACTTTATCATTTACAAAACTTAACCAAATGACCTCCAAATTTTACAAATTCAGTACTGTTGAAAAAATCTTGAAAAGAGGTTTCCAACAAGTTTGAACCCAACAAGTATGAACTTGCGTATTGTACTTTTCAAATGTATTTATCAACATCACTTATTCCAGGCTGATGGAGGACTGTAGCAGGATCACGCCTCCTTCAACATGAGATTTGCAGTGGTACAAATTAAATTTTCAATTTCACGTGAATTGTTATTTAAATGTTTTCATTTCAATTTGTTTGCGTACTTTGCAAGCCTCTTCGACTTGCTCTTTCAACGAAGTTTCTCAGATGGACAGTTTTGTTTCGCCCTTCTCATTGTATGTGGGATGCCTGAGAATTTTGACTAAAGATTTTCTTCAGTATTAGTCAAGGCGTTAGACAAAACTCCACTGTTGTTCAAGGGAATTTATGATTCAGATTTGAAATGCCGCATATTTAGACCGTTTAGTTGTCTCTCATTGAATTCAAGGCGGGTCTCTTTATTTCCGATTTGACAGTTTGCCATCACTTTTAGACTTTTCCGCCTCATATTCTTAGAGTCCTGATGAGATGAGGGCACATCTGACCGTTCAATTGCGTGGATGATTTGTCTTCTATGGATGGACAAACAAAAACAAACCCTTTAATGGGTAATGGATGATATAAGCTTAATCTTATTAGAAAGAAATAACACTTTTCTACATCAATAATGGATGTCGAATTATACAGAAAATAAATTATTCGACTAGTTTTTAAGATTAAAAATATAGATGGATTGTAAAAATTACATTAGTTATTGGACAAAAATGTTTTTATAATAATAAATAAATTAAAATTTATATTATTTTATATAGAAAGAGTTTCAAAAGCTTTTGCTCAAATGTTTTTTATTCCCTAGGTAGAGATTGTGAGATCGTTCCTATCAAGACATTATTTATAGCATGTATGATATATATTTTTAATTTTTTTAAACATTGATAATAGACAATGACTTAATAGTTTAAAAACGTAGGTATGAGTTCAAGAAACTTCAATTATATAATATAATTATATGGATTAATAAATAAAATAAAAGTTAATTTGATAAAAAGATCATTATTAGCATAATCTATCAAGATACTACTTGTATATAATAGATATGATCTTTAAGAATATTTTTCTTGTATATTTGAAACATCAATTGTAGATCATAAATTACTCAATTAATAGAATTGGTACATATCAAATATGAATCACGTTAATAAAAGATAGATCTTAAAATAAAATTGGTATTAAAAATAATGTTTCAAAATAGGATTGAAAGCTATTTAATTATAGTTTTTGTTTCAACCAAAGACAAAGTTTGCATAGAAAAATCAATGAATACCTAGATTCAATAAATACCCGTTGTTTGCCTTTTAATTTTAACCCTCCCCAACAAGGGTTTATCTCTAGTTTTGGTAGATACCTAGCATTTGATCTAGTAGAGATCCATAAAATAATACATCAAGACATCCTTCTAAACAAATTCAAAGAAAATTCTAATGGTTTCACTTCCCTAAGATCTCATGTGCTACACTTGAAACAAAAAAAACAAGTATTGGTATCATTCTTCCAAAACAATAACCTTCCAAAATCTCCAACAATGAATATTTTTTCCTCAAACAAAAACTTTTATCACACGTCAAGATTATTTCTATAATCTATACTGATAGATTCTACATCAAACTAAACTAGGACATGCTTATTGAAATAAAAGAAAAACACCAAAATTAAATTACCTAGCCCACAATATTTTTGACAAATAATAACATGTATGATATACTCTACATGCTTTATCATATTTGTAGAAAATGAAACCTAACCCAAACACAACTAAAACCAAAACCCAATAATTAGGAGATGGAGCTTCCCAAGAAATAATACCAACTTCTAAATCTCATTTTCTCCCTTCCTCACCTTATTTATTGTCATGAGCTCAATCCACAAGGGGATTTTAATAGGAAGTAAGTCTCAAGATTCTCCAACAAAACATCGTCTCTAACTAATTATCATATCATCATCGATGATAAAGTTAACATACATATCAATCTATTCATCAGTGAAATCATTGCAAAATGACATAATATGAATAAAAAAGATATGGAACAAATAAATGAAACATTAAAAAAGATAGAGGAAGGTATTAAAAATATTGAAGACAACATCTAAGCATTAGTTGCTACTAGTAGATCCTTAGGAGTGTTAGAAAGCATTATTAGAAAACATGAAATTTAGATTCTAACTAGATGTTAGAAAGCATTATCTTTCATACTCCATAACAATTGAATTGACATTATAAAAGATCATTCAAAACAAATTTTTGAATTGATATGCCAAAGTTCAATGCTAAAAATTGTTAGCGTAAGATTTTGTCTATATTACATTATTTAGGTTTACTGTTACAACTCTTGTAACAGTTATGTTTTTGCCGATGCTATTCCCGGCATTGTAACCTCTATTTAATATGCTTAATACAATACCTCCAATGGTTCGTTGTTCTAACATGGCATCAAATCCAGAAGTCTGAAATATTTTTTGCAAAGCTGGTCTATGGAAAAACAAGAGCGAAAGCTTGCCTGAAGAAGAGTTTTTTTATTTTTTTCTGCGTGAAGGCTTGGCGATCGCGGACGAAGATTTTTTTTCTCCCATGATGGTTTGGCAATAGTGGAAGAATTTTTTTTCCTAAGGTTTGTCCTTAGACATTTCAAAAAATAATAATAATTTGCGGACGTCTTAAATTAAAAAAAAAAAAACATCTGTAGACGCAGTGGGCTCCTCCGCCTGAGCACCGCTCCGGCACCACCCATGGTCTCCTCCACCCGAGCACTGCCTCGACGCCAGTAGTGGGCTCCCCCGCTCGAGCATCGCCCTGGGATTCTCCACCTACTACTCCCCACGAGTCACCACCCTCCTGCGCTTCCTGCGTGACGTTGTGGCCGCTCCCCCCCACACAGTCATGTGCTTCCTGCACGACATCATGGCCTCTCTCCCCCCAATAGTAGTGCACTTCCTGCGTGATGTCGCAACCGCTTCCCCCCCAGAGTCGTGCGCTTCCCATGCGACATTGCGCCCCCCCTCCCTGCCATCGTTGTAGCAAAGGCAGCCATGGCCCCTACCATCGCTTGCAATAGAGGCGAATGCGGCCCCCTACCATCACCTGCAGTAGAGGCAATCACGGCTTGTTGCCACTGCCAGCAGCTGTAGAACTCATGGCCACGCGACCGCGAGGCAGATGGTCCCAACATGATCCTCCTCAAATAGGAGGGGGACCCTAATCCTGTCGGATCAGCCTGCTAGTCCACCTAGTGGTGGATTGAGTGGTAGGGCTCAGGGATCCCTCAAGTCATGGGTTCCAATCCCACCGACCCCCCCTCTTGAAAATAAAGGTAAAAAAATATTTCTAATTTTTTTTTTTAATTATTATTTTTAGTTTTTTTTAAGCGAAAAACCCCTTGTGGGGCTGCCTTGGTCTAAGAGACCATGAACAGGGGGTTCTACACCGTCAAAGTCACCCGGGGTCACACCCAGCCCTACCCATACCAACATTATCAATTGGATTTTGGGTACCCAATTCAGTTTTTTTTGGTAGGGTGGAGATTCGAACCTGGGACCTCCCTTGGAGGATTGCCCTCTCCTCTCCAACTCACCTACAACACCTGTGTAATTATTATTTTTAGTTAAAATTTAAAATTTTATTTTAATTTATTTGCCATAGTTTTTAAACTATATAAATTAAAATTTGATTTTAATTTATTTTTTAATAGTTTTTAAACTATATAAATTAAAATTAATTTTTTTTTTAACTTTAAAACTATCAAATAATTATCAAAAATACTTTGTTGAGAAAATGTTTTTTTAAAGGGGGTATTTTTTTTTTTTAAATCAAAGTGGGAAAGTGAGTAATTTTTTGAAAAGCAAATTTGGCATTATTGTAAAGGTGCATTTTCGGCTGCGCCCGACACCTAGTGGGTCATTCCTGTGGGCACTTTTATGTTGCAAGGAGCATTTTTTTCTGTTTTGCACTACTTCATTAAAATTTCAAATCAAATTCACTCCCTAAGTCCCCAGAATAATTAAAACCCATCCGTGCAATTTATTGCACTGCAGCATTCGGTATTTGTGTACCTCTGGCCAGCACTTACAGGTAAAGCTATCATGATTGCGCTACTGTATCCGTCGCCTAATATAGCTGCCAAAATGATGTTTGAGCTTGTTCTCTATAAATCATCGGGGAGAGATAAGTTTGCCATTTTGCATTTTTTACTCCATCCATTACCCTAATAGTTCTTGTGTTTAGGTGTAAATCCTGATGAAAGTTTTGAAATCCAAAGTGTTTAGGGGAAGTTACGCCCCACGCATGAGGATTGCAGACTTTCTATTGTTGGTGCCATCAACAAGACTATTCCCTTTCAGTATTGCTTAAGTACCACGTATCGTATGATCTCTAAAAATTACCTATAGTTTCCCTCACGTAAGGGCGGGTGATTTTTTTTATCTTTCCAAATACCTATAGTTTCCCTCACATAAGGGCGGGTATTTTTTACGGTATAATGGCCTAGCAAAAGGTATATCAAAAGGGGGACCAATTGGTGTTATAAGGAACCTTCACCATGTCTGCAAAATTAATGATTGATTCTCATCAGTTGTTGAAAGGTCCTAATTACACACCATGGAAAAACAAGATGAAGGCAATCCTAGCAATGGATGACTTATGGGATGTTGTATTTGGAGCAACAACAAGACCTTCATCTGCTGCTAGTGCTACAACTCCATCTACTACTCAAAAAGACTTTGACAAGAAAGATAGCAAAGAAAAAGTTCTCATTTTGCTTGTTGTGTCTAATGAACATAGTAAAGAGGCATGGGATGCCCTTAATACTATATATGAGGGAAATAATGATTCCACTATTCTATTTCTTCAATCTCAATTACACAGTCTAAGCATGAAGTAGGGGGAGACAGTTGAATTTTTTCTTTGTAGAGTGTTTGAATTGAAAGTAAAGTTGAATTCTTTAGGAGAACCAGTTGATGACAAGCTCCTTACCTCAATTGTATCGAGAGCTTTACCTAATTCTTATAGGGTGTTGATCACTTCCCTTCAGGTATCGCAATAGAAAGTTACTTTTATAGAGTTGGTTAATATGCTTCAAGAGGAGGAGGCACACCAACTATAGCGATATGATTCTTCTAACACTGCCCTCTACATCAACAAGAAAGGGCAGAACCAGAAGAAGGGTAATTTTCAAAAGGGAGGGAATTCACAAAAGGATTCAAAATGGAAACAAACTCAACAACCTCAATCAAAAAAGAGATATTGCAAGATCTATGACAAAGAAGGTCATGATACAAACAAATGTTGGCATAAGAATAAACAATAAAAAAAAAAAGGTCAAAACAAACCACAAAAGAACAAACAACAAGTGAATGTTGTTGTTGAAGAATCTAACATGGATTCTGAGAGAGCCCAAAAAATTCTCATGACTACCACAGTTTCCAAGCAGATGAATCCTATATGGTATGTTGATTTTGGAGCCAGTAAGCACATGACTGGTGACAAATCATGGTTTGAGTCTTTTGAGGCCAAAGAGGGCAAACCTATCACTATTTTTTATGATAAAACCTACAAGGTTCAGGGAGAAGGAACAGTCTCTGTCACTCTTCTTGATGGCAAGTGCCAGATAGAGTGCCTTTTGAAAAGAGCTCTACAAGAGCAAAGAAACCTTTGGATTTGGTTCACACCGATCTGTGTCGTCCCTTCACTCCCAATAGTTATGGGGGTAAGAGGTATTTTCAGTTATTCATGGATGATTACTCACAAAATATGTGGGTATTCTTTCTTCAACTGAAATCTAAAGCATTTGGCTTTTTTTAGCAATTCAAGAAATCTATTGAAAAGGAGTTAGGGACTTCTATAAAGACCCTCCACTCAGATCGAGCGGGTGATTTCACCTCTAAAGAATTCTCTGAGTTCTTGAAATAAAAATGATCACACGACAGTTAACTACTGCTTATACTCCTCAGCAAAATGGATTTGCTAAAAGGAGGAATCGTTCCATCATGCAAATGGTTCGTTGCATGCTCACAGGAGCTAGTCTTGAGAAACTATATTGGGCAGAAGTTGTCACCACAGCAGTATATCTATTGAATAGGGCACCCACAAAGGCCCTACAAGGAATGACTCCACAGGAAGCATGGAGTGGTAGGAAACCCTCCATTTCTCATCTACGCATTTTTGGATGTAAAGCTTTCATGCACATACCAAAAGATAAAAGGAAGAAGCTATATGAGAAGACATTGAAGTGTATTCTTCTTGGGTATGATGAGCACTCTAAGGGTTATCGTCTGATTGATCCCTTGACCAAGAAGATACACATTAGTAGATATGTAGTTTTTGATGAGGCTTTCACATCAGAAAACACATGAAATGTATACCTAGACCTTGTGGAAACTAAGGTTGATAAATCTCCTTCATCAAAGGTTGGAGGTACTTCTTCATATTATTCAACACCTCAGAAGAAGAATCCAAAGTGGTATGCAAATACAATCAAAGACTCTAAGCTATCCACTCCACCAGATTTGACATTGGATAGGCCTCGCACTCATAGCATGGCTCGACAGGAGAAAGCTACAACAAAGAATACTGGGGTTGATGATCTATGTTAATATTTTGAGGAACTTTCTGTAGATCCAGAGAGATAAAGAAGATATGGATATTGATAATGATAGGGTTTTTATGTCTTTAATAGATGATCTTGAACCTGCATCAATGCAATATGCTCTTGGTGAGCCTCAGTGGAAGGCCGCTATGGATGCAGAGTATAAGTCTTTGATGAAAAACAAAACTTGGAAGCTTGTCGATCTACCATATGAAAAGAAGCCCATAGGCTACAAATGGGTGTATAAATTTAAGTATAAGGTAGATGTGAAAATAGATAAGCATAAGGCCCGACTTGTTGCAAAGGGCTATGCTAAAAGAGAAGGCATTGACTACGAGGAAACTTTTGTACCTACTACTTGGATGACAACCATTCAAGTTCTTTGTGCTATGGCAGCACAATATGGGTGGAAATTACACCAAATGGATGTCAAGAGTGCTTTTCTAAATGGTGATCTCCAAGAAGAAGTCTACATGACTCAACCGAAAGGATTTGAAGTGGAAGGCCAACAGTAGAAAGTTTTCAAATTGGTAAAATCCTTATATGGTTTGAAATAGGTCCCTCGAGCTTGGTATATAAAAATCGATAATCATCTTCTGCAGCATGGATTTAAGAGATGTCTGTCAGATGCAAACCTCTATTTTAAGAAACAACGTTCTGAAATAGTGTTGCTTGTACTCTATGTTGATGATCTGCTCATTACAGGGAGTTTAAAAACTATGATTTCTACTGTCAAAAGAGACTTGTGTCAATATTTTGAGATGTCATATCTCGGACTTCTCCATTATTGTCTTGGTATGTAAGTCAGCTAGAAGGAGCACTACATCAAAGTGTCTCAGAAAAAATATGCCAAGACCCTATTGGAAAAATATCGCATGACTGATTGCAAGCCAATGTTAACTACGATGGAAATAGGAATTCGATTATCATGATATGATGGTTCACCTTAGGTAGATGGTACTCTCTATCAACATTTGATTGGGAGTCTCATATATCTGACCAACACTAGGCTAGATATCGTATTTGTTGTCAACTATCTTTCGAGGTTCATGTAGGAGCCTAAGACTACACACTAGAAAGCAGCAAAGCGAGTTCTTCACTATGTCCATGGCACAATGGAATATGCCTAGAATACAAGAGGAACAACAAATTCTTCTTATAGGGATACACGGACTCCGACTATGTCGGATCATATGATGATCATAAATCAACTTCAGGATATTTGTTTCATCTTGGATCTGGTCCTATCTCTTGGCATAGCAAGAAGAAACAAGTGGTTGCTATTTCATCAATAGAGGAAGAATATCATGTCGCACGTGAAGCTGTGTGCAAAGTGGTATGGTTGCATCACATCCTAACAAGTATGGGTCTTCCATTAAAATCTCCAATACACTTGTTCTACGACAACATGGGTGTTTTGAATCTTGTCAAGAATACAGTATATCATGAAAGAACCAATCACATTGACACACAATGTCACTTCATTCGATACGAAGTTCCAAGGCACCGAATTCAGCTTCAGTACATTCCCACCAATGCTCAAGTTGCGGACATTTTTACTAAGGCACTTGCACGTGTCAAATTTGAATTGTTTCGCAGCTCTCTTTGTATTGCCAAATAATGTAATCAGGGGGGATGTTAGTACAACTAGTATTTCTTCAATTACAAAAATAATGTAATAAGGGGGGATGTTAGTGTAAGATTTTTTCTGTATTACATTATTTAGGTTTACTGTTACAACTCTTGTAAAATTTTTGTTTTTGTCGGTGCTATTCCCGACATTGTAACCTCTATTTAATATGCTTAACACAATACCTCCCGTGGTTCGATGTTCTAAGTAAAGTATAAGTATAAAAAATTACCTTGAATTAAGTACTATCAACAATAAGAAAGATGGTATGCTATCAAAGTAGAATATTTATATGTTAAAATAAAATTAAGAAAGTAGTATACTTGGTGGCCTAAAAATGCACAAGGGCTTACTAGTTAAAAACATGGGAAACAGTTACTAGTTAAAGATGTGGGTAAATTTCTATCTAAGTTTGATAGCGCTCAAAAATTTCTAGGTAGAAGATAGTTTCTCTCCTTGGATTGATATAAATAGAATTTGAAATAAGTTGAGTAAAGGTAGATCCCTAGTTTAAGTTAAATTTAGATTTAGATATAATATTATTGTAGTATATCTATTTATACGTATCTGATTCAATCAAAGATAAATTTTACACTACAAAAGTAATGTGGTTGTAGGTAAAGTATTAATCTTAACAACTAGATAAAAATATCAAAGTAAGAGGCTAGAAAATGGTTCAATTCAAATTATAATATCTTTAAAAATAATAGGATATGTCAAGAAAATATCATGAGGAAAAACATAAACACATAGATCTAAAGGAATTTTATTTTCAAATTTGACCATGCTTTATAGATAAATCACAATTTTATTATTATGATAATACAAGAGTATATTTGAGGTAAACGATTATGATAATTTATGAACATTGATGATAATATCAACAAATATTAAAACACTTATAATGATATAGTGCTAATTGAGAAGGCATAACGATGCTAGAAGAGATAGAGGTAATTTATAAGTATTCACTTTTCAATTTTGAATACAACTATAACTTGAACACCTTGGAAATATAATATTTATAAATATTTTGCATGACAAATAATAATATTAATAATAATGAAAATCTATAATCTAGTACTCAACCTAAAAAGTCCCATAACATCAAAAAATTTTATGACATCTCACACAAACTCATCAACTTTATTTTTTGTTAAAAAATGACTTTTATTTATAAAATAATAAATAATACACTAGTCGCCAAAAAAATTAAGTGGAAAGGAAGGTATACCCTAAAAAATCATCCTAAGATTCCACCCACAGGAGAATAAGAGAAACCTATAGGGCTTACAATAAGAGACGAGAAAAAAAATAACAAAACATAGTCGCACTAAGGTAGGAAACCAAAAAATCTAATCAATGAAAATACCAGTAGAGAGGGGGATCCTTGTATTATAGGTTACTCCATCTAGTTTGAGTGGTTGATTCTTCTGGAATGGATTCCCAACTAGAATCTGCTTTAGAAGGCTATTGTGCTAGAGTGGTTTGTAATTTTTGAAAGGATTATTTGGATACCATTTCCAATATTTCCACCAAGGGCACATATTTTTTACTCCAATTTTGTATAGCATATTATAAAGAACTACATCCTCGATTTTTTAAAAGGTCTCCTTGTCCTGGTCTTAGAGCTTAAATTGGGATTTGGATTTAGATCAAGAAATCTAGTTTTTGGTGTGACTAGAAAAAAGGTCAGAGATGATATTTTCCCCTTTCTGAAATAAATATAATGCCTTAACCCAAGGAAGCTTGGCTAAAGAATGGTCTTGATGCATGATAGCACGAGACCACTAAGGTCAGTGGCTATTTATAAATAGGCCAGTACACAACCTGCTATCACTCCATTAGAGCTAAGTTTTGATAGACTCTTAGGCTATCCAAATGCTTTTGGTAATAAAGGTACCTTGAGTTTAAACAAGGATATTCATGAGCAGGAGTGCAGAAAGCCCGAGACCTTTCTAGGATTTTCTTTTATGTATGATGCCCAAGGAACTATAATTCTAGAGTAATATTTTATAGACTTTATTACCCTACAAATATTTTATGATCTACTTGAAACAAATTTATATTCCTTACCTTTGGGTATCAAGAAGGGCCAAGCCTCCAGAATTCCTTGGAAGAGAATAAAACTTCCAAGCCACTCTATGGAAGCCTTTCCTATCTATCGAGGCCCATAGAAAATCTCAAAGGAACTTCCCCAAATTCTAATAAGAGGCATTGGAAGGGTCTTGTAGACACCAAAACATCACCAATCTGATTATGTGACAGCAAGCACCGATCACATTGACACACACAGCCCCTAGGGCAGCCCCTAGATGTTAAACAGTGGTCCTAACCACTCCCAATAGTAGTTTGGAAGGTCAAGAGTCAATTTTGGCACCTTTTGGCACTTTGCTCCCTACTCGTCCCACCCTGGGATGAATACAAACTAGTATTCGCCCCACCCAACGATGAATAGTAGCATTCGCCCCAGGGTGAGGTGAATAGTAGGTTTGATTGGCAAAAATTCAAACCTCGATAGGTCCACCAATTAACTGCAACTTCAGGACATGCAATTACGAGGAACGACTTCAAATCAAGAAGAGAGACTTCAGTCATGCATGTCTTTATTTTAGAGACCTCATGCAAGGAGATTCTAAATCAGGAAATAATATTTTCTCTCAAAATAGTACAATCACCTCAAGTGGCACCCTCGCATGCGCATTCAAACAAAGAGACCCTAGGTCTATAAATTGGTGAGTCTTCTCACCCAAAAAAAAGATACAGAGAGGAGCTTTTGGAGCAATGAAGTTCTGCTAAAATATATCCTCACCCATTTTTTATGCTTTCACATCCTTGATCTTTCTTTTGGAGGGAGGTTATTGGGTGATTATTGGAGGCGCATTCTAGACCCAAACCCGAACATTTGGCCACTTTATATCCTCTATGGAAGCCTTTCCTATATATCGAGGCCCATAAAAAATCTCAAAGGAACTTCTCCAAATCATAATAAGAGGCATTGGGAGGGTCCCAACAAGACAAATAATTCAAAATTCTAAGTTTTGGATCAATGGTACTATTAAAATTTTTCATTTGAGCATGTATCTATAAATATTAGATTGGGATATAAAACATTTTGGTATTATACTTGAGATCCCTTTGATTACCTCCTTTATCATTAAAAATAATCTCAAGTGATATCTATAATAGATAACACTAATGTATTTAATCCTTTCAACAAGATGTTGAAAAAGCCCTTGTGAAATAGAGCTCCCCACCACAAACTCTGCAACCTCCTTTACACAAACTTTCACTTATCTAACATCACTAAGTAATACTAAACCTTTTAAGACGTAGGTGAATTTCTATAATTATTATTTTAAAGGAAAAATTAATTTTGATTTTTATAAAATAGGCTAGATCAGTTATCTTCATACTTCTCTATAATTAAATTCATCGACAATGAGAAAATTACTTTTGCACTCTTAAAAGCTTCATTGCTTATATAAAATTGGTGGGAAGCATATTGTGATAAGGTTACAGAAGATAATGAATATGAGGTAGTGTTCACATGGGATAATTTAATGGAGGTCATCGATGAAAAATACTATATACTAGGAGCTTATTAAGACTAATATATAATTGCAACAATTATGTCAAGGTAAAGACCAATTTGTTCAAGATTATAATGATGCTTTCCACTTTATGGCATCAAAACTAGGTATTTAAGATACCAAATACTATAGTACCATAGTGGATTGCAATGGTACATTTGAGAGGACATGGACCTCTTTGTATTCAAGATATTGGGAGAGGCATATAAACTTGTTATGAAATTGGAATAGAAGCACAAGAAGAAAAATAGAAAAGGAGTAAATAAAAAATAAAAATACTAAATCCTATCCAAATAAAGGTAAGAGTGACTCTCTAAATAATCAAGACAAAGGAAGTGAGCTCCATAATAAAAATTGAAAGTAGAAAAAAAGAATCCCTACAAAAGAATCCTACAAAGGCCAAGATTGGCAAATGGTGTGATTATCACATGAGCAATTGACATTCAAGGGAGAAGCATCAAGCAATCCAATAAATATTTTTTGAGTCACAATCCCCTATATCCACTACACCATCATCTCTATATTCATAGGCTAAGAAAAGAAGGAAGCAAATCATTGAAGCTAAACCAAATATGACCATTGAAACTACAAATGTTGTACAATAGGAGTCACAATAATATTAACAAGAGGACGAGTGATTATTTCACTCAAAAATATGGTTTAAAGGTAAGCTATCACATTTCATTATTGATACTATGAGTTAAAAAAAATGATTCCTAGTCATATAAAGAAGGATTTGAATATACCCATCACATCACACCCACAACCATATCATCTTGGATAGTTACGATAAGGAAGAGACATTTGTTTTTATAGACACCTATTTTATCCCTAGAATATTCATTCAACATGTTGCCAATTTTCCTTTATATTTATTAGACAAAATCACCAGTTTTAATCTGAATTTGGGGTAAAAGGTTCCGTCAACTTCATAATTTACAAAACTTAACCAAATGACCTCCAAATTTCACAAATTTAATATTGTTGAAAACATCGTGAAAATATATTTTCAACAAGTATGAACCCAATTATGTTCAATCATCATTTAACCCTTCACAAAGCCTTGATACAAAAACTTTGTGTTGAAAAAATGTTCCCATTTTTTTGTAAGCATTTGGCGAGTTTGACCTATCTACAATTTTGCAAAAATTTAGCATATTTGTGATCATTTAGCATTTTTTAAACTATTTGGTATTTTTGCTAGCCCTTAATATTTTACAAAACCACTACCATAATTGTAGTTCTAGTAGTATGACTCTCAGTAACCTCTAGTTTTGGTAACTACTTAGGAAATCAAGCTAATTTTAAATTTCTTATATGAACTTCTAATTAGATGTAGTTAACTCCCTAATACATATCTTAATTATTTTATGTGACCACCAATCAGTGTAGTTAACTCTATATAAAATAAAGCTAACTGAGCAATTAACTGACCTAATGATACGAGAGCAACTAGCTTGGGAGCATCCATCGAACATCACCTAACTCAAAGCTAGGAGTAACCAGCTAGCAACAACTGACTGTGCATTCCATATAAAGGATAAAAATGAATGAATAAAATAAGGCTAGTAGTTCCACCATCATCCAAATAAATGATTCTATTTTTAGATAAGATATGAATTAATTAATGAATAAACTACGAGTTCCACCCTAAGAAAGAGTTGGCAACTCATTGTATAAACAAGAGAGGACAAATAAAGAAAAGAGGGAGGTTGAGAGTGAGAAGAAATAAAAGAGGTTATGTAACATAAGCACTAACTTATAACCTCGCAAAAGAAAGTAAAAAAATAAAGATTATTATTTTCGAGCCTTATGTTATTTTAAGGAGTGAATTTTAGACATTGCAAGAAATATTGTATATCCTGTTTTTCTTAAGCAAGTCATAGGAGGGCAATTGAAGATTTAATATTGTGGTTGATGAATATCATTATGCTTGAGGAAGTTGAAAAACAAACATTACTCTTATCATTACCTAAAACAAATTGTAAAATTACACAGTTGAATAAGGGTTGAATGTTTACCAGATTGTATGTTTACATAAGAGTTATACGATTACCATGTTGTGTAGTTGTTGGATTATATAATTGCATAAGGTTTGTACTATTATTGGGTTGTACAGTTAGCCAATCGTACGGTTGCATATGGGTTGTACTATTACTTTGTTGTATAATTGTTGGGTTGTACGGTTACCAGATTATATGGTTGCATAAGGGTTGTATGGTTATTGGGTTGTACATTTTAAAGAACCACACAAGGGCCTACACATTCCTATAATAAATCATACCATTGTATGATTGTTCAATTGTATACTTTTTCAAAGAGTGGGTACAAGTATAGTCATACAATTGGAATCCAAACCATACAAGTGTACGGTTAGTGGAGAGTGTAGTGTAAGCATAATTTTGGTATTAGAGCTTGAAGATCTCTGTGGATTGGTACGTGCTAAATAAATATTGACATAGTGGGAAAGAGGATGACCAAAGGAACCCAAAATGTAAATACAGCTAAAATGCTAAGATGTATTATTGATCAACCCAAAGTGTTTAAATCCAGTAAAAGAAGAGACATTCATATTGAGGAAGTTAATGACAATGAAGAAGAGGTTGGTCATGTAGAAGATCAAGAAGAAGAACAAGAGGAAGAAAAGTATGAATGATTGACCCGAGCAATTTTTAATCTAGGTAAAAAACCTGAGATAGAAATTTCATCATATAATGGGAGACTAAATTTTAAATTGAGTATTTTTTTTTGGCACATTTGTAAAAGGAACATTTTCCTAAAGGTACGTATAATAAGCTCAACTAGAAGAATATTAGACCATGTAAGGTCTTGAATATGTTTAGCACAAATGCATATGAACTTGAGCTTCTGAAAGGGATCGACATATCACTGATCTCTAATATATCCAATCTCTATCCATACTATGGTTAACCTATTTATGAGGATGAATCTTACACAACTAATATTCCAAAAAAGCAATGGATCACACAATTTCCTAAGAAGTAACACAATGCAATTGAAGCTATTATATACTCAAGAGTGGTAGTAAAGACAAGAGATAAGGCATATCATGAATATCTAGTTAAGTGGAAGAATAAAAATATTTCAACTTTGACATGACTAACCTCCTTCTAAGATCGCTAAGTATGGAGTATCTATTGACGAATTCTATAATGTTCATGAAACATTTTTCTTTTTTTACCTAATGAGTATGATGTAGGAGCATCCAACTGATATCACTGACTTAAAACTAGAAGTAACCAGCTAGTAACAACCCACTATGCATTCCATGAAAACGATAAAAACAAGGAAAAAAATAAGGCTAGAAATTCCACTATCATCCAATTATATGATACACTATTTAAATAAGAAATGAATTAATTAATGAATAAAGTAGAAGTTCTATTGTAAGAAGTAGTTGGCAACTCATTGTATCTTGTGCTTAAAAATAAGAAAGGAAAAATGGAGAAACGAGGGAGTTTGAGAGTGAAAATAAATAAAAGGGGTTATGTAACACAAACCCTACCTTGTAACATTGTAACCTTTTAAAAAGAAAATAAAAATTAAAGATTATTATTTTAGATCCCTACATTATTATTGGGAGTGAATTTTAGCCATTGCAAGAAATATTGTATGTCTTGTTTTTCTTGTGCAAGTAATAGGTGTAGACACCAAAACAACACCAATCTGATTATGTGACTGCAAACACTGATCGCTTTGACAAACACAGCCCCCAGGGCAGCCCTCAGAGGTTAAACAGTGGTCTTAACAACTTTCATAGCAATTTTGTAAGGTCAAGAAGCAATTTGGCACACTTGGACACTTTGCCCAGTATTCGTCTCACCCAGGGACGAATTAAAAATAGAATCCGTCCCACCCCAAGACGAATTCTGAATCCGTCCCTGGGTGGGACGAATTCTAAGCTTAACGGGAAAAAAGACAAATGATGCCAAGTGGCAGCCCAGAACAGTCAGTTAAGGACTCCTGCCTTGCACGCGTGTGTAGGTGGACAGAGGGGATGTTAGAAGACTGTTACAAAAAGCATTTATCAAAGGTCAAGTCAATGGAGGACTCCCCTCCCTCATGGGAAGACAAGGCGCCACATGGCGCCTATGGCCAACACATGGCATTTGTGCTTCCCTCCCAAAAGAGACCCCTTGGGTCTATAAAAGGTGGGACTTTTCTCACCCAAAACATACGAAGTTGAAGGAGTTTTCAAGCAACGAAGTGCTGCCGAATTGAAGACCCACTTGCATCCCTTTTGGTTCACCTTCCCACATCCACCAATCTCTTTTGCAAGGGAGGTTGTTGGGTGGCCTTTGGAAGCTCGAACCTTACCCAAATCCGACGCATGGACACCTGAACCAACCAATTCGCCGACCCCCCAATCCTAAGAGGTTTTGGGCCCATCCCTGGTGGATTGGCTCCAAAATCAAGTGCCAACGGTGGGAGGCCCACTTGGGCACCCCCGCACCTCCCAAGTCCTATTTTTAGTTTTTGAGAATTTTAGATCATTTTTCAGATTGCATTTGGTGTTATTAGGTTTTATTAATCCATAGCTGCAATTTTGTAACTTTTGGTCAGATTTTAGTATGTTTTGTGTTGCTTTGTCGTTTCGCCGACTTGCAGGTGTCGAGGTCAAATTCCCAAGGGTGGAGGCCAAATTGGGAAAATCCGACCATCTGGGTCATCCCAAAATGGCCCCAATTACATAACCCCCTTGTTTGTAGGCATTTTGCAGGTCTCGAGATCCGACATTGGAGCAGCAGCAGGTCGGTTTCTTCAACACAGAAGAATTCGTCCCACCCAGGGACGACATTACGATCAGAATTCGTCCTGCCCGAGGGACGAATTCTAGTTGAAGGTAGATTGGCCAGCTGTCTCAGTGGCGATGGCCTTACGGTAACTTTTTTTATCTTCTGTCAAGTTTTGAAGCCATTTGGACTCACTGTAATTACTGTTTCAGGCAAATATTTACATGCATATTTCGTTAGTTTTAGAGAGCAAACGCTTTTCATTTGCAACAGGTGCTACTGACATCTTGGTTGTTTCTTTGTTCGTAGGAGAAGCAGTAGAGGGGAAGAACTCATCGACATCAGCGACGGCATCATCTTGGCCCGCCCATTGTAATCGTGGGCATGCGGAAAGAGGAATCATTCAGTGATTGTAATCAAACTCTATTGGCGCTCCTAGCCCCTAAAAATGGAGGAGACATCATTGTAACAGAGATCAAGAGATATTAATGAAAGGGCTGTGTTTTCTCTATTTGATTGTGTCTCTTCCAATGTGTTTCTTTTCCATTTCATGCAATTTACATTTCTAGGACTTAAGCGTACTTAATTTTGAATGCAATCGCACTTGGTGTTTCCTTTGCCCGGAATCAAATTCCTTAGCTTGTCAGAAGCAAGGATTCAAGAATGCATGCCCTTTCCATACTTGGGGCATCAAAAGTTGGTTAGGTTACCAAGAAACCCTAATCATTAGTGCTTTGGTTATCTATTTTTGCTCAACACTGCGTCACCCGTAGTGCTTCCCAAAAAGGGGCATCTGTAGACACCAAAACAGCACCAATCCAATTATGTGACTGCAAACACTGATCACTTTGACAAACACAGCCCCCAGGGCAGCCCTCAGAGGTTAAACAGTGGTCTTAACCACTTTCATAGAAATTTTGTAAGGTCAAGAAGCAATTTGGCACACTTGGAAACTTTGCCCAGTACTCGTCTCACCCCGGGATGAATTCAAAATAGAATCCGTCCCACCCCAGGACGAATTCTAAATCCATCCTTGGGTGGGATGAATTCCAAGCTTAACGGGCAAAAATGCAAATGGTGCCAAGTGGCAGCCCAGAA
Organism: Wollemia nobilis; assembly: GCA_028583015.1. Classification (NCBI taxonomy): domain Eukaryota; kingdom Viridiplantae; phylum Streptophyta; class Pinopsida; order Araucariales; family Araucariaceae; genus Wollemia; species Wollemia nobilis. The sequence continues at coordinate 864,337 of JAQPPZ010003272.1, forward strand.
CAATCAGTTAAGGGCTCCTGCCTTGCACGCATGTGTAAGTGGACAGAGGGGTCGTTAGAGGACTGTTACAAAAAGCATTTATCAAAGTTCAAGTCAATGGAGGACTCCCCTCCCTCATGGGAAGACAAGACTGCCACATGGCGCCTATGGCCAACACATGGCATTTGTGCTTCCCTCCCAAAAGAGACCCCTTGGGTCTATAAAAGGTGGGACTTTTCTCACCCAAAACATACAGGTTGAAGGAGTTTTCAAGCAACGAAGTGCTGCCAAATTGAAGACCCGCTTGCATCCCTCTTGGTTCACCTTCCCACATCCACCAATATCTTTCGCAAGGGAGGTTGTTGGGTGGCCTTTGGAAGCTCGAACCTTACCCAAATCCGATGCATGGACACCTGAACCACCCAATTCGCCGACCCCCCAATCCTAAAAGGTTTTGGGCCCATCCCTGGTGGATTGGCTCCAAAATCGAGGGCCAACGATGGGAGGCCCACTTGGGCACCCCCGCACCTCCCAAGTCCTGTTTTTAGTTTTTGAGCATTTTAGATTATTTTTTAGATTGCATTATGTGTTACTAGGTCTGATTAGTCCATAATTGCAATTTTGTAGCTTTTGGTCAGATTCTAGGATGTTTTGTATTGCTTTGTCGTTTCGCTAACTTGCAGGTGTCAAGGTCAAATTCCCGAGGGTGGAGGCCAAATTGGGAAAATCCGACCATCTGGGTCGTCCCAAAATGGCCCCAATTACATAACCCCCCTATTTGTAGGCGTTTTGCAGGTCCCGAGATCCGACATTGGAGCAGCGACAGGTCGGTTTCTCCAACTCAGAAGAATTCGTCCCACCCAGGGACGAATTACAGTCGAGATTCGTCCTGCCCAGGGATGAATTCTAGTTTAAGGTGGATTGGCCAGCTGCCTCAGTGGCAGTGGCCTTCTGGTAACTTTTCTTACCTTCTGTCAAGTTTTGAAGCAATTTGGATTCACTGTATTCACTGTTTTAGGCAAATATTTACATGCATATTTCGTTAGTTTTAGAGAGCAAACGCTTTTCATTTGCAGCAGGTGCTACTGACGTCTTGGTCATTTCTTTGTTTGCAGGAGAAGCAACAGAGGCGAAGAACTCATTGACATCAGCGGTGGCATCATCTTGGCCCGCCCATTGCAATCGTGGGCACGCGGAAAGAGGAATCATTCAGCGATTGTAATCAAACTCTATTTGCGCTCCTAGCCCCTGAAAAGGGAGGAGGCATCATTGTAACAGAGATCAAGGGAAATTAATGAAAGGGTTGTGTTTTCTCTATTTGATTGTGTCTCTTCCAATGTGTCTCTTTTCCGTTTCATGCAATTTACATTTCTAGGACTTAAGCGTACTTAATTTTGAATGCAATCGCACTTGGTGTTTCCTTTGACCGGAATCTCGTGCTTCCAATAGAAGGCCAATTGAATATTTTGAAGGTATGGCTAATGAAGGTCATTATGGTTGAGGTTGGTGAAAAAAATAATATTACCCTTATCATTGCCTTAAATAGATTGTACAATTACATAATTGCATAAGGGTTGTACAATTATCGAATTATATGGTTACTAGGTTGTATGGTTTCTAGATTGTATGATTACATAAGGCTTATATGATTATTAGGTTGTATAGTTACTAAGGTGTACAATTGAATAAGGGTTGTACGATTATAAAGTTATATGATTAACAAATTGTAGATTTATATAAGGGTTGTACTGTTATTAGGTTGTATAATTACTAGGTTGTATGGTTATCAGATTGTACAGTTGCATAAGGGTTGTATGGTTATTGGGTTGTATAGTTTTCAAGGATTGTATTGTACGCTCTTCATGTTCTACGATTATCAAGTTGTACAATTATAGGGTTGTATGGTTGTACAATATAAAGAACCACACAAGGGCTTAGACATTGCAAGAACAAATTATACCATAGTATGGTTGTTCAGTTGCACACTTGTTTGGAAGAGTGGATATCCATATAGTCATACAATTGGAAACCAAACCCTACAAGTATATGGTTATTGGGGATTGCAATGAATATTTTTTGTTGGATCACCTAAACTAAACACCTTACCTCCCTATACTACACTTGTTGGATCCTCCTCATACACATTGTTGGTGGAGTTTTCAAAACTAATTTTCTTGTATAAAAGGACCCCTTGGGGTCCTAAAGAGACCAATAATCAAAACTTAGGTAACTAAATTGTTGGATAATTTATGAATTGTGCAAGAGGTAAATGCATTATTTTGTAATTATAATTATTGTCTTGTAGGCATATGAGGAGAAAACCATCATTAAGGGTTTTCTTGGGGGAATAATTTTGCACCAAGAGGGCAAGCATCCAAAGGATTTCTATGACCCAATTTTTGAGTTTCAAGCAAGACATATTTTGATCAAGCATCTCTATCTATCATTTTATCTTTATTTTTAGCATTCAATAGTTTTTCATGTGCATGTTTATTTACTTTAATTTGTTTGGTAATTCAACCTTAAGTGGAGAATTTTGGGCTTGGTCCATGTATCAAGCAAGTCTATGGTTATATATTTGAATGGAAAGGCCCCAATTGATCTAATTCTAATTTTATTTTGTAGGTTACTTTTTTAAAAATATTACGATGTGAGAAGTTATTTTCTTACAGGCCATGGTGCAAAAGGTTGCAGTATTCTATATTGCAAAGTCTTTGAACATAGTCATTATTTCTCATGCTTGGACTCAACTCAATGTTTTTTATCCTTTACCAATATTTTTGACCCTTGCCCAACGTTTTTGACCCTTGCCCATCATTTTTGACCCCTAAAGCATTTTTTCTCTTTCTTCAATATTTTTATCTCATATTTAGTGTTTGTCTTATGTTTATTATTTTTATCTCTACTCTAGCGATTCTAACCCTTGTCTAGCATTTTGAACCCTGTCAATTGTTTTTCACCCCTACCTAGCATTTTGACCCTTGCCTAGCATTTTTGATCCCTTAAAGTATTTATGCTCTTTTTCCAATATTTTTGTCCTTTGTTCAATGTTTTTGTCCTCTATTCAACATTTTTGACCCTTGTCTAGCATTTTAAACATTGATGTAGTGTTTTTGGATAGTCTTGGGAAATAGGTCTAGATCTACATGCTTTACTCTATTTTTAGTCCCAAAATAGGTATATTTTAACCCATTCTCAATTTTAGTGTATTAAAATAGATATTTTGTTTACATGCTTACAAAAAACATAAATTTCAAGTCATAAATTTATAAAATCATAGGGTTGATGACTAAAAATTTATATATTTTGCAATGATGATAGTAGTTATCTTTATGATTTGCTTGGATAATGGTCAATTTCATCATGCATTTTAGGTAGTGGTCTTCCTCACTAAAGTCACAAATAATAATAGCTCTTAAATCTTATAATTTTTCTATCATTTTGATTAAATGTTGAGTCTTGTTAGTATGAAACTAATGTTTTAGAATAAGTTACATTGTGTAGTATTTTAATGTTATCAATTTATCACCTTAAGAAGAATAATAAAAAAAAGAGAAAAAAAAAACTTAATTGAAATAATTAAATAATAATACTTTTAAATATTACATGATTTCATCATTTGTGAAAGCTTGTGTTTTGGGCACTAAGCCTATAAATAAATTATTCTTATATGGGGTTACACAATTTCATATTTTGGTGTGTTGGGCATTAAGCCTATAAATAATTTATTCTTGCGTGGGTAAATTGCTACAGGAATTTGTTCTGCATTTTTATCCCTTCTCTATAAAGCAGCATCTTCTCAATTAACACGAGATTTGATCGTTTAATAATATCATAGCTTTGAACCGTGGCTCCTTGTCTTCATATTTTTTCTTTGTGTAAATGCGCATATAGTCGCCGCACAAGTACTTTGGATAAATGAGCAGTTGATCACTATCAGTGCTGGTTTCGTTGGTAAGCTCCGGTGTAGGATAGATAATTGCATTACACGATGGATTATAGAATGATGCCAGTGACAAATGGTTCCTATTATTGGGGGAAATAATGCGATGCCATGCTCTCTTATATTTTTTGTTGCTTATGGCTTCCAACTGATCACCGGTGTTGACAAAAATTGCATAACGTAAGGGCTATACATGAATTTTCTAAGATTTCTAGAATCTCAATCGCTTTATATGACTTTGTATACTCACAATACCCTACAAATATACAAGCTTGACTCTTTGGATCAAGCTTCTTCCTTTTCTCATCAGTAATGTGTGCATATGCTAAAGAACCAAACACTTTGAAGTGATTTACATTCGGTTTCTTTCTGTACCACCCCTCATAAAGAGTGACACCATATAAACTAGAAGTAGGACCTATATTTAGAATATATACACTGGTTCTTATAGCCTCTGCCCAGTACATATGAGTTAGATGCTTAGTTTGAAGCATCGATCTCACCATTTCAACTATGGTGCGGTTATTTCTATCGACCACACCATTTTGTTGTGGGGTATAAGCAGTGGTGAATTGTCTTTTAATCCCACTTGCTTTACAATATTTCAATAATGCTTTTGAGTATTCACCTCCTAGATTTGTCCTAAGATATTTTACATAATTCCCACTTTGATTCTCTACATTGTTTCTAAAATCTATGAAGCAATCAAAAGCTTCATATTTATGTTTCAAAAAATAAATCCAGCACATTCTAGAGAAGTCATCTATGAAAGTGAGAAAATAAGAATAGTTTTTGAGACTCTGTGTTTGCATTGGTCCATAGATGTCTAAATGTACTAACTAAAGTGGATAGTTGGCTCTCCACGCTTGTCCTTTTGGAAACTTTGACCTTGAGTGCTTTCCCAAAGCACATCCTTCACAGACCTCCTTTTGTTCATTGATTTTGGGAAATCCTATCACCATATCTTGAGAAGTGAAAAGTTTCAAGCTAGCGGAATTAAGGTGACCATATCACAAGTGCCAAAGCACACTTGGATTTGTTATGGCTACATTTGCAAGTTGAACTCCTCCTAGATCACCAAATTTGAGAGGGAATAACCTATTCTTGGTCATGGGGACCTATGTGATGACACGATTACAATTATTTTTATCAAAAATGATACATTGTCCTTCATCAAATACAAGCTTGTTATTGTTTTCCATCATTTGTTCAACGCTTAGCAGATTGTGTTGGAGATTTGGAGTGTAATAGATGTCATGCACTTTATTTAGTCCTTCTTTGGTTGTAACCTCCATGGATCCAATACCCTTAACTTGCAATGTCTTATCATCCCCTAATTTAATTTTGGATTTATAAGTGGAATCTAAAGTAGCAAATAAATATTCTTTGACACTCATGTGGTTTGAACAGCCAGTATCCAAAATCCATGTGTCATTTATATTGTGTTCTGATTGTCCATATGAAAGAAAAATATTAGAGGTATCATCTTCTTCTCCATAATTACCATATTGACTACTGTTGCCTTGTGAAGATTTTGACCAGCAGTCACGAGCGAAGTGACCTAGCTTGCCATAGTTGAAACAAGATGATTTTGACTTGTCACTTCCTCACCCTTGATTTCCACTTTGTCCTTGATTTCCTCCTCAATTTTTATTTCCACCTCTTTATTGATTGCCTCCTCTGTATGAGTTGCCTCCTCTATTCTGGTTGCCTCCTCTGTTTTGATTGCCTCCTCTATAGTTGCTTCTGCCTCTACCTATTTTATTACCTCTGCATTGACCTCTTTCCCATCCTCTTCCATTATTTTTATTGGAAGTGAAGGCCTTATCATCACCTTTGTAGCTGGTTGAAGGAGTTTCAGGAAATCTCTCTTCATGTGACATTAACAATCCAATTAATGCATCGAATGTTAAAAAGGAAAGATCTTTGGATTCTTCTATAATTATGGCAATATGGTTCCATTCCTCTGCAAGTGTTCACAACACTTTTTTTACAATTGTCTCGGGTGTGATTTTTTGCCTAGTGTAACCATTTTATTCATAATTGCTTTTACTCTAACACAATAATCAACTTTTTCATCATCTTTCATTCAAATATTTTCAAAATCTCTCTTCAATATTTGAATCCTTACCTGGTTAACTTTATTACTACCCTAGAATCCATCACTCAATGCTTTCCATGTAGCTTGTGCAGTTGTACAAGCGACGATTCTAGGGAATATGCTTTTCTCCAATGCAACTTGGAGATGAGAAAGAGTAGAAGAGTTGCTCTTTTTCTCTTATTTTCATGTTTTCTTATCTGCGACACTTAGTGTTGTCCAGTTTTAGGGTTATGTGTAGCCCTCTTCTATTATGTCCCACAAACCTCTTCCTATGAGCAAGGTCTTCATATTTATAGACCAATACTCATAGTCATAACCGTTAAATTTTGGTATAGGTAAGCTATTGTGTGAGGCCATAGTTACCAAAAAACTCTCTTTATTTCATGGTTACAATAAAGTACTTTGTTGTTTGAAAGAAGGAAAGAAGAAGAAGGAAGAAAGAAGAGATTACAAACTTAAGTCAAATCTGACTTGTTCTACTCTATCATTCAATGTTTATTCCTCTTGATGTGGGGATGCTATCTCTTGATTCACAAAATTATCTACTACTTCTTCTTTGTTGTCACTTATCAATATTATTTCTGGTGATTCTAGTTCTAATATTTCCACTAAAATACTATAGTGTGTATACTCTGATTCTTGTGGTGCAGCTTGTACGGATTTTGATTGTTCAAATTGACTCCTAAATGAGTTATCTTCAAAGTCTGCCTCATACCCTAAGTCAGGATGCCTTTGATGTGCTATCACTACATTTTGAAGTTGGCTAAACACAATGTTGAGCCCATAACCTCTTAATTTTTCATCAAACCTCTCTACACCTTCTCTTGCTAGAATTGCACATAAGGCATGATAACAACCATTTGGTCTTATCATCAATGCCTCTTTACAATTTGTCAATTTGGATATTTTGTCTCTTTTACAAAAAAAACTAAGCCTCTTAGGCTTATTACACAAAATTTCTACAGTTTATGATTCCTTGAATCAAGTGAAAAATTTATCCTTCGATTACAATAATTATCTCTTAGACAATGTCTTTCTTTCTTATATGATATATATTAAAAATATATATATTACTATTTAATAGATTAAAAAATAATTGCTTTAAAAAAACTTTAGAAAAGCAATTATAGTTAATATATTAAATATAATATAATTAATTTTAATAATAATATATAAAAAAAACTTTATATAAAAATCCATGACCTATTTCATGCAAGAATTCATCCTAACCAACTTGGCTACCACTGCCAATGAGAACCCAAGGGTAAGATTACAAGTATATTCTATTTTGGATCCGATTTCAACAAAAATAAAAAAAATTCAAGCTTTCACTATCGTTGGGTTTCGAACCCGTGACCTATAGGAAGGTGGGCACCTTATGGTTGGCTCCACGAGCCAGTCGAGCTATGCGGTTTGATGGGAAGGCAAGGGAAGATTGCCTTCCTTATACTTCTCTCGGTCGTGCTTTAATTAAATTTTTTTTTGGGATTTTTGTCCCACATCGACCATGTGGAGGGCAATGAAGGTGTTTAAAACCTTCAACGAGTGAATACTCACTCGATTGCCTTTGGGAAATTAGTGATCACCCTTTTACCTCCTTCTCAAGCAATCTCTCCCTGCCATGTTGCTTCCTTTGAGCCTATCATCTGTTGCCACGTTGCTTATCCTCCTTCTACCACATAATCGATCTTTCTACCACGTAATTGGTCTACATCAGTTTTGAGTCATCCAGTCTACGTCAACCTTGTTCTCCTCTCACCACGTGGTGCTCTTTGGTTGGTTCTTCTAAGTTGCTCCTCCTTGCATGCTTGTTGTGTGGGCCTGCTCCAGACCTCACCTCGATTCATGAATCATGGGCCTTCCTCACCTCAAATTGCATGCTGTAGGCCCCACTCGACCTTGCCTCGATGCTTATGCTGCTTGGTTCCTCCACTTCGGTCCTCGAGCCTGGTTCCTCCATCAACCTTGGTTCTTGTGCCTTCTTTGGCTTCGACTCTGATACCATATGTGGGCACGTGAGAATTAGCAGTAGTAGAAAAATGCATAAATATTATATTCAACCCTTGGAAACATAAGAATTAGAAATTTTAAATAGTGGTTGATTAAAAAACCTTAGGGAATATAGGAGAAGTTAGGAAAAGAAGAAGAATAGGGAGGAAAGGAGAAAGGAAATTTGGTGTTGTCCGCCTTGCCACCCATGCCATCCAATCTACCCAGTCAGCTATCGTTCAAGTCAAACTACCTACCCAATCAACTGTCATCCAAGGAGGTAAAAGGGTAAGATCCAAAGCTTACCATTGTAAAAAAAAATTTACTCCTTTTAACTGGATTAATTTCCAACAAAAATAGTAGGTTGCAAATGGGTTTATAACATTAAGTATAGAGTATATGGAACTCTTGATAAGTACAAATCTTGACTAGTGGCCAAAGGATATACATAAACAAAGGGTGTTGACTATTAAGAAACATTTGCACCAACAACTAGAATGACTACTATCATAACAGTTTGTACCTTAGCTTGTACCTTAGCAGCTCATCATGGTTGGAAAGTTCATCAAATAGATGTTAAAAGTACATTTTTTAATGGTGATTTAGAAGATTAAGTCTTCATGTCTCAAATAGAAGGATTTGTTATCAAAAATCAAGAACATAAAGTTTACAAATTAAACAAATCCCTATATGGTCTAAAGCAAGCACCAAGAGCATGGAACATAAAGATTAATAATCACTTGTTACAACACAGTTTGAAGTGAAGTAGTTCAGATTCAAATTTATATATAAGAAAAGTTGAGAATAATATGTTAATTCTCATAGTATATGTTGATGGCATAGTAATAATAAGAATCTTGAACAAAAAAAAAAAACTTAAAAGGATCTTAAGAAGAATAGATTTGTTTACTAAAACATCATAATTTTTTTTTTAACAAAGATAAGACACTATATTAAAGGTTAAGGAAAAGAATCATGTCTAATATTTTATTGCATGGCATAGATTTCATTTGATAAACTAAAAAACCCAAAATAAAAGAAGTTCCAAAATAAAAAATGAAATCCTTACATTCTAAAAACATAATTAAAATAATTGCAGGATATCATATCGAAATTTCATAGTGTGTGAAAGCTTGTGTTTTGGGTATTAAGCCTATAAATACATTATTCATCTGTTTTGCGCGTTAAGCCTACAAATAAATTATTCTTGTGTGGAGAAATTGCTGCTTTTTTCCCCCTTATCCCCCCTTATCTATGAAGCAGCATCTTCTCAGTTAACACGAGATTTGCTCGTTCAACAATCTCATAGCTTTGAACCGTGGCTCCTTATCTTCATATTTCTGCTTCGTGTAAACGCGCATATAGTCGCCACACAAATACTTTGGATAAACGAGCAGTTGATCACCGTCGGCGCTGGTTTCATTGGTAAGCTCCGGCGCAGCAGGATAGATCATTGCATTATATGATGGATTATAGAACGACGCCAGTGACAAACGGTTGCCATTGTTGGGGGGAAGAATGCGATGCCATGCGCTCTTATATTTGCCGTTGCTTATGGCTTCCAACTGATCGCCGGTGTTGACAACAATCGCATAGCGCAGGGGCTGTACGTCGATCCATTTGCCATCACTGAGCACCTCAAGGCCGGGCACTTCGTCGTCTTGAAAAAGAAGAATGAGACCGCCTGCATCGGTGTGGGCACGAATGCCGTTGATGAGATCGGGTCTAGGGCACGGTGGATAATGGCTCATTTTGGTACCGAAGAATGGCTTCTCTTCACCACCTTTCCCTCCGGCAAATGCTCGCTTGATATAGTCTTTGTCCAGCCCCAGATTAAGGCTTATTATCTCCAGCAATTTCTCTGTCAGGGCAAATATCTCCTTTCGGAACTCCTGGATCGTTTCCCTACAACAAATGTAAACATAAATTCTTGGTTACATTCATGCCATGAATTAAATCAAATATTTCAATGGTTAGATCTTTGCAAGCGACTGTATTTGACTAAAACATCTTGATAAAGTGTCAAATGGTACCGACATAATTTTAAATTTCAACATTCATGCGATTCTGATCCAGCAGGTTTAAATTCGAATATGTTGAGTAAACTCACTTGAAATCATTGGGTTCCGAAGGCCATGAATCTGCCTCCTGCATTTCGTGTACTTGGAAAACATCTTCCCAATCCATGTTCTCAATTTTAGGAGGTGTGTTGCCGTTGGCCTCGGCCACAAGGGCGTTGTTGAGCTCCTTTACAGGCAACGACTCGTTGAACAGTTTCTCTCTGTTGAGCTTATAATGTTGTGAGCACACCTTCTTCACACGGTCCATAAGGCTATGTGGTATGCCATGGTTTAGAAGCTGAAAATGGAAAAATAACATTAGTTCATGGTGAGACATGTATCTATTGATCCGTATGCGACGAATTAATCTACAAACCACATGGAAGATAGAGAGATAAAATAGATAGTAATGTCTGCACATACATACCTGAAAGAATCCAGGACTCTTACAAGCCTCATCAATTTGAGCCATGACGATTTCTCTGTCCCTTCCATTTATATTTTCAATGTCTATGACAGGAATGCCCATTGTTCTCGTGAAATATCAGGAATGGAGAATGAATGAATAAAAATGCTCTATAAGATTGGCGATGCACAATAGCACAACTAAAGGATACAGAATTACGTGCTTATTGTTCGTCTTCTTTGTTGTTGCTGCTGCTCTTCACCAGACGGTCCTCTATATATATATATTAGAGCGCCGGTCCCCTCTCTGCAGTGGCAACCAGCGTTTCTCACGATCACCTAATTCAGCAGAGTCAAGAGAACAGGGATGATATTTTGTCAATGCGAGTCTGCCTCTGCCACGTCTACTCATAAAAACTTTCAACAGTTCAAATCATGTGTCTCAAAGAGAACAATGTTGACCATTGACTACTATATATAAAATATGTTTATATCTTCAAGCTTGATGTTTTTGATTTATTGATTTGTCTTACGCAGATTTATGAATTGACCTGTTCTGCCTGTTGACTAGGATAGGTGTTTTAGGGTGGGTGGAACAAAATTAAATCATAAGAATATTCCCCTCAACTTGCGTATTGTACTTTTCAAATGTATTTATCATCACTTATTCCAGGCTGATGGAGGATTGTAGCAGGATCACGCATTCTTCAATTTGTTTGCGTCCTTTGCAAGGCTGATGGAGGACTGTAGCAGGATCACGCATTCAGGATCATAAGAATATTCCGCTCAACTTGCGTATTGTACTTTTAATTTCAATTTGTTTGCGTCCTTTGCAAGCCTCTTCGACTTGCTCTTTCTATGAAGTTTCTCAGATGGACAGTTTTGTTACGCCCTTCTAATTGTATGTTGGATGCCTGAGAATTTTGACTAAAGATTTTCTTCAGTATTAGGCACGGCGTTAGACAAAACTCCACTGTATTCAGGGGAATTTATGGTTCAGATTTGAAATGCCGCATATTTAGAACGTGTGTTTGTCTCGTATTGAATTCAAGGCGGGTCTCTTTATTTCCGATTATTTCCGATTTGACTGTTTGCCTTTCCCTTTTGGACTTTCCGCCTCATCCTCTTAAAGTCCTTATGAGATGAGGGCACATCTGATCGTTTATTGAATTCAAGGCCGGACTCTTTATTTCCGATTTGACAGTTTGCCTTCACTTTTAGACTTTTCCTCTTCGCATTCTTAGAGTCCTGATGAGATGAGGGAACATCTGTTCGTTCACTTGCGTGGATTATTTGTCTTCTATGGAAGGACGTGTTACCCGCAATGAAAGGCCAAACAAAAAGAAACCCATTAATGGGTAATGCAAGATATAAGCTAAATCTAATAAGAAAGAATGAATGGATATTGAATTATATAGTAAATACAATCTTCAGATACTTTTGAATATCAGAAATATAGATAGATTGCCGTCAGGAAAAAATATTTTTATAATAATAATTAAATTAAAACTTATATTATTTTATATATGAGTTTGAAAAGGTTTCGTTTAATTATTTTTTAATTTAAATATTGTGAGCTCGTACTTATGAAGGTATCATTTATAACATATATGACCTCCATTTTTTTAAATTTGAAACATTAATTATAGATAATGACTTAATTGTTAAAAAAAAAAAGTAGGTATGAGTTTCAAATACCTGGAATGTAAGAAGATGGTGTTGGTGGAGGATGACCATAGACTACTTCAAATGGGCTCACCTTAGTAGCGGTGTGATATGTTGTGTTATATCACTATTCGACCAAAGGAAGCCATTTGGTCCATTGTGTAGGATGTTTAGAGGTAAAAAAATGAAGGTATATTTCCAAGCATTTATTCACAATTTTAGTATAGCCATCAGTTTGAGGATGATAGGCATAACTCATCTTGAGTTGGGTTCCCTACAACTTGAACAATTCCTACCAAAAATGATTGGTCAAGGTAGGATCTCTATCAGAGACAATGGATTTAGGCAATCCATGGAGACAAAAGATGGAGTCTAGGAAGATTTGAGCAACAATGGAGATGGTCTAAGGGTGGGATAGAGAATACAAATGAGCATACTTCATAAGACGATCTACTACCACCATAATCAACGATATTCCTCCTAATTTAAGTAATCATTCAATGAAATCCATAGAGATATTTATCTATACTTGTTCAAGAATCAGTAATGATTGAAGGGTACCAGGGGAACACAAATTTTTACCTTTCATAAATTGATAGTGATCATAGTTAGCCACAAAAATATGAATCTTTTTTCATTCCCTTCCAAAAGATGGTATACTTGACCATCCCAAGTATAGCCATGGCATGAATGAGGGGTACAATAAAATAGTCACGGTATCGTAAATATTGACCATCCCAAGTATAGCCATGGCATGAATAAGGAGTGGTTTGGATTGTCTGGACTAAAATTTACAAAGAGGAGTCCTTGATTAGTTCTTCCCTATTATGATGAATCTATTATGGAAGAGGTGTGCATATAGTATATAATATTTTTTGTTATTCATGGAGGTGAGACAAAGCATCTATCACCCTGTTCTTCTTACCCCTCCTATAGGTGATGTCATAGTCATAACCCAACAATTTAGAAACCCATTTTTATTCTTGTGGGGTGGTCAACATTTGTTCTAAGAAGTATTTGAGACTCTAATGATTAGTCTTGATGGAAATATGTGTTCCAATGAGATACAATCACCAATGACTTACAACATGTAAAATGGAAAGCATTTCCTTCTCATAAGTAGACTTACCCAAATTCTTGCTTGATAATGCTCAACTAGTGAAGGCCAAAGTTATATCTTATTGCATTAAAACTACCCCAATATAGTTTCCATATGCATCACTTTTAATGATAAAATGTTTAGAAAAATCAGGCATTGCTAACATGGGAGTAGTGGTCATGGCATGCTTCAACTCTACACAAGTCTTCTCAACAAGGTTCTATCAATGTAAAGAAATTATTCTTTAGCATAGCTATCAATTTATATGTTATATTTCCATAATTATTCACAAAATTCTTCTAATATCCAATGAGTCCCAAAAATCCATGAAACCCCTTTATGGTACGAGGTTTAGGCTAGTATTGAACGACTTGAATCTGAACATTGGCATAGAATATTTGGACCCCTTTGCATAGAGTTGATTGGCAAACAAAAGTTGTAGTGTTTGATCCAAGTGTTGGAGATTCTTCCCGTGAATGACTATAAATCAACATATCATCAAAAAAGACTAATTAAAACTTGTGAAGAAATGACCAAAAAATAATGTTCATCAAACTCTAAAAGGTGAAAGGCGCATTCGTTAATCCAAATGACATAACCAAAAATTTATAATTCCCCTTGTGAGTTATAAAATCCATCTTGAGAATGTCCTCATCCTTGTTTCGAATTTTATGATTTCCTAACTACAAATCCAACTTGGAAAAGTATTGATCCCCATGAAATCCACCAAGTAATTCATCAATCATTGGAATAGGGAATTTATATTTAATAGTGATTTTATTGAGGTCTCAATAATCCACATGCAATTACCAAGATCCATCCTTTTTCCATACTAATAACACAAGATAAGAATAGGGACTAACACTAGGATGGATAACCTGGATAACATGAAGCCCTTCAAATATTTTCTCAATTTTAGATTTTTGAGCATAATGATACTTGTAGGGATGGACATTAGGGGGAATATTATGAGGAAAAAGCTAAATTGCATGGTCATGAGAGTGATGAGGAGGTAGTACCTTGGGTTCCTAAAACACATAAGCATATTTGTTTAATAAACCCTGGAATTCCACTGGATGGTCCCTTTTCCCTTCCTTGGAAGCATTGATATCCTTGATAGGATTATTTTATAAATTTTCCATATTTTGAGTGGAAATAAACTAAGCCACATAGCTTTCATACCACATAAAGTAATCCAATCCCCTCCTAACTAAAATTCATCCATAACTTAAAAAAATCCCATAAAAATAGACCTAACATCCACAACCATTATATTTCCAAAACTATATCACACCTACCTAATGGTAGGGAAAATATGTCTATCTTGAGATTATATTCTCCAATTTGGAGTTTGACATTACATCATTTTCCTTTGCATGGTATGGTGCCTCTAATAGCAATTATGACTTCAAAGGAATTTCATGTAGTAATGTAACATTTTCCCTATTTGGCTTTGTGTGGATCAATAAAGTTATGTGTACTGCAAAAGTCAATAAGAATGATGATCCTTTGTCCCTCAAAGTATCCAATAACTTTCATTGTTTGGGGAGTTGATACTCCTGCTAAAGCATACAATGAGATTTCTAGTTGGGATTCATATAGAACTTTTGTCTATTCTATGGTTTCTACCTATTGAGGATCCCCTTCTTCCTATGAATATTTTATGGTTGGTGCCTCATCAATATCAAACTAATACAATTTTTAATGCACATACTTGTGCCTTGGGGAATACTATTCATCAAAATTATAGCATAGCCCTTGGATCCTTCTAGTTTCCTTATTTTCATGAGTCTATTATTTTATGATTGAATATTTAATGGTAGGATTTGGCATAGGCTTGGACAAAAAAGATGGTTGAGATTGAGGAAATTTAGAGGTGCATCTTTGAACCTTGAATTTATATTTTTCCAATATAGACAAATGCATTTTCTATTGTAATGTTTGAGGCCTCAATATTTTAACCTCAATCATAATATCATCCTTAAAACTGCTCACAAAACAACTTTGAAAGGAGTTAGCATTTAAGCCAATGGTATGAGTGGATAGTTTTTTAAATTGATTTTGATACTCTTGAACGATTGAAGTTTGTCTAAGTTTAGAAAGAGCTCTTATAAAATCTTCAACCACACTAGGACCAAAGTGGGTAAGTAGGTCTTGCTCAAATTCATGCTAAGAAATATCATGTTGGACCTTCCTAAGCCACTAAAACTAATGTAGTGTATCTGATTTAAAATTGAAAGAGGTAATTATCAAACACATGTAATGTGGGGCATTATGAAGATTAAAATATTGTTCTACTTATAGATCCACCCCTCAATATATTTTCCATAAAATTTTGGGAAGTCTAATTTGGGTAACTTAAATTCATTTTTATTTAATAGGTTCCATTGATGGTGACTCATACCTTCATCCTATTGATCATGATGTTCCAATCTATCATATGGGAGGGGATCAGTAGAAACACGACTATCCAATTCTCTAAGTTTATATTTTAATTCTACTTTCATTTCCCTTTGTATCTTGGTGACAAAATTCATAGGCTTTTAGAATATTTTTAGTTGTCTTTAACTAGTTTAATCTTTCACCTAATTGAGCCCCTAAATATTTTTCTAAATAATCCACATGCCTAGCAATTTTTACCTCTAATTCTTGTTGCTTTTGT
Source organism: Wollemia nobilis (assembly GCA_028583015.1). Lineage (NCBI taxonomy): Eukaryota > Viridiplantae > Streptophyta > Pinopsida > Araucariales > Araucariaceae > Wollemia > Wollemia nobilis. Next base: position 880,240 of record JAQPPZ010003272.1, read on the forward strand.
TGTTCCCAAGTACTTGAAGTCATGTTCTAAGAGTTATGACTCTTTAGTAATACTTACTAAAAATAGAAGTTTGATTTTAGAGGTTATTATTTTTAGTAATGGATGTTATATATCAAAATGATCATCTCAATAAGATGATCGTAATTGGTTAGGTCCCACAATGACATTTTTGACACCTCTTAAAAAGTGCATTGAGGCTATATACCAAATTGATCAGCTCAACAAGATGATCATAATTAGCTATATACCACAATACTAATTTTGGACATTCTAGACTTCTTTTTCTAGGGGGTGTTATCTTTGAGTGTTGTTGGTTTTCCTCCTAGAGGCTTGGTTTTCTCAAAAAATTAGTTTTTTGTCAACCAACCTCTTATGATCCTATGTATTATTTTTTCTGACTACTGACACTATTATGTTGACTATTTGGTTTGGTTTTATTTTGACTACTTATATTATTCAATCAGTCATAACATTGGTCTATCAATTATCTAGGCTGACTCTATCATGTTCTAGTCCCTATCTGTTATAAATTTTGACTGTCAAAGGTATATTATTGACACTAACAAATTATAACTTTGTAGTGACTATTATTGACTATGATAAAATATTCTTGATTGTTACTAACACTAACCACTTTGTTCCCACTATTTATAGCTAATATTTTCTATCTTGATTGTTACGTTCCTCTACAATTTTTGTCGTCTATTTTTATGCAATAATTCTAGAATAGGTATATCTTCTTTGTATGCTCAATTTGTGTGGTATGTTTATGGTTATAGTTATAATATTCATAGAATAATATTTTGTTATAGGCTTGATATTCAACATAACAGTGTACTATAAACTAGGGTGTATGTATTGCCCATAGGCTCTAATACCACTTATCAGGAACCTCCTCATTAAAATGAACACATTTACAAAAATATTGCAATAAAACACAAATGCATGAAACACAAGATATTGCAATACAAAATAGAAGTGAAAAAATAAAATAATATCATAAAGTAACACAAAATTATAAGCCACTTCGAGAGGGAAACCTCCTTCAATACTTATACAAAAAGATACATTCATTCTTACCCCTCATAATTTTAAAGATTTTCTCTCTCTCTCTCTCTCTCTCTCTCTCTCTCTCTCTCTCTATCTAATGCTAAAGGTTGGCTTACATGCAAAATATCACCCAAGCTAGAATCTTCTACCAATGAAGTAGTTACATTATTGATAACATATACATATAATGCAACCACTTATCAAGGTGCTTTGAATACCATAAACTATTACAAAATATTACAAAACATTATCATAGATGTCCCCCACATTAAGGGTTATTACATTATAGTATTAGGATGGGGTCCTAACAAATAGGTTAAATATCAAAGAAAAATTTTAGAGGAGGGAGTAAAAGAAAACATTTTAAATCTAAATCCATATCGTCATCAAAATAATCGATCTAAAATGAAATAAGGTAGATAGGTCACTTTCCATATAAAATTTTTAAGATTCAATGTTTGAGTATCTAAAAAAGAATAAGAAAAAAAACAAGGATAAAATCAAGCAGCAACAATAGCCTTCCAATATCTCCAACAAAGAGTCTTTTTTTCTTAAAAAAAAAATATTTATCACATGTCAATATTAATGTTGCAATCCAAGCCCATAGATTCTAAAATAACTAATATAGGACAAACACAAGAAAATTATTAAACCAAAAAGGAGACACCAAAATTGAATTACATAGTCCATAATATTTCTAACAAATAATAACACATCAGACACATGCATTACCATCACTATAGAAAATAAAATTCAATCCAAACACAACTAAAACCAAAACCCAATAATTAGAAGATCAATTACTAAATCATATTTTCTCCCTTGCTCACCTTATTTAATATCATCAGTTCGATCCACTAGCAAGATTTAATAGGAAGTAACCGAAACATGGAAGTCTCAAGATTCTCCAATAAAATATCATCTCTTACTAATTATTAGATCATCATCAATAGTGTATTTAACATACATATCCATATTTTCATCAACTCCTATCTCCACTCCACATAACCACCTTACTCTCCCATCTCTAACACCACATAACCCCCTTACTCATTTTTAATAGTATGTTTATAGTATATATAAAAAAATATTATACTTCAATATAATATTATACTATATTATACATTAATAATATTTTTATATTATCCTTATAGTATATACTTGATAAAATACATTATATTATATACATAAAAATAATAAAAAAATAATAAATACACAAACTTAAACGATAATTTTTTTTTGAATTTACATGGTGGAATCGGTAGCCGCTACGAATCCGAGCAGGTTGTCCATATTTTATGGCCGCCACAGTATTCTGCATTGTCCGCCCCAAAAGCCACCACATAGATCTTCATGCAGTCTGTCCCTATAACCACCATGCCACAATCATTTTAAACCTTTTACGCTGCTGAAAGCACCAAGAAAGGGACAAGCGTTCATCCCGGCGATCAAATGATAATTATTGGAGTATGGGTAAATTGTAAAAAAAATTAGAGTGAATAATATCAATTACAAGTAATAATGGAGTCATTGCAAAAATACACAAATTAAATAAAATAATATATGGAACAAATAAATAAAATAATATATGGAACAAATAAATAAAATATTCAACAAGACAAAGGGGTATTAAAAATACTAAAGCCAATATTCAGAGATTAATTTCTAACAATAGATCTTCATGAGAGTTAAAATCACAAGTAACATACACATAAAATCCATATCCTAACTATATGCCAGAAAACATCACCAATCAAACTCCACAATGATTGAATCAAAATTATAATAGATCATTCAAAATAAATGCTCAAATTGATGTGGCAATGTTCGATGATGAAAATCTATGTGAATATATTGAGTAAGGTATAAACATTACAATAAACCTTGAATTAAATCCTATCAACAATGATGAAAATGCTATGAAAGTAGCATATATTAATTTCTAAGGATAAGCATGAAAGTGGTATACATGGTGGCATGAATAAATACAAGAGATTGTTAATTAAAACCATGGGAAATAATTACTAGTTAAAGATATGGGATAAATTTCTATCTAATTTTGATATTGCTTAAAAAATTCTAGGTACAAGATAGTTTCTCCCCTTAGGTTGATATAAAAAAATATGAAGTATATTGAATAAAGGTAGATCTCTAGTTATAGTTAAATTTAGATATAAGATTATTATAACATGCCTATTTATAGGTCTATGATTCAATCAAAGACAAATTTTGCACTAGAAAATAAATGTAGTTGTAGGTAAATTATCTAGCTTAACAACAACTAGGTAAAAATATCAAAGAGGCTAGATATTCTATTTATAGAGTTGTGGTTGAATTCAAATTATAATATCTTTAAAAATAATAGGATATTTTATTGGTTGTGTTATGAGTTCAAGGAAATATCATGAGGAAAAACATAAACACAAAGATCTAAAGGAAATTTAAATTTAAATTTGTCCATGCTTTAAAGATAAATAAATTTTTTATTATTACAATGATATAATTGAGGCAAATTATTATGATCATTTATGCATATTAATGATAATACCAACAAATTTAAAATACTTATAATGATATAGTGCTAATTTAACAGACAATAATTCTAGAAAAAATGAGGATGATTCTTAAGTATTCACTTTTCAATTCTGAATATAACTATAACTTGAACACCTTGGAAATATAATGTTTATAAATATTTTGCATGACATTTACTATTATTAATAATAGTGGAAGTCTACAATCTAGTACTAACCTACATAATACCACAACTTCAAAATTTGTGTATGACATATCACATAAGCTTATAACATTTATTTTCAATATGTCCTAAAAATTACACAACCTATCATCCACCTATTTGATAAGGGTATTTTATAGCATGTACATTACACCTTCATGTAATTTATTTAAAATCAACAAACTATATCCAAAATATATGTATAATCATTATTCCATTAGAATAAATCAAATTATAATAATCACCACTAGTATAAAATGATTGATTATAAAACTATAACATCTATGTCTAAAATAAAAGTAATCACACTTCGAAAAGAGTATTAAAAATGGTCCATAACATATCTTGGATTATTTGTTCTAATCAATATAGCTTTGGAAATAACATTCACATTAGAATCTAAATTTATGATTATGTCTATCATTTTAAAATATTTTATTTGGACTTCTATTATTATAGATTTATTTTTCTATGATTTTTAATTTTTTATTCTTCTCTTGATTTATTTTACATTTACCATATTTTTCCTATGTTAGCCTTATTTTCATACATAATCCTAAAATTATTGTGATGTTTGATGTCATTGTTAGTGTCTGCTTTCATGTGTCTTAATCCCATGGTTAATAGGATTTTTCTATTTCAATACCAATCAAACTATCTTAACATTTTTAATATTTGGGTTCTCTCAAATGGGGCAACTTCCTGATTTAGTGTCCCAAAACATTTTCTACTTAATATTCACCTATTACCATTTTTAAATGATGGAAACCCAATTTCAATATCCTAATTGTATTTATTCCATTACCATGTTTTTTTAATTATTTATTGATAAAATTAGCATCAAGATATCTATCACTTAGATTGGATTATATTTTTGAATACCATTAGATATTCATATCCTTACCTTATGTTGGCATAAAACCATATCATCACTCTAGCATGGTTGACAACCTCTACATTGGGAGACTCTTTTCATCCATCCATTGTAAGGTGGTACAAATATTTGATGGGTTACTTTCTCTTTATAGGTTTCTTTTTATTGCTTTATATTTGATAAGGATGTCCTTCATTCTCCATTGTTGAGCTATCATTATTGATAGGAAATAAGTTCTTAAATATTTTATTAGTATATTACCTTATTGGTATTTACTTTAGATATCATCAAAGTTGGTTTTTTTATTTACATGTATTTAATGACTATAGATTTATTTTTCTATGATCTTGATAATTTTACACATTTACCATCTTATTTTCATCTTGGCGTTATTGCCATATTTAGTCATAAATTCATTGTCATGTTTGATATTATTATCATTTTAAGTATCAATGTTAATGTGTGTGTGTATATGCATAAATGTGTACATGCATATATGTATATGTGTGCACATGTGCATGTCTTAATCCCATGGTTTTAAGAGGCTCTTTTCTTTTTAAGTACTAATCAAATTGATTCAACATTTTCAATAGTTGCGTTCTCCCAAAAGAGGTAGCTCCATATTTTGGCACCTAATATTATTTAATACTTAATATACACCTATGGAAATATATTGATGTAGGAAATATACTCTTAATATCCTAATTGTGCTTGATCCCTATTGGTTGGAAGTTTGTCTAATGGTAAGGATTTTGCACCCACAAAACTCGACCAACTTTGAATGGTCTCAAAAATGGAAGCTTTGAGGCTAATCTCCAAATAAGGTTGGTTCCTAGGGGTCATAGCCAACTACACCTCAGGAAAAGGGAGCAGATAAAAAAGAAAAAAAGTTGTAGGTAGAACTCATGGGATGGATTCAGTTGCATCAAAATACTTGCATAACCTAAATACTCAATAAAGATCACAGATCATATAACTGACCATAAAATAATTCTCATTAACATTCATTACATAGATTTTAATTGTGAACTATAGAATTATAGAATGAAAAGAATAAAATCCAGAATGCAAAATTACAACACATTCATCCAACTAATTTTAATGAAAATAAACAATTAGACAAGAATACATGAGAAATTTTTGGAGGCTAGACAATAATCCACTTGTATTCTGAGTATTTCAAATCTTACATGCAAGTTGTAATGGCTAAAGAGCCGACCCATTTTCATACCTTACATTTCCACATATATAGCCCCTAAAAATTGCCTCTCTACAAGTGAATACAATGTTAGTAATTGAGGTTGGCCAACAACTTTAATTCCATGCAATTAAGATACCCATCAATAAAGTGTGGTTGATTCAGAGAGAGTTTGGGCTATACACACCAATCACAACCCTACAACTTGCTTATATTTTTTGATTGACCTGAAAGCACACTTCATTGTTCGTATTTAATTCATCCATATGATTGTTGTACTGATACCCTAGGGGATCATAATGTTTACATATGCTTGGAAGAGAAATGTCATTAGGATCATTAGTGTAATCTACAACTCATCGTAAAGATTGTACCTTATGGTTGATCATTATTGAATCCTCATAGAATCATCTATCACATGCCAACTGCATACAAGGGCATTTCTTGACCAGATATTAAATTGTTTATCAACCTTTTCCATATTGGATATAGTGCTCTCTCACTATTAGTGTGAAACTAGTTTCTAGAATATTTCATCAAATTTTGGTTCACTTCCTCTAGCTAGGTGGATATTTAATCTATTGATGGCTATCGAATATTCCCCATTTCTCCACCAAGTACTACTTTTATTTGAAGTGGACCTTTGGGTTGGCTTGCTATCAGACAGCTTCCCTATTTTTTACTCAACTTACCTCTTTCTTCCTCCACGGAAAAGATTTAGGATCGGTCTCAAGACCCATCGATTCCCATTCTTCCATCCCATTGCAACTCCTTACCTCCCTGAGGTGGTATTTTGGGATTCATGAGGCACTCGACCTCATCCTATTTATTTTCCAAGCCCATAACTTGGCCAATATTGAGCCTTATTTATGGTGGTCTTTTGAGATTTGCTAATATCATATGGCTTCCCAATATTCCACCCTCTTTTTACTTCATTTGATCTCCTGTGGTGGCATTTTGGGAGTGCCAAGAGTTTACCAATTTCATAGCTATTCATTCTTTGTTTCTATGAGGCGGTGCTTTGGTATCCACTTAGGAAAGAGGGATGCCCATATTTTTTCCTGGCTTAATACTTAGCCAGATTTTCAAAATTTTAGGGTAAACTTTCAGGAGTCCTTAAGGGGGTGGTCATGCCTAATTTTCTGCTAGGCAATTTTCTTTCTTCTAGATGTAGTATAAATTTTGGGCTTGTCCTGATTTAACATGAACACAAGGTGGATGTGGGAAAAACCACCCGCAATCCTAGTGAACTTATGAGGATTTTAACTTGCTAAAAATATAGAACCCAAACAAAATAAGGGGAAGGGAAACACATTGCACCAAAAAAATTAAACCTTGGCCACAACCATTGGTTCAAGATTCAAACCAAAATGCAAATAAAATATGCAGTTCACATAATTATTTTATAAAGCCTACCATTCTCTAAGGGTTATGCCACCCATCCAAGCTCCTTTTGTTGTTGATCTTGAGATTTCAAGGACTCAACCTATAGAGGAGAAATTAGAATAACCTAAATTTGAAACTTCTAATATTTTTGGTTCTAGGCTTCCATAGAAGGGAGAGGAGCAATCTTGATGCTATCAACAATGGAATCCAAGTGGAAGGTATCCTTGTAGGGTGGGTCATTGTAAATTTTAGCTACCTCTTCTAACTTGGTGAGGAGACTTGAAATATTGAGGACTACATCAAGCATTTGATTTACTGCTATGGGTTCTTGCATTACCACAATCTAACTTTCATATTCCTTTAGGCCCTTGAACAACTTATTTATATCCTCATCTATGTAAAGTTATCCCTTGATGTCCCAAAATCCCAAGGAACCAAGAATTTTGAGCTTTGAATTGACGTTGTTCATCATTTCTATTTATTTTTTTAACATATCATGATGTGCTTTCCCTTCATAATACAGATCCACAATATCTAATAGTTGTTGCATAGTGGTCCTACCTCACTTGATATCACTTGTTGAATATATATATAGGTAGGAATCTCCTTTTACCATCAATATTGTTGCTTGTACCCCCATGCTTTGCACCAAAATTGCCTTAGCATCTAATTTTTTTTACCAGTTTAGAAGTTGCCAAGCCCTCTTCTAGCTTCTGTATAAATTAAGAAAGCACCTTCAATGTCGCTTCTCTTATCTTATACCAATAAGAATTCTTTATGTGCTTTACCCATTCCCTAGATATTAATGCTCCTTGGGGCTTGCTCTTTGCTTCCGATAATTTAGCTAGTATAATATTTAGAGCATATTATCGTTGATGTAACTCGTCATTGAATTCAACCTCCTTATTTTAAAGATCATTCTTTAAGTTAGAAATTTCTTCATATTTTTTATTCAATGCTTTCTGGGGAGGGTCCTTGTCTAAGGTATTCTTCAATGATACCACCTCATCCTCCAAGGCACCCTATCCTAGCCCTACTTTGTGGAGCTCTATTTCCAATGACCCAATTATTTTCTTTGCCACCTTGAGCTTCCTCTCCATACCTTTCCTTTTTATAAATAGTGTATCAGCATTAGTGTGAAGTGTCCTGAGGACCTCACTTGAGAGATGTCATCCAGATCTATAGTTTGAATGTTGTATTACAATATTCTAGCCTCATGTTTGCAATAACTTTATTTTCCTTGGGATGATCAGTTATTTTGTTCTTCTTCCCTTCTATTTGATCAAGTTCATAATGGGTGTATGGGATAACCTCTACCTTTTCATCATGCAACTACTCATCTACCTACCACTTCTGATTATCCTATGCAATTCTTAAAATATTAAAGGCTTTTGGCAAGACCTCATATGCTACCTAGGATATAAGGGGTGCAATCAAAAAGGTTGGCAGTAGAATCAAGGGATAAGAATCTATTTCTCGCATTGGATTTGTGCCAATCACATCATACTGAGGTTTGGGTTCTCTTTATGGTGAGGATAGCTAAGGTTCCTCTAATAGAATCTATACCTGGGATGGTGGAATCAATGATTATGCATATAAACATAGAGGAGGTGGAGGAGACAAAATGATATGTGGACTATGCATCGATGGATATAAAGGAGACTCCATTAACTTCTAAGGAGAACTGCTCTTAGGATTCTCACTTTTGAACAAAGTAGCTATGACTAGGATCACTTTTAAGGCCTGAGTTTGGGAGAGGGTAGAAGAATCCTCAATTGTTTCTAATGAAGTAATTTGATGAGGGTATGAGAAGTGGGAATGAATATCTATCATGCCTTGCTCTTGTACTATCTTTGGGGGATTTTTCATCTTCTAATTTCCCTTATTTACTTGAGCATTCATCCCTACTTCCTCTACCTTTAGCACTTTGAGTTGTATCCACAGTCACTTGGGATCTGCTATGCATGTCTTTGAGGGGGTATCAATTTTGGAGCATTCCCTCCTCTTTCTACTTAATTTCAACCCTTGTGGTGAAGGTGCAAGCATTTTTTGTGTTTCTACTCCAAAATATTTGGCTTATCTAGTCCTCCTAGCACCTTGTAGAAGTTTTGCAGAAATCATTTCTTGCTTAGCCCTTTGTTGGTGGGTTGGCCTTTATTGCACTTGGAGCTAACTTTGAAATTCCAATAGCACTAACAAAATTAGGAGCACTTAAGAAATTAGGGTCATAAATATTATTAACCAGATATTGCATTACATTAAGTTCAAAGGATTATAATGTTTAAATACAAAGATTATTAACCAGAATCTAGAAAGCTTAGGAGAAAGAATAGGGAAGAAGAAAAATAGGGAGGAAAGAAAAAATGAGATTAGGAATCAAACTCCCTATCGTCCATGACGTCCAATCCTGCTGACTCAGTTGTCATCCAAGGAGGTAAAAGGGTAAGGTCTAAAGCTTATAGTGGTAAAACAAAAAATTTACTTTTTTAGCCTTTTAACTTCCAACATTCTCCCCCTTAAAGTTGAGAGGAATAACTATACAGTCTCTCAGCTTTATAAATTGATATTTAGCCATGCATTTGGTGAAGATATCTACAATGTTATCCAAAGAGCTACAATATTTAAGCTCAACTATTTGTTGCTCCACCATGTCTCATATGAAGTAATGCTTCATATCATAATGCTTTGATTTGCTATGGTGGATTGGATTGTATGCCAATTGAATGGCACTTATGTTATCACAATACAGTCAATTTGGACCACTTTGACTTTCTCCAATTTCTTCAAGAACTTTTCTTAACCATAGGTCTTGAGTACTAGCATGTGTGATGGCTATATACTCAGCCTCAGTAGATGACAATGCTACAACAAGCTACTTCTTGAAACTCCATGTGATTAGTCCTGACCCTAGACTAAAATAGTTCCTTGATGTAGATTTCCTACCATCTATATTGTTGCCCCAATCACTGTCACTGAAGACAAATAATTTAATAGAATTACATTTGTGGTAATGGATTCCAAAATCCAATGTACCCTTTACATATCTTAAGATTATTTTAGTTGATTGTAGATGCAGCTCAGATGGGCTTGCCATAAACCTTGAAAATAGATAAATGGCATATGGAATATTAGGCCTTATGTTGGTGATAAACATCAGACTCCCAACCATGCTTCTGTAAGTGGTCATGTCAACCTTTGGTGCTCTGTCATCCTTGCTCAATTGGATCCCATGTCCAGTTGGAGTTGTAACTAATTTGCATTGCTCCATGGAAAATTTCTTGATCATGTCCCAAGAATACTTGCGTTGACATATGAAGATCCCCCTATTTGATTGATGCACTTCATGCCTAGGAATTATCACATTAAACCAAGATATTTCATCTCAAACTACTTCATCATGTATTTTTTGAACTCCATATTCATTTTAGTGTTACTACCCATAAATATTAGATCATCCACATACAAAAAAACTATGATAATGTCTACTCCATGCTTTAGGTAGTATATATTTGGTTCACTTTTGCTTCTAGTGAATCCATACTCGTTGAAATAGCCATCAATGCATGAGTACCAAGATCTTGATGCTTGCTTGAGGCCATAAAGTAACTTTTTCAATTTATAAACAAGGTTCTCCTTTCCTTTTTCTTGAAAGCCTTGAGGTTGTTGAACATAAACCTCCTTAGTCAAGTATCCATTCAGAAAAGCACTTTTCACATCAATGTGTTGAATTTTCCATACTTTATGGGAAGCTAAGGAAAGAACTGATCTGATTGTCTCTTATCATGCAACATGAGTGAAGGTTTCCTCATAGTCAATGCCAAATTTCTGAGTAAAAATTTTTTCTACTAATCTCACCTTGTGCCTCTCAATGCTTCCATCAACATTATATTTGGTCTTGTAGACCCATTTACATACAACATGTTTGATTCCTTTTGGAAGCTTTACAAGCTCCCAAGTATCATTATTTTTTATAGAGGTTATTTCCTCTTTTATGGTTTCTTGCCATACATTCTGAGTACAAGCCTTCTCATAGCTAGATGGTTCTAGTTGTGCACTAGTTAATAAAGCATAATTAACTACATCTCACATAGGATCTTGGGAGTCATCATCCCCATACATATGTAGATTTTCAATTTTTTGCAAAACTAAATTCATTTCACTAGCTTGGCTTCTAATGTATCTTTTAAGGTAATTTTGATCCATCATTTGAAAATATGGATGATTTTGTAATGTTCTTTTACCTCTTGATGGAGAGTCAATTTCCATCGATGAAGAACTTACTGATCTCTGTGGAGAAGGACTTGGAGTGGTGGTTGAAGTACTTGATGTATTACTCCTACTTGGGATTGGAGGGGTTGGTGTGCCTTTGCTTTTATTGGGAGACACTTGTTGTACCTATTGTACCTATGAAGAACTTACATCTTGGGACTCATCATCAACAAAAATTATTTGATGACCCCATTCTCCCCCTTCATCAAAAATTACATCCTTGGAAAGTACAATTTTATGAGTCTTGGGATTGTAGAGTCTATATGCTTTGGTAGACTCACAATACCCTACAAATATACAAGCTTGACTTTTGGGATCAATCTTCTTCCTCTTCTCATCAATAATGTGTGCGTATGCTAAAGAACCAAAAAAAATGAAGTGCTTTACATTGGGTTTCTTTCCATACCACCCTTCATAAGGAGTGATGCCATCTAAACTAGAAGTTGGAATTCTATTTAGAATGTATACACTGGTTATTACAAGGTCAACCCAGTACATATTAGTTAGATGCTTAGTCTGAAGCATAATTCTCGCCATCTCAAATATGGTGTGGTTCTTTCTCTCGACCACACCATTCTATTGTGGGGTATAGGCAGTAGTGAATTGCCTTTTGATCCCACTTGCTTTACAATATTTCAAGAATTTTTTTGAGGAGTACTTACCTCCTCGATATGTTCTAAGACATTTTACAAAATACTCACTTTGTTTCTCTACATTATTTCTGAAATCTATGAAGCAATCAAAAGCTTCATATTTATGTTTTAGAAAATAAATCTAGCACATTCTAGATAAATCATCTATGAAAGTGAGAAAATAGGAATTATTTCTAATACTCTTTGTCTGCATTGGACCATAGATGTCCAAATGCACTAATTGAAGTGGATAGTTGGCTCTCCACGCTTTTCCTTTTGGAAAATTTGACCTTGAGTGCTTTCCCAAAGTACATCCTTTACAGACCTCCTTATGTTCGTTGATTTTGGGAAGTCCTGTCACCATAGCTTGAGAAGTTAACAATTTAAAGCTAGTGAAATTAAGGTGACCATATCGCAAGTGCCAAAGCACACTTGGATTTGCTATAGCTATATTTGCAAGTTGATCTCCCCTTGGCTCACAAAATTTGAGAGGGAATAACCAATTCTTGGTCATTGGGACCTGTATGATGACACGATTACAATTTTTTTTATCAAGAGTAAGATATTTTCCTTCATTAAAAACAAGTTTGTAATTATTCTCCATCATTTTCCCAATGCTTAGCAAATTTTGTTGGAGCGTTGGAGTGTAGTAGATGTCATTTACTTTCTTTAGTCCTTCTTTCTTTGGAACTTCCATGGTTCCAATACCTTCGACTTGCAAAGTTTTATCATCCCCTAACTTGATGTGGGATTTATAAGTGGAATCTAGAGTAGAAAATAGATTTTCTTTGCCACTCATATGGTTTGAACAACCAGTATCTATAATCCATGTGTCATTTAGATTCTATTCTAATTTTCCATATGATAGAAAAATATTAGAGGTATCATCTTCTTCTCCATAATTTCCATATTGACTGTTGTTGCCTTGAGAATATTTTGACCAGCAGTCACAAGCAAAGTAGCCTGGATTGCCACAATTAAAAAAATTTGTTTTGGACTTGTCAATTCCTTGCCCTTGATTTCCACTTTGTTCTGGATTTCCTCCTCTATTTTGGTTTCCATCTCTATTCTAATTGCCTCCTATGTTGGAGTTACCTCCTCTATTTCGATTTCCTCCTCTGTAGTTGCCTCTGTGTCTTCCTCTTTTTTGGCCTCTACCTTGACCTATTCCACGTCCTCTTCTAGTATTTTAATTGGATATGAAGGCTTTATCATCACCTCCATAGTTGGTTGAAGGAGATTCCTGTAATATCTCTTCATGAGACATTAACGATCCAATTAATGCATCAAATGTTAAAGTGGAAAGATTTTTTGACTCTTCTATGATTATGGCAATGTGATTCCATCTTTGTGGAAGTGTTCGCAACCATTTTGTTACAATTTTCTTAGGCTTGATTTCCTCGCAAAGTGTAACCATTTTATCAACAACTGCTTTCACTCTGACACAATAATCACCTAATTTTTCATCTTCTTTCATTTTGAGATTTTCAAAATCTCGTTGTAGTGTTTGAAGCCTCACTTGATTCACTTGATCACTTCCCTGAAATCCGTATTTCAAGGATTTCCACGCATCTTGTGCAGTTATAAAAGCAGCTATTCTAGGGAATATACTCTTCTCCAATGCATTTTGGAGATGATAAAGAGAAAAAGAGTTGCTCTTTTGTGCTTCTTTCTTTGTTTTCTTATCTGTGGCACTCAATGTAGCCCAATCTGTGGGTTCTATGAAACTCTCTTCTATTATATCCCACAAACCTTTTCCTATGAGTAAGGTCTTCATTTTGATATACCAATACTCGTAGTCATACCCATTGAACTTTGGAATTGGTAGATTGTTATGTGATTCCATAGTTACTAAAACACTCTTTTATTTCTTGGTTACAATAAAGCACTTTGCTTTTTTCAAAGAAAAAAGAAGGAATAAAGAAGAAGAAAGAAGAGGTTACAAATTTAAGTCATATCTGACTTGATTCACTCTATCATTGATGGATTTTTCCTCTTGGTGTGGTGCTGCTATTTCTTGAGTCACGAAATTGTCTGCTACTTCTTCGTCGTCACTGATCAATATTATCTCTAGTGATTCTGGTTCTAGGATTTCCACTGAATTACTATAATGAGTATATTCAGATTCTTGTGGTGCAACTTCTATGGATTCAAATTGCTCAAATTGACTCCCAAAGGAGTTATCTTCAGATTTTGTCTCGTACCCTAAGTCTGGATGCCTCTAGTGTGCAATTACTGCACTTTGCAACTGACTAAATACAATATGTAGCCCATAAGCTCTCACTTTTCATCAAAAATTTTGGCATTTTCTCTCACCAAAAGTGCACATAGGGCATGATAATAACCACTTGGTCTTGTCATCAATGCCTCTTTACAAATTTCAGTTTGATATTTTGTCTCTCTTACAAGGAAAAATACTAAGCCTCTTAGGCTTCGTCACAATTTTCCACCTTTGAGTCCTCTTACATAAATTGCCTCTTAGGAAATGTTATTTTTCTCGTATTTTATTATATAAAAAAAAAAGTATATCTATATTTGTATTTAATAAGAGAAATATAATTTCTTTATAAAATAAAATTTTAAAAAACAATTATTATTTAATTTTATTAAATATAATATAAAGTTATTGTTTTTAATTTATAAAATAATAAACTTTTAAGAAAAAGAAAAAACCTTTTAAAAAAAAATTCTAACTCTGCAAGAGTCGAACCCGTGACTCATTTCTTTCAAGAAGAGTTTCCTTGCCAACTCGACTTCCACTGCCGATGAAACCTAGGCATAATACACTATTATTTCAAGACATTCGAGGCATATACCATACACAAAAAAAAAAATTGCAACTTTCATAGTCGTCGGGTTTCGAACCTGACCTCCTAGGGATGAGCTGTTTAAGGCTAGCTCCTTGAGCCAGTCGAGCTGTGTGGCCCGACAAGGAGGCAAGGGAGGTTTACCTCCTTTATCCCATCATAGCTGTGTGATAATTTAAAAAAAATTACAATTTTTGTCCCACATCCACTGTGCGGAGGGGATATAGTTCTTTAATAGCACAAAGAAGCACTAAGCTTCTCGATTGCCTTTAGGCAATCAGTGACCACCCTTTTGCCTTCTAGCCGAGCCAATCCCCTCATGCCATGTTGTCAGTTGCCTCTTTTTCTACCTTTCTATATGCTCACTGTATCGCTCCAAATTTTTTGCATCCTTACCTTCAGGCTATTGGATCCGTGCTCGGAAGGAGGATGGGAAAAGGATGTCGCGGTACCTCGGACTGAGAGGACTTTACGAAGGTCCTGCCTCTCAAGGGAGGTGTATTTTGATGATTTTTTGACGAATGGTGGGTTCACCAGGAAAAATTTAATGGCAGTTTCCACGCCTAGGTTTGGAATGTGTTTTAATGTGTTCATTTTTAACTTTAAGCATTCATATCCTAGGTTTGGCCAAATGAATCTAGATTAATCTACATGAAAATGCAAATTCAATGAGTACAAAAAACATATTTAAAGACATAAAACAGAGAATTTATAGAATGCAAACGAGGAATACCTGATCCGAATGTTTGGTGATGATTCTGATGTTTGAAGTAGTCAGGATCATCTGGAATTCGACAGAATCGTCTGATATCTGACAGAATCGTCTGAGATCTGACAAAATCGTCTAAGATCTAACGAATTCGTCAAACAAATTTGTCAAAGACCTGCAAGCAAAAAAATAGATACAAAATACGATGAATACTATTGTTCTAATAAGGGGAAACAACACCAAATGACTGTATGAATACTGAATAACAGTTATGAATAGCAATTCAAACAGATTACGACATTTTAATAACAAATCATGATCTTAGTATGCAATCTAAGCTAAATGGGTGAACTCCAAATGCAAAATAACATAAACACTAAATAAACTATCTAATTTGCAGACTAAAATAGCAGAGAGAAGGTTGGGAAATGCAAACTTCAGGCACTGATTGCCTCAATATGGACTGCAATCGAGATCGTCTCGCATCAGTATGAAATCGCCTCGAATTCGATAGGTTTGTCTCTGATCTGAACAGGTTCGTCGGTGACAATGGGTGCTGGCTTTGGCTAAAAAATAGTGATGTACCTGCAACAAAATTGTTATGGGACCAGTGCAAATGAAAAATCGGGGTGGTTCAGCGTAGATGGAGTTAAATTGCAGATAATTTCAGCCAGGGGGGTGCTAAGGGAATAGTTTAGGATTAAATAGGCTTAGGGGAGTAGTTAGGAGGTTGGAGATCATCCCAATTTGGGAGATCTCCAACGGGAGAGGGTCCCAACGGCGTAGACATGCTTCTGCCCAGATTGGAGACCCGTTGGAACAGAAGCTAACTTTGCAAAATTAGTTTTGCGACAAGATCATCTGGACGTCCTAGTCCAGACGAAATCGTCAAATCTGGGGCGATATCGTCTGATCGGTGACGATATCGTCAAACGGTCAAAACAACCTCTAAAAATGGCACAAAAAATGGGGAAATGGATTTCTCGGTGGTTAACATGCGGTTTGGGAGGTTAAATTTGAATTTTAAATTATTTACTAAGGTGAATGTAATTATTGTAATTTTACTATGCCAATTTTAGGGTGCTACATTTTGCCCCCTCTTTAGCGAATTTTTTGAAGAAAATGCGTTAAAGATGAGTTCTTCTCGATCTACGAGAAAGCAAAAATTATTTCCATTTTTAGGCGACGATTCTTGGTCGAATCGTACGACAGCTTACTATGGTGCCCCCTCCGTGTTTTTACACAAATCGAACGTTTGAGGTAAAAACGTAGAAAAGCAAAAAAAATTATTTTTGAATAATTAAGAAAAATAGGGTAAAACCCTAATTCATTTTTACTGTTCATTTTCTGGTTTTTGGAGCTCTGAAGCAAAAATGGTGGAGACGACACACAGATCGACAGAGGTCCGACGCGGTCTATGGGTAAGAGTGTAGACTTAACTAGGATGCTTTAATTTAACTTTACATGCTTTGTAGGTAATTTTTAGATGATTTTTGAGCATCGCGGCCATTTTTGGGCCGTCAACATCGTCGAGACGAAATCGTCCCGATTTCGACGAAATCGTCTCAATTTCGGCAATTTCGCCCAAGGACGAAATCGTCGAAAGGGGGACGATTTCGTCAAATTAGGGATGATTTCAAACTGTAAAATCGAAGATGATTATGCTCAAACGTGGGAAAATATCGTCCAATAGTGGGCGATATCATCAATTGCACAAAATTGAATTTTTAACTTGCATTATTGTTTACTTGAATTATTGATTAATGATTGTTTATTGTTTTGTTGTTTATGTTTGTAGAGAGGATTACTAAAGAGCAGGGAATGGAAATACGGAGGGTTGAGATATGACTTGGCCGCTCTCACACAGGCAGAGCGGGATCAGCTGGCACAGGCCAGCTTACTGCATGTGATAGAAATGCCACAGGTGTCTACAGATATGGGGCTACTGACAGCCCTAGCAGAGAGGTGGTATCCGGGCTCTTCATGTTTATGGATACCTACAGGGTAGATGACTCCCACTTTGGAGGATGTATGGAGGATTATAAGAATCTCCATACAAGGACGGCTCATTACTCCTATGGCCAATCAGGGCCATGCTATGGGACATCTGTGTGGTGACCCGAGCTTCGCCTTGGAGAAGGGCAAAGTTAATATTGAGGCACTATGCCAGATGCCTGGGGCATCTAGACTCACACGGGTACTATCTGGAGTGGTTTGTGGACTTTTGTTGTGCCACCAAAGCAGGTGCAGGGTGCCATGGATGCTTGCAGATGTGATCTATGATATGCGAGATCACGGCTACAAATTTGCTTGGGACAGTTTTGTTTTATGTCGATTGTATAGGATCCTATATGGGGTCATGTACAAGGGCGGTCGATGTCTGGTTATGACATCGCTACTATAGGTTTGGTGCTGGGAGCACATTATGGTGTAGAGGCCGGTAGGGCTTCCTCTGACAGGGGTTGACGAGGAGAGGCCCCGAGTCTTCTATTGGTGACTCCGGAGAGGGGCATAGTGACGGATAGATCTGTCAATGTCCCGGAGGCTATTGGATGACCTAGTCCCAGACCAGATCACCTGGAGGTCGTGGAGGGAGCATCCAGGGTGGGTCGAGGATGGATAGGAGTTGGTTCGCATTAGGCGAGTCTACTGGCTACAGATGGAGAGGGGAGAGGTGGAGCTCCACAGGTACAACCAAGTTTTGAGACAATTCAATCTGCAACAGGGGATCCCATCTCTGAGGGACTACGAGTTTTCTTGGACTGTCCAGGATAACACTGCGGTTAGTGGGGCTCCTGACATGCAGCGGTTCTAGAGCCAGGACACGGATGATGCCCCCATCTAGCCAGTGGATGGGGACAACATAGGAGTAGTCGATGGATATGATGCCTGGTACGCAGGCATTCGCCCTCCTCGGATGACAAGGGCACAGGGTCCGATCCACGCAGTTGTGCGTCAAATAGGGAGGCGGTGCCAGGCGGCGATGGAGGTAGCCCAGGGTCACAACGGGAGAGAGGTGAGGATGCCACAGGCACAGGAGCGACCGCGACAGAGAGAGAGGGAGAGGAGGGAGGCAAGACCCCCATATCCATAGAGGCCACCATCGCCCGATAAGGGCAAGGGTGTGGACACAGGAGAGAGTAGCGAGATGGCTACTCTCTGGGCGGAGAGAGATCATTTGTAGGCCCAGGTACAGACGCTACAAGATGAGGCTGCACACCACCGGGCTAAGGTGTCACAGCTATGGGATGAGATTGCATGCCTTAGGGCATGGGGTGGAGGGGCGAGCTCTGGAGAGCTGACACGAGCTATCGCCTAGCTGACCTTTTACCAGAAATTATACTTCTAGCTGGTGTCAGAGGCAGATAGACTACCCCTGCTATCCAACATCGTAGATCCGATCAGGATCGTGTCTTCGAGGACCTCGTCCCGATCGAGGACTAGGACTACACAGACGGTGATGGGGCCACCTCATCCACCTCAGGGTAGGGGAGGAGATGAGGCAGAGAGCTCGAGGGGCTCTCGAGGCTAGAGGGCGGGATTGACATTGTATTATATATATTTTTTGTTTGATAGAGGATTGAGTATGCCGAGATACAGATTGTGGCATACCAATCTAGTTTTGATGATGTACATATATTTGTGATATATATATAGATGAGATATTTTTGATCATATGACTTGTCTTATGTATTTTTTTATGATGCTTTTAATGTTTTGATTGATTGATTTGATAATTGAATGTAATTATGTCGTTGGGAATATAATTTGAATGTCATGCGTGTAATATTTTAAATGAAATAATCTGATGTAACAAATTGATTTGTTGTAATGAAATGTAAAAATAAAAAGAGACTTCTAACAATAATTTCAAAGGACATTGTCGCTATTATAGACCATTTCATGGAGTCGCTGCTCACTCGATCGTCAAGCTAGTCCCATTTATAGAAATATTGTTAAAAAGTAAAAAGAGTGCTTAAGAGACTGTCTTAAGACTTTGGTGCAATGGTGCAAATGGTGATGATGATGGTTTGTTTTCAGATTTTCATAAAAATAGTATGCATGAAAGAATGTTAAAATGATTTTTTCTAGGCATAAATTCTTAAGTGTGATAAATTTTTTTGATAATTCCCTAGGAATTATACCATCATTGCAAAATTGAAGGTTGACATAATGACATGAAATAGTGATAATGTGTTTGCTTTTTAAAAGCATAATTTGTGTAACATAATGATTGAAGTCATATGTTTTTCATGATTTTTAAATAAATGGGGAATAAAAATTGTTACAATGGTTTGTGCTAGGCATAGAATATGTAGGTATAGACTTATACCATCATCGTGAAATCCAAAAAGAGAGTTTTATTGCATGGTTGATTTTTGATGAACAGAAAATATGAAAATGAGGACTTGCGCTAGGCATAAAATTCCAATTTTGGTTTTGAAACTATACCATCGTCGCGAAAGTCAACCAGATATATATGTATATGTTTTGTGTAGTTTGAAAGAAATTTTTTATTTTTCTATTATATAGTTATCTTTGTGGTAAACAACTGTACTTGATTTATTCCCAAACAAGTTGCAAAAATAATATTTCAAATATTTTGAAGACAAAAGTTAGATTTATAAGGAATCCCATGTGCATATGTGAATTCATTTCCGATCTTGATTTATCATAATGATACACAAAATCTCTCAAATACAAATGTGTGTGCAATTGCATTGTTCATTTACTAGTTTTGAGCAAGATAATATGATACAAGTGATTTGAAGAAACCAAATAAGTGTTCATTAACCATGATGTAGATGCATATAACCATACTAGGCTACTATGTAGGTCGGATTATCAAGAGCTAGCTAATCCATAAGAAGACATAGGTCCGTACAAAAGAAGGTCGCTAATGTGACAGACATATCACCATGCTAGGAGTTACCCAAGGCCAAGCGGGTTGGGCACAAACCACCTGTTATGGGGCTTACCTCACAGTTTTCAAATAATTGAGAATTCCAGGGATTCAAGCTCATCAACCCTTATTTTCTTTTCAAAGGGTAGGGAAAGGGATTTTATTGCTTTCTTGCTTTCTTTTGAACTTTACTTATTTTTCTTTTTGTATTTCTTTTGTATTTTTGCTTGATAATGCTTGGAATATTGCTGGAATGATATAGAATAACATTTTTCTTTTCTTTTTTCTTTTTTTTCTTGAACTTTTGTTTTCTCTTTTTCTTTGCTAGGGATACTTGCTCAAATTAGCTATAGAGCAAGGGATTTTTATTCTGGGTAGGGGTGAGCTTGTCCTTTTGCCAATTCTCAAAGATTCTAGACCATGTGCATGATAGGATAGCAGGAGAAACTTTTCACTCAAGAAATCATTTATACTATGTAGCAAAGCATGGAAATTACAAATATAATCATTTTATTGTGAAAGGATGTGCTTGGTTTAAGTAAATAACAAGATCAATTCTCTATGCTCAAACTTTATTTAATTGAATTTTGTGGACTTTGATATAAGAAAGATTAGTAATCATGCCAGATAAAATCAAGATACTTATTTTTGTGAGTGTGCAAGTGAGGGATTCCAAATGAATGCTAATTTATCCAAAATAATATGAAAACAAAAAACAAAAATATATATATATGTATACAAAAAATATATATATAACAAAATTATCATTTCATGTTTATATGTTTTAGATTTAATTCTAAATAGTAGATGCTAAATATTACTTTAAGAAGTACTAAACAAACCATGAGTTTTTACTCAAATTCATATGATCCCATCAGTAATGTTGGAAGAATTCAGCTAAATACATTTGTTGATTATGACCAACCTCATCCCTATTCAACATCACCTCCATCACATTCTTCTTATTTTTCATCCATAACCCAACAAAACAATCCCTTTGCCAATCCTCTTCATAACGATATTATCTATTCTCCCATATATCCATATTATGTCTATCAACCCACATATAATCCTTCTTCATCCTTTCAATATTCTTCTTTCAATACAACACATTCATTTCAACAAGACAATACTTATTCTTCCAATTCTACCATGTATTCACCTCCCACTTCGCAATCTTCCTGTCATCATAAAGAAAGTAGAGGTGAGAAACCATTAGGTCCTTTTATGACGAAATTCCTAAGGCATTTATCAAAAACCTCGCAAAAACCTTCATCACGTAAATTTACAAAGCTCAATCAACCAATGGATATAATTCTCAAGCATTTACTTGATACAAATAAGATTGAACTTCCTTCCATAAGACAACCTGATACCACATCAGATTGGTTTAAACCTAAGTTACATTGTGAATATCATAGAGTAGATGGACATATGACACAAAAATTTAAAGATTTAAGATGTGCAATTCAAGATTTAATTGATAAGGGTCTTTTTAATATAAAGGAATTACAATCTACAACTAATGATAAATCTCCAGTAAACAATCAAACTCCTACACAACAAATGCCAATAATCATTCAAGACATGGGGATCTCCCAAGAACCCCTATTCAATTATCAACAACAAGAAACCAATAAAATATTGCATGTTAATGTGTCCCATCATGATGATATTACTAATATTATAACAAAAACTACAAATGAGCAACCTCAAGTTCAATCAACCCAATTTGATATTCAAGAGATGGATTCCTCATTTGACCAACTTTCAAAACTATCTTTGGCTCTAGAGAACGATCCAAAATGGAATGTAAGCATAGAAAGCTCATATTTAGAATCAAAATCTCAATCTAAAATCCACTTTGATAGCCAACAACAAGTTATTAATCCTCAAGCAAAGACATCCCTTTTAGAAGTATTACAAATTTATCACAAGGAAATTTTGTTCAAAACACCTAGCCAACAATTTGTTCCTCATCATATTTTCTCTAAGAACATAATTAATGGTGTAAACCCTCTTGAAGTTAACCATATTTCATTCTATGATGAGGATATTCCTTCCTCTACCCCACAAAAAGACTCATCTCTTTACATTACAGGATCTAGTAAAGAAACACCTATTAAAACTATCATGGTAAATAATGACTCCTCTCTTAATTTATGCACTTATCAATTATTCCAAAATCTCAAATTAAAGGAAGAAGATATTAATGAATCAAATGTTATTATAAAATATTTTAACAATGAAATTCAAGAAGCTCAAGGTACTATAATTCTTTCCCTCAATATTGGATCCAAGATCCTGGATACTCTATTTTATGTGGCATATTGCCCTTCATATTACAACCTACTTTTCAGGAGTCCTTGGATTCATACGATATGGGTTGTCCCTTCCACTCTTCACCAATGTTTGAAATTTGAAATTGCAAATAAAATGGTTACCATACATAATGTTCTGTTTCCCCCTTTTCTGCACCATTTTTAGAGGTTGTTTTGACCGTTTGATGATATCGTCGTCGATCAAACGATATCGCCCAGATTTGACGATTTTCTCTGGACTAGGACGTCCAAACGATCTTGTCGTAAAACTAATTTTGCAAAGTTAGCTTTTGTTCCAACGGGTCTCCAATCTGGGCAGAAGCGTGTCTGCGCCATTGGGACCCTCCCCCATTGGAGATCTCCCAAATTGGGATGATCTCCAACCTCCTAACTACTCCCCTAAGCCTATTTAATTCTAAACTATTCCCTTAGCACCCCCCTAGCTGAAATTATTTGCAATTTAACTCCATCTACGTTGAACCACCCCGATTTTTCATTTGCACTGGTCCCATAACAATTTTGTTGCAGGTACATCACTATTTTTCAGCCAAAGCCAGCACCCATCGTCGTCGACGAACCTGTTCAGATCGAATATGAACCTGTAAAATTCGAGGCGATTTCGTACTGATGCGAGACGATCTCGACTGTAGTCCATATTGAGGCAATCAGTGCCTGAAGTTTGCATTTTTCAACCTTCTCTCTACTATTTTAGTCTACAAATTAGATAGTTTATTTAGTGTTTATGTTATTTTGCATTTGGAGTTCACCCATTTAGCTTAGATTGCATACTAAAATAGTAGATGCTAAATATTACTTTAACCTAATGGCACGAAAAAGGGGGTTAACAGGCGGTTTGGGAGGTTAAATTTGAATTTTAAATTATTTACTAAGGTGAATGTAATTATTGTAATTTTACTGCGCCAATTTTAGGGTGCTACACTCACCATGTGTTTACCTTGTTTTCTGCTCACCACATGTCTACCTCTAGTTAGCTCATCGATCTGTGTGCTCTCTATGGGCCTTTTTTGACCTTACCTCGATTCACATGTTGCGGGCCCTCTCTACCTCCTTGAGATCCATACCTTGCCTATGAGCTCACTCTTGTGGGTCTCCTCGACCTCCTTGAGATTTATGCCTCACTTGTCGCTCTCCTCGAGCTCCGTGCTTCGCTTGTATAGCCTCTGCTCTGATACCAGATATAACACTAACTAAATTAGGAGCACTTAGGAAATTAGGAGCATAAATATTATTAACTAGATATTGCATTAACATTAAGTTCGAAGGATTAAAATGCTTAAATACAAATATTATTAACCAAAACCTACAAATCTTAGGAGAAAGAATAGGAAAGAAAAAAAATAGGGAGGAAAGGAAAAATGAGATTAGGATTCAAACTCCCTATCGTCCATGTCGTCCAATCCTACTGACTCAGTTGTCATCCAAGGAGGTAAAAGGGTAAGGTCTAAAGCTTACAGTGATAAAATAAACTTTTTACTTTTTTATCCTTTTAACTTCAAACACTTCCTGCCTCTCTTATTCATTCTCTTCATCTTCTTCATCCTCCTCATCTTGTCTAGGATTCAATATATTGGATTTTATCAGGACCTCAAGAGAGAGATACTTATATTTTATTTTCTTCCACACTAAAAATATGACATCAAACCTTGTTCCAAAGGTGTTATCTCCCCTTCATAGAAAGGCTTCCTTATAGTCATCCATATCGCAATTCATTATCCACCATTGTTCGATCTTGTTTTCTCCCCATTTCTTCTTTTCTACTATCAATTAAACCAACTTCAAGTCCAACCATTGATCGAGATTCCTTTCAAGGTAAAAGACCTCTTTGTATCGGTAATGGGATCTCCATGATGGTTGTTCATGCATCTAAAAATCAGTGAATGGTGCCACCTAGTCATGCACCAGGTTCTTGTACCAAAAAATCTCCTTATTGGCCTCATTGTCCTAATGCTTGAACTGATGCAGCTTAACATTGATGTCATGAAGTAGTTTTTGAGGATATCATCTAGGTTATAGTGACATCTAAGGGGTACCATAGGGAGTCCTAGGATTGATAGTATTTCATCCAGCTTATAGAATGTGGCATTATCCTTCTTGGGCATAAGGATGGGTTTAAATTATATAGGCTAGGGAAATATTACCTTCTTGTTCACCCTAGGACCTAATTTCTTTTCAATGGGGTAGATCTACTAGCACACTTCCATGCCAAAAATCTAGTCTATCACATAAAATAAGAGTAAATATGAGAAATATTAGAACCCATACAACCGTATGCAAGTTTCTTCCTCCAAATAATACCAGTCCTCTGCTTCTCATAGATTACCCCTCAAAATTTGCTACACTTTGCTAGACATGTGTAAGCAAACTTCATAAATGCATGCAAGTACATGCCCCAAAAATATCTTATTGATGTCTATATATGAGTTTCTCCTCCTAAGCATATCTATCTAATCTACTACTAAACATTTTTTGTGCTACTAATTAGTGTCCTTGAGTGGCACACAATACCTTATATAGGGCAAATAGTAGACAAATAGCCAGGTCAAGTAGAACACATATCAAAATTCCAGACTAAACTTCCTCTGGTACTCTACTAGTTGCTTCTTTATATTCCTGACTAGGAACTTTGCTCAATCCAGTATTACTACATTGTGTGCTCTCAATATGGTGTGTGCCATCACCATCTAGTGATGGTGAATTGTATAATATAACGGTAGACCCAATAGTACCACCAATATAGAAATAATAGTTGAAATTCATCTTTGAAATCCATTAATTCCCATGCTTTCTCCTTAAGATCCTTTGGTAGTTCACCCAACACTTCAACTACCTATTTCTTAGGACCCTCTTTGCTAAACATCCCCTTCTACTACTCCTAGTTTTTAACCTTCATATCTCCCCATGGGATGCTTTTCTTAGGAATTTCTTTAACAATGAACACATCTCTAATGGTCCTTTCATTTATATAGAACAATATATACAACCTCTAATTTTGTACCACACCTATAGCTACATCATAGAACTCTCAAACTACTTGGACCAGCTCAAGGTATGGATGAACAAAAGTTGGCATGAAGGGATAGAGTTGAGTCCTCCATGTAAGAGTTCCTGGGTTATTAGAAGATTGATTTGTTGTCGTAATTGTTTCTCCTTCATGGCAAATTTTAAGCTTAGACCTAAGGGTAATTCTTGTATTAAAGAGAATATCATATGCATCCTCCAAATACTTTGGTGGTTTCACCTTTGTCATCTTGCCACTTTTGGCCTTTTAGTCCTATAGTACTCTCTTTGGAGCGATTACTTCCTTTAATTTGACCCTGCAAACTCCTTTTACTAATGTGATAGTATGAAAGAGGGTGAAACTTGAAACATCAACTTCATAGGATCTACTTATAATGCTTTTTAAGGGCTACCACGAAGACAACTAGCAAGATTATTGGGACAATTTACCTAAAACAAGAAAAATCTCATCAAAGCACGATTTTTATAATAGGTGGCTCCTATCAGTATTATTGGAAGGTGAAACTTATAGTAAATTAAAACCCCTATGCAAGCTATTTGTGGTAGTTGGGCAAACCAAATTTAAAACATGCATTTTCCTTAAACCTTTTTACCCATCATGCTTTCATCATATGTTGTGGTCCTATTGGCTCTAGGTAGATCTTGCTTGGGATATGACCTTGATTTTTATATATAATATTTTGAATGATACTTTCGCCTTTGTTGCTTTGATGTGTTTGATCAAGGAGTTGCCTGTTGGAGAACCCTGGTGATTTGGTCGTTACCCTCATTACAGTGTTCTTGATATGTGCATTACCCTTGAAAGAAGGGTCAGTTAGATCATGTAGATCTTACTAGAGCAACGGTTGGCTCTCCCAACATATCATATTAGTGACATGTTTCTTAGTTAGTTTGGGTAATGATAATACTATCAATAATTTGGATGAAGAACAATTATTGTGTATATTTGCATGCTTACACCTAGTAAAGCTTGATTACATGTCAAGAAATAGCTAATGATCACAATTTATGCTTCAATGTACCTGGAGTGAGATTTTGAGGTTACCCCAAATCTAGTTGCATCCTCAATGTCCACCCATTATCTAACCATAGCGCTCTTTTATTGAATTATCATTAGATATCATTAGAGTGGGCTCTTAGGACATGCACAATACCTAGTCAACTCCTAATTTTCTACCAAGTTGAAGCTATATTTTATTCAAGAAAGACTTTTGGTATTTTCCTAGAATTTGTGACCTTCCTAGTTTTCTATTTGGGAGACAACAGAATTTTAGGAGGAACTAGTGTTGAACTATCTCCCAACTTTTCACCTTGATAAGAACTTGTCTATTCCATTTTCACCTCTAGTTCCATGGGATTTTGGGGCTTTCAAAATTGGTTTAGGAATTTCCTCTATTTCCACCTAGTCCATAATTGATGATTTACATCACCATGAGAGACTTAGAGCATGGGAGGAAGTGTTAGCAAAATTCAACATAATAGGAACTCGTACATTACCCTTAGCTTTGAAAATTTACAAAGAGAAGCAAAAATGAAATAAGAAAAAACTATATAGATATATACATACTTGTTATCAGTGAGGTTAGGCATAATGTTTAAAATGTTGGTCATTCACTAGGATTGGAAGTAGTCATCCATAAAGGTTGCATAACTGATAAGCATCTGTATCTTTACAAATTTCAATAAGGTATGGACCAAACCATATGGTATCAAATTTGTCATGCATCCCTGGCTTTGCACGCTCTACATGCCACTTTAAGATGATATCACATTCAAAAAATTTCTTTGGTGCTACCTTTTTATCAAACCAAAACTTGATTGAATTTTGATGTTGGCATGAATCATTGTACACCTATTATCTTTTCACTTCCAACTGTATCAATTGTGCCAACCTCTTTTCCATTGCTCGTAAAACTTTCACTTCTATTTCACTATAAATTTTAGCTCTGGGATCTCCAAATTGATTGGAAGGACCACTTATTTTCCATATACCAAAGCATATGGTTATGTTTTAAAGGCATTCTTAGGGATTATCCTATCCACCCACAATGCCTAATCAAGCAAGAGGTGCCAGATTTTGGAATTATGCTCAATGTTTCACTTTATTATCTTGAGCAAGTTCTTATTTGTAGACTTAGCTAGACCATTTCCCTATAGATAGTAGTTTGATGAGGTATTCCAATAGATGCCATACGTTATGGTAAATTCAATTGTTTTGGTGGCTATGAAGGATGTCCCATTGTCTAAAATAATGGTGGTGGGAATTCCAAACCTAGTAATCAATATTTCTAGAAAATCAATGACCATTTTCTAGTTAGAATGCTTGGTGGCTTCGATCTCAGTCCACTTTGTGAAGTAATCCATCACTATCAATATTTATTTGTGTTCAATTGATGAATCTGGGTTGATAACTCTAATGAAGTACAATCTCTACTAGTAAATGGCTCTTCTGTAACCACTTACCACAAGGGCATGGAAGGATTTTTTCTTTTCTCGATGAACCTTTGTATTTTATCGCATGTCCTAACCAATTTGAATACATATCATAACATGGAAGGCCAATAGAATCCCATACTTAGAACTTTGGATACTATGGTTTGTGTTGAGTAATGGCCCCTAGAAAATTGAGAGTGGAACTCCTCAAGGACCTTTTGGTATTTTTTCGAAGGTATGCACCACAACAAGATCCCATTGAAATTCCTCTAGTAGAGAATGTTATTGATCAATGTATATTTCTTAGCCTGCAACCTATATTTGCATCTTTGGGATGCTCTCAACCCCTTTGAACATCTACCAAAGTTGAAATTAATGGATCAAGTTGGTGATCTAGGTGTCAGATAATGTTTGTGCTTCTTTTGGCTCCATGATATTAGCTTCTTCTAAGCATATATTAGAATCCATAACCATAGACTCCATCAATTATTGACAAAGTGCTTGACCTCTCACTAGCTTTATTGATCGAATATCTACATCAAAATCTTAAATATTCATCGTCCATACAACTCTCTGGTCACTCTATTCTTCTTGAATAACAAAGTTTCTAACATCTGTATGCACCACATATACAACAATTTGGCTCTAAGAGATGAAATGCCTTAGCTTTTTGAGAGATTTCAACATAGCATAGACCTATTTTCTAATGAAATTGAACCTTTTTTCATGATCATGCAATTTTTAGCTAAGAAAGGTAATTGGTATTTCATTACCATCATCTCCTTTCTGTGTGAAGACTATCACATAGCCTTCCTCTTCTCCAAAATAATATAAAATGAAATCATTGGGATAGTCTAGATTGATAAGCATTGAGACTTGTGAAATAGCTTATTTTGTTCTTCTGAAAGCATCCCTTTTGATATCTATCCAATTTAACTCCACATATTTCTTTAACATCTCTGTCATAGGCTTAACTATATGATCAAAGTTAGATACAAATTTTTGTACAAGTTGATTTACCCAAATAATGATTGATGTCCCTTCTTACTCAAAGGTAATGGTAGATCCAATATGACCTTTACCCTATCCAAGTCTATGGCAAGCCTTGCTTTTGACACTACATATCCTAGAAGTTTACTTTATTGCACAAAAAAATGGACTTCTTTGGATTCAAGGATATCCCAATTTCTCTGTATTTTTCAAAGACTTACCTAAGGTGTTCCATGTGATCCTCTTTTTTCACGTCATCCAAATAGATGATAATCACATTGTTTACCAAATCACCAAATTCCAAGTCCATTTCCCTTTGGAATATGGTACCAATATTGGATAGCCCAAATGGTATTTGTTGATATGCAAAGATTCCCCACTTAGTGGTGAATGTCATCTTGTATTGGTCTTCATCCTAGACCCAAACTTGATTGAATTTAGAAAAATCATCTAGCAAGGAAAATATTTCTACTCTTGCCATTGTATGTAAGATTTGGTCTATTTGGGGTAAAGGATAATGATCCTTCAAATAAATCATATTCAAATTTTGGAAATCAACACAGAGCCTTATGTCTCCATTCTTCTTTCTAAGTGGAACAAGTTTTGCTAACCAAGTAGAATGCTTAATAGGATATATTATTTTTGTATTCAATAGCTTTAGAAGCTTTTGATTCATTAAAGCTTCTATATTTGGATTAATTTGCCTTTGTTTTTATCAAAAGGGCTTTGTATCAAGATCTAATTAAATGGTATGTTGGATAATATCCTTGTTGTATAATTTGAGATCATCATAGGTCCATGCAATGATGTCATCATACTTTTTGCACAATTCTAGGATCTGGTAGACCTCTCCATTCGAACATCCCACTCCTATATTCAAGGCTTTTCTAGGTGTAACTAGGACTTCCTTATAACATTTAGTGTCTACTTTAATCATGTAGCCCATTGGTTGGTTGTTATTATCAAACAAGATTTAAAGGGTTATCAATCCCTTTGGTATGTGATTGTTTTTTAACTGGATGAGCCCTTCCTCTTCTTCATATTCATTTTTTGAAGCTCCATCAACTAAACAATTCATTTCATGGACCAAAAAATCCACAATTTTCTCATCACTCTCAAACACCCACTAGAAGATGTTTTTCTTCTGGAATAGAAGGTTTGTATACCAGTCTGACTATCTTTGCCTTGTGAATGGTATTAGATATTGAGAAAACATTTTCTCCCATTGATAACAATACATCAGTATATCTATTTTGGTCTCCTAGGATTTCCTTTACATTTAGGGTCTCGAATGCTTCCAACAGGTCCTAGACTCTATTTATATAAGCTTTGAGATAGTGCTACTTGCTAATAAACTTCTCAATAATCTAATTTATTACCAATTTCGGATCTCCAAATATTTTTAGTTTCTTGATTCCAAGCTTCTCTACCTTCTTCAGGTCTATGCATAGGGCTTAATATTTGATCATATTGTTAGAGAAGCTCTATGTAAGTCTATATGAGAATACATTTTGGGCTTCCATAGGTGAAATTAGGACCACTCCAACCCCTGCATCATTTTACATCTTGTCCCATCAAAATAGAGCTTCCATAATAGATTATATGAGTATGTCAACTCATATTGAGTATCTTGTTCATTTATTTCTGGTTTTTGAATGGTATAAGTTCCAATTCTTGTTTCTATCATAGCATTGAAGTCTTTTAGAGAAAATTGATCCTCTATTTACAGTTCCTCTAGTACTTCCTCCATCAGGTCTTCTTCTTTAGTTATCATGCTTATTGTGCTAGCCTGTTGATATACCTCTTCTAGTTTCCTATGTTGAAAGAAGGAGGATTTTTTGAATAAATTTTTATTCTCCTTCCCTATATGGTATTTCTATATGATAGTAATCAAGAGAAAGGTATCCACCCAAATTGGAAGTAAAATATCTTGTGAAGCACATACAAAAATAAGGCTCTAGATCTACCACCACAATCTCCTGAATAATAGTCAGTTGAGGCAATTGATGAAGCAACATGGGTACATCTTTGATGACCCCAACAGTTTTCATTAGGGTACCATCCAATTGCAAAACACTAGGAAAATTTCTTGTATATTCCATACCCATTACATCACACACTACCTTGGGCATATCTGTAGTAGAAACTCCCAAATTAATCATGCAGTTGTGTACCACCTAATCTTCCATTTCCAATGAGAGATAAAATGGAGAAGGCCTATTTTTACCGATACCCATAATATAACTACCCTACACCAGATTTTGTTTTGGGTGAGCTTTTCTTTGATTCTTGATCAACTTGAGAGAGTTTTGTAGTAGATCAATCTACCCCAAAATAAGAAAAGTATCATACATGCTAGTTTTTGTAGGTGTTTTCTTCTAATCTTCAATGATATTGAAGGTAAAAATTTTAGGGTGTTTCTCCTTGTATCTCGATGGCAGTTCAAATCAACTTCTATACTCTTGAGTGGCCTCAATCCCATAGAACTTTGTTAGAGAGGGATATTTTAGCTTATCTCTAGCTTCTTATTGGGTAACACTTCATTTTTGTCGGGTTTCATTAGGTTAGGATACCCTTCTCCACTACTAAAAAGGCTTGTGAATAAGAACCTTATATGGAGTTTAATTTTTAGCTTCACTCTTATATTTAGCATCAATGGGTACCTTCAAGGGGTTTAATTCCTTTGGATTCACCTACAATGGTTTCTTTCCATATCTAGTTAAAATTGAAACTTGCTCAATAGATGACATCATGAAATTCTGATCGCTCTCTTTGATCATATTGATCTATCCTTTTTGGGATCTTTTAGCTTTTTCAATGGCCACCCTCTACACGTAATTTTGATGCATCATACAAGTAATTTTCCCATGAGGATCATTACATATAGAGCATGAATATTCATATTTAGGTGTAGACGTTGAGGTTTCTCTCTCTTCATTGAGGAGGATTGTATTGGCTTTTTGAGAGGCTTACTGGTGGAAGAAAACTAATATTTAGTCATAAATGGAAATATATTTTATTGAAATTTTCTTTTAGCCTTCCTTATTTTCATTAGAGTGATCTCATTAGATAGATCCTTCATGTTTTTTTACATTTCCCTTATGATAGCTGTAGACACTAAAATAACATTTCTGATTAGACTATAATGATGCACTCTTATCAACACCATATGGCCCCATTGGGAAACCCTTAGAGGTTAAATAGTGGTCCCAACCACTTTTGGAAAGGTTTACCCCACTTTTGGGAATTTTTGGGCCATGTGGCCATGGTCGTCCCACCTAAGGATGACCACCAGCAACCATCCCTAGGTGGGACGATGATGACCTAGGCCCCTCAAAAATTCAAGGGTGGGACAAATGGCAATCAAATTATGCCATTTATCCTGCCCAATAATTTATGATAGATTGAAGGCCTATCAAATCCA
The DNA here is from genome assembly GCA_028583015.1 of Wollemia nobilis. Classification (NCBI taxonomy): domain Eukaryota; kingdom Viridiplantae; phylum Streptophyta; class Pinopsida; order Araucariales; family Araucariaceae; genus Wollemia; species Wollemia nobilis. Next base: position 913,012 of record JAQPPZ010003272.1, read on the forward strand.
TCACAACTTGCAAATGGGAAGCTCAAATTGGAGGCCTCTCCCACCCAACATATGGTAAGGGTTTTGAAAAGTGGTAGCACCTACCTTGCATGCCCCAACTTACCCATTTGACCCTATGGCCCTCTTGGGCTATAAATTAGAGTTATTCCACCGATTTTAGAGAGATGTCTTTGCAATTTTTGACAATGAAGTGCTGTCGAGATTCACTCTCCCTTTCACCATGTGTTTTCACTTAGAATTATCATCAATCAAAAGAGGTTTCCAAGTCATCTCCAAATATGAAAATCCATTCTAAAACCCACCCATTTCTATTAATAAGATCACCAAATTTAACGAAAACACCCCTAGAAGTAGGTTGAACCAGATCCTAGAGAAATTGGTGGAAACAATCACTAGGTTTGATGGTCGTCCTCACCTAGTATGGTTAACAGTACCAGTTGGAACACCTAGGGATGACCATGAATCTACATGCCATTTTGGTTCAATTTCAATATAGATTATTTTTATACTAGTTATATACATCATACTAGGATTTGGTGAAATTTGGAGTAGTTTTGGACCCTATATTAGTTTTTTCATGCTAACAGTCTCGATTGGAACACCCAAGGATGATCATGAATTTTGCATACAATATCATCTCAATTTCAACATAGATCATCTCTAAAGTAGATAACATGCATTATATTAAGTTTTGGTACAATTTGGAATAGTTTTGCATCACCTATTTCACCTTTTATATTTAATATTGCATGCATCTTTCTGATTTTATGTTAATCCACACATGTTATTAACCAAATATGATTTATTTTAGATCCAGGTATTTTAGCGTGCAATGAAGGAGCTAAAATTTTGAATATGAATAGATCATTCTAGTGGTATCAAAAACCCACTATTCAATTCATGATTGCGAGGAATACATTGAAGTGCACCTTGAGTTTTTGAAAGGATTAGATCCTTTGCACTTTTGTAATGGATTGTATCAATTAAGATCCCTCAATAAACATTTTGTAACCGTGCATTTGGTAAATAGATTAATATAAAGAAAACCTCCATTTATTTCACTTATTTGTTATCATGCTTACATTAATATCACTTTTGAATTCTTAAATAAATAGGTGCATTTTATTTCCCTTTGCTAGGTGCATCATTTTTTCTGCTCTATAGTGGTGATCACAGTGGGACCCCTATCCCATTTCATTTTTGTAAGTTTTAACTCTATTTTATCTCTAAAATATTGCAGGTTTTGGCCGTTCTAGCCTGAAACGACTGTAGCACAAGGGTGGATTATTCCCATTGGGGAGGTATGTTCTAAGGCTGAGGATGATCAATCTACTAGTCCCAACTCGATTACCAAATCGTATAACCGTACGATCCTTCAAACTACCCTTTTATGCCCAATGATCAACTTGTATGGAGGTCAAATGCATACACTGTACAATCTCAAATCATACAGTGTCATATATTGTATCATGTCACACTCATCCAAACTGACAGATTCAGTTTTGGAGGTTGTCGTACACAGTTTTGCAATCGTTCAAGTCAATTTTCCAAAACTGCCAAATCGTATAATGTGCTCTCACTCATATGTTTTACCAAATCAAGTAATTTTACTTTGTACAATTTATACGAACTCTCGTGTATGATTTTTATGAACCTAAGGTGCAAATCAGATGCTACATTAGCTACTCTAATGCCTCAATATCTCTCTAGAAGGTTTTTTAATGGTTTTATATACTAATCAATCCATTCTCCATGACATGCAAAACATCTTAATCGGATTTGATGAAAGATTCTATGCAACTGATTACATCTAAAAATCATACAAAAGTGTTCAACATGTCTATTATGATGTTTTCATGCTTTAATATCAATCCTAAGGATTCACCAGTATCGGATTCTATCAAAATATTACAACAATGCATAAAAATAACCTGTAACATTCAATAGAAAATACATACAACAAGATTCATCCACAAATCAACATCCATCAATGCCAGGATCGTACACAGTACTTCACAAATGCAATAATGCTCAATTGTGTATTATTTTGTAATGGATTCGATTACAATATGGATAATCTATCACTATACTTGCAATAACTCAGAACAATCAATCTATGTCTCATAGTAGAACCAGTAATCCTTACATAGGTAGCTAGACCTACAAAATTAAAAATGGGGCCTTATATAATGTTGCCCAGGTCGTTCCAAGTGGTTCCTAAGGTAATTAGTTATTTAAAACTACACATGCACAACTAAATTCATTAATTTATCCTTTTACGAAGTCTAACATCTTAGTTAGAAAATCTATGCACCATTTCACTATGAAGTTACATTTCCCATGCATTTGGATCAATTTTAATGCACCCTGTATGATTTGCTACTACCTTGTACGGTTTGTTAATCTAGTTGTATGGTTTACCCCTACCTGTATGATTTACAAAACTTGTGCAAACTATCAAAATTGAGCAAATCCTTTTTGATAACTTTCTCTTCTTCTAGAAGGTGGATTTACTACCTACATCTACCCTCCCCTTTACTTTGATCGGTGTCCTCACCAACTCGTTCTAGTTCTTCCACTATGCCTTGTATTCTGCCACTACAACCTATAATTCCTTGACTTGTGACTTACATTTCTTGTTCATTCCTCAACTTGATTGCGTAGCTTCCCATCTCTACTACTTTCACCCCATGGAAGTTAGCATTTTCCTTAGCAGTATTCAAGAACTCCATCATCTACTTTTCACGTTCTAAGGCACTCTTTTTCAACTTCTCCTAACAGTGAGCTTCTACTTGAGTTACCGCCTAAAGTTATTCATTATTTTTAGTAATGATTTATAGGTAGTGATTAATATCAGGCTCCATAGCTCGAACACTACCTTCCTTAATTTCCAACTGAGCTTACTTTTATAGGACCATCTCATACAATATTTTATTTTCCTTTATCATCTCCTCTATCTGATTGGTTTGTATTACCATTTGCTCACTCTTTTTAGCCAACTGAGCTATCATCTGTTCCTCATTTGCTTTAAGTTGTGTCTCCAACTCCTTAATCCTATATTCTACCTTCTATGAGATCTATAGGTTTTCCTCTTCAAGTGTGTTAAGTCTAGCTTCAGAATTAGTTGTGATGCCTAACAGATCTTCCTTCAATTTCTTTATTTTCTCTTCTATCGTAGTTTTGCTTTTTTGTAGTTCTTATTCCATTATGGCTAATTTATTTTTAGTGGTTGTAGTATCCTCCTTCTGAGCCTCCTTGAGCTAGTAGATTTTTTCCAATCCTATGCTCAACCATTCTATCCAATATGGTAGGAAGTTAAACTTCCTCAGGGCGATATCCAATCCAGTAGAAACCCTCTTGTACTCCAACTCTATCGTATTTTTGATATAGTTTGGATGATTGGCCCTATCCAATTACATCCTTGGATTTTTCTTGTAATTTATTATCACCCCTTCTGGAAATTCCCCTCTTCCCAACATTGTTGTTACCTCTTCCGTGGGCAACCTCCATGGATGTTGTGCGTGAATGTCTATAATTCTCCTTGTGTGCTCCACACTATTCACCCATTATGTTATCTTTTCTAAATCAAGAGATACTTTTTCTTCCCACAACTTCAATTCTCCCACATGGCCAACATAAAATTATGATTTGGTACTATTAGTGACATGGCCTAACTAGGAAAATAAGTGTTCCACCTTATCATCTATTCCATGTGCCTCCTCCTCAATTTCAATTCTTCTGAATCGTAGTACTTCCAAAATATAACTGGATTGGATCCTTCATAGTTATTCCTCTGTAGGAGTCCATTCATCTTTATCTTCCATGTGGTGGCTAGATATTCCCCCAAAATCTTGAAGTTCTCTCTAAGTGTCTATATTTTCTTGAGGTGGAGACTATTTTACGATATTCTCCTCCTCACTATCTTCTATATTTACAACCTCTTGTTGAGATTGTTGTTGTTCAACTTGTTCTTGGGCTTCTTTCTATTCTGTAAGCCCCACCTATTGTTCTTCTATATTCTCCTGGGCTACTTCTTGTTCTATATTGCCCACTTGTTGTTCTTTTGTCACTTCTTCCTCTTGATCTTGTTGAATGTTCATTGTTGTGACCTACTCAACAACAAGTTATTTTTCCTGTGATGCCTCCATATTTTTCGGTGCATCTCTCTTACTTGAGCCTCCTCTCACAAACTTATAACGAGGCTTTTTCTTGGACTCTTCCTTCGTGGTATCTATTCTTACTTCCATTTTCTCCTGAGTAGTGGTTGTTTCTTCTTGCCCTACCTCGAGTCCTTTAAAAAAATTGAAAGCATCCATCTGCTCAAATTGTTAGAATATTTGCAAATATGTCACTATTCTTTCTACCTCTATCCAACACAACTCATCCAGTTCCATATATTCCGAGTTTGATTGTTATTTTTCTTGTTGATTCTCCTGGGGTGCAGGCTTTTCTTATACTTTTGAAATTGGTTTGCTCACCATTCTTTCATGTTGTCTCCTCATATTCATTTGTATTGGGCTTCCTTGCCTATTCTCCCTTTATTGAATGGGTGGTTTCTCCTATTTTCATTGCCTAGGTGCTTGTTGTTCTAGCTCTAGTTCCAACTACCTGGGCCTTTTTATCTAATGATGTACATCTTCATCTTCCTCCCGAGTAGTATCCTCTTGATATCTACTAGTTTGTTGTTTGCTCCTCGTTCGAGATTTCTTTAGGGTCTCTTTTGGTACTGGTTCTGACTTAGCCCATCTCAATATCATTGGCTATCCTCCCCTAATTTTGTGAGATACTTTCAACCCTGTAAATTGGATCTCTACTTTTGTGACTACATTTAATAACAATCCAATGGCATGGAAAGTCATTCTAAAGTTCTTTGACCTCTTTTATAGTACCTCATGCATTTTTCTTTCTAGATAGGTACCCCAATCATATTGAATTACCTTTGTGATAAATTCTACATACTATGCTATCCACATTGGTATTTTTGTGGCCCTTATATCTCCTATAAATCGAGCCATGATTGTATTCATAGCACACGACCAGTGTTCCCCTTTCAACTAGATTTGTTTGATTATGTGTGTTCCTGCACTTGAGATCTTACCTTAGTTAGTGATGTGATAGTGGTAAGTGTATGATGAGGTGGTATACCTCTATTGGATCTACCAAATTCTTTACTACCTCCATACCATATTCTGGTAAGCCAAATATCTTTTAAAATATCTTTGTATAAATATCTATCTTCATCGACCTCTTGCCAACATTGACATAGGTTATTCTGGTTGCAAGGTTATACGCCTAAACTATCTGTAATAGATAGTTATGGAAGAAGGACTTGTGGAATGGTAGAACTTATGCAATCACTGATACACTAACATCCTCGAACATCTTCCTCGAAGGATGATTCTTATTTTTCCCATTACTCCACCACTTCCTACATGTATCTGCTCCATGCTATACAAATTTGATGTTTGAAACTTCAACCTGACCCTCTTCCTATCCACTACTTATATTCTCCTCCTAATCTAGTAGGTGTACTTCAATCTTCATTTCCCTTTGTGAGGTCCTTTCTTGTGCCATTCTTCCCTCTCAGTTCCTTGGTGGTGTTCTTATCAGATTGGCCCGCCAATGTCTCTACCCCTTCCACAACCTATATCCTCTTCTCCTCCAAGGATGATTACCACGCCAATCATGGGACTGAAACTGCTATCATTGGTGTTGTTGTAAGTTTCTCTCTCATGTAGGGGACCTGGTGATGTCTCCACCCTATTGGCTGCAATCCACCTTAATCAAAGTCCAAACTCTTCTATCAATATCATGCCTCCACCATCTCAGCGATTAAATTAGTATCCAAACATCATCGTTTCCTCAATAAAAAGTGTACATGAAATCATACGATTTGTTGTAAATCATACAATGTCTCTTCTTTGTACTCTTGTACAATTATTTACTTTCATTAGCCGCTTGTAGATCGTACACTAGTGTCTTTCCCCATAGTTTTATTTTCAGCCCATCAGTCTTCAAACCGTCATAACTCCTCTAAATCGTACATCTACAATATAAAATTGTACAGTGTGAAATTACTCTGTACGATGTTTTTGGATTACCTTACCCTTTGGAATTCCTACGATTCCATACGAAATCGTATGATTTGCTAAAAACTACCAAAAATGACCTTAAAATCACCTAGATTGTGCTATCTTGCTTTGAAATCATACATTCCTCATTCGAAATTATACAATACAATTTTTCAAACCCTAGGTTGTAAAAAATTCAAAATTTTGACCTCCTTTTTTTAATCTCTCACCAACCCATTTGCCATATTTCCCCTATCTTCCTTTTCAATACTTTTCAAGAGCAATTTTCCAACCTCTCTGCCTCTAGTGCAATTTATCTTCAATTGATGAATTTTTGGTTGTACTTTATGGTTGTATGGACTTCTCCTTCCATTCTTTGCTTTTTCTAGCTCTCCTTTTTACATGATTCTTCTATTTTTAGGGTTTAAATATTCATTTTCCTCGCAATTTCCATAGTGTGATTCTAATTTCTCACTTATCTGAGCCCTAATATATCATTTTTCACCTTTGGGTTTGCATTTGGATATTTTTTGCTATATATTATTTGTATTTCTTGCTGAACTTTGAATTTTTCTCTTCAATGGAGTAAAACCCTAGTTTCCCTCTTATGTTCCTTCTCTAGGTTAATTTATCTGAAAGTAAAAAGTACTCCTTGGTGCTAATAAAAATGGGTCCTTATAAATGTAGATTGCTTGGTGAAATTGGCTGCCCATGTGGTCTTCTCTATTTAATTACATGCTTTCCACCTTCATCCTCCTAGAAAATTTTAATTCTCTTTGTACGGTTTAATGAAATTGTAGTTATGCCTTCTTATTTAAAGCATTTTGAAATCCTAACTAAACCCTAATTCAATTAACCCTAAATTGTACCACTTTGCACATTTTCCTTCCATATTGCACGGATTATTGACAACTGAACAAGCTTTTGAAAAATTTATCTTTTTCCCTACTTTTTCCTCCAACCATTGTTTTTTCCCATGCATGTCGCATTAAATGGGTAGTTGGAAATCATACAACCTGGCCAACATCGTACAACGTACGATCCAAATCGTACAACATGTCATCTTGTATGATTTCACATGTATTTAATCTTTACTTGTACGATCTTATAACTTGTACAATTTCATCCTCAATTTTTACTTGTACGATCTTTATACTTAGAGAAATTTTCAATTTTTCTCTCTGAAGAGGCCGACATTTCCGGTTTTCAACCACTTCCTTATTAGTTGCGTCCCGAGGGTTTTTCACAATTAAAGCACTTGCTTTTCCTTTTTTTTTATTTTCTCTTTTTTTTCAATCCTAATCTATTTACACTTACTATATTGGCAATTGTACAATGACATTCACTTGTATGATCCCATCAAATTCTTATCTTGGAGGATCAACTATAATGTTCTAAGTGGTTGTGTTGTTTATCGGTATTTGTTCCCTAGGATGATTCATCTCCACTTGTGATGTTTTTGAATTCCTTGGCCTTCCTCCTCTGTGTGTATAATTTGGAATTGTACAATTGCAAGTTGGAGTATCTTCACTTGGTGTCCTTTACCCTTGTTGAACAGGTAATTGATCCCTTAGTAGCGATGTCCTTACTACTCTAATATCATTCGAGCGACTTCTCTACCTATCCCCTCAAATCAGATCTGGATCCATACTTGGTGATCAGATTCTTAGCTATCCCTGGTTTGTTTCATTTGCAAAATGCACTCTTCCTCTACTGGCAAGGCCTCTGCCACATGAGTGTCTCCCCCATCCTATTACTCTTGATGGTGGGTTTCTATGTGCTAATAGAAATTCCTCCCTTTCCTATAGTAAGTCTCTACCACCCACTACTTTCTAGGGTCCTTGTCGTATTAAGGTTGGTTGTCCCCATGAATGTTGCCTTGTAGAATTTGGTAAGATTCCCCTCGTTCTTGGTAATCCTCGTAGATTCCTTATCTAATTAATACAAGCTAAGGGTGTATCTCCTGACCATCTAGGAGTAGGGTGTCAAAATCCTCCTCATCCTCTTCCTCCTCTAATTGTAACATCACCTTGTCTTTGTTCATTTCAAAGTTTAATACCTCCCCCCTTCCTGGATGAATCCTTAGGGGTCTTTCTCTATTTCTTCCTCCTATTGCTTGGGTATAAGGAGTTATCTCTACCAGCTCAATGTTGGCTAGTGGATTTCTACTTCTTCTTGTACTTGGTGACAATTATCGTAGAGCTTTGATTCTATGATCTGCACGTGCTAGGCAACATCACCATATTATTTCCCCAAAGTTTATTTGTGGGGATGATGTTGCCAAAACCTCTCTATATTCATCAAAAAAATTTGTCTCATAACTTGAATGATTTTGATTCTCCTATCTCTATTCTATCCAATTTTTTGGTAAATTCATTATTCTCTCCAATCTCCGTACTTCTCTCCTTTACCTTCTCAACTATATATAGGCTATTATATATGCTTGAATTTCAATTTTGGTTTGATGTCCCTATGGTCTCCCTATTTATCGTTGCATTGTTATATATGCTGGGGGTTTGCGGCTACTGTTGGTAATCAAATCTGCCTAGGAAAGGATTTTGGGTGAGTGTATGCGCCCTAGACCTAGACCAACATTGAAAGGCCGAAGGGAAGAGATGCCCCTCATGCCAATATTCGGAGAAAGGCCGGCTCCTATGCTAAACTACTTGGGTGTTTGAAGATAAGGGTGCAGGAAAGAGATAAAAAGAGTAAGGGTTAGAGAAATCGATAGTTTAAAGTGGGAGAGAATAGGAAGCACGATCACTAACTAGCAACTTGAATAGCAGCAAAGAACACCAAGAAAAAAAAAATGAAAGAAACACTACATGAAATTTCCTATGTATCCTCTGGGCGAGCTCATAGGGATTCTCATTTTCCATTTTGTCAAAATTCAGGGTTCAAAGTAAAGACGATTAGGATAAGGGAATGTAACAGAAACCACAACCCACCAGGCAGCATAAAAGAAAACCAATACAGTTTTTTTCCTCTCCTATGTATCCTTCAAGCGAGTTTCAGGGTATAGTCCCCAATCGCACACCGGATTCAGGATTTAAAGTCTCAGTATACAAATGAGGAAAGATAAAAGAATCAAGCACAAAAGGTAGCATAAAAGAGAGAAATCGAGCCCAAAAATATCTAGTATTAATCGTAGGACATCAAGTTACAACAGTTTTCTAGCAGATAGTTCCCCCCATTTTTTATTACAATGCCTAGGTTTTTATAGAGGATCCGAGCCTCTGAGTCATAATTACACAGCAAGGAGTACACCCTCGAGCCCTGAGAATTTGGCTCCTCAAGGCTCTCGTGATTGAGCTCTCAAATCCGTTATCAAAATTGGTAACTATGACCGGGTCAACCATGGAAAGATGCATTGATGAGTCGTCTAGACATCCTTGGTCTCCGAATACGGTGCTCAAGTGGCCACCATGCTCGTCGGGTTCTCCATCATGGCCTAATACTTTGTTTGTGATTTCCAAAAATGAGCAACGAGCTTATCAGGCATGGAAAAATGCATTTATGAGGCACTTGATTGCCTCGAGAAAATACTCGGCTTGGAATGCGTGCCCTTGAAGCACTTCGCTAAGTCTTCATTCATAACTTTGCTTCGCAATGGTTTTGAGTCGAAGCAATAACTCCTCCTTGGTTTGTACTTCACAAAATTGAGCTTCGCAAAACTGCTTTGGGGGTGGGGAATGCCGAAGCATATTTACTTCGCAAAATGGGCCTCTTCGTCTTTGTTGCTTTGCTGACTAAATTGCTTCACTGACGCCTTAGAGAAATGCTTCGCTGCGGTCCTCTTTCAAAACTGTCGTTCGGGAAGATTTTGGCTGAAGCAATTGTCTTCAAAATATGTTGCATTCTTTCACTTTGGGTAGAAGTACTTTGCACAAAAATTAGCCAAAGCAAATGCTTCGCAATGACTTTTGGTGAAGTAAAATTGATTCGCTGATGGAGGGGCCTGAAGTGGGTGCTTCGACAACTTTTTGGCGAAGTACTTTCAATGCTCTTTCGAGTCCCACTTCTCTAGTTTCCTGGTCGAAGTGGCTGCTGGAAATGCTTCGGGCCCGAAGTAGTTTTATTGTTCTTTCTTTGTATTTTACTTTGGCAACACCGCTTCGCAGAAATCTCGCCCGAAGTGGCTGTTGGAAAAGCTTCGGGCCTGAAGTAGTTTTATTGTTCTTTCTTTGTATTTTACTTCGGTAACACTGCTTTGCAAAAATCTCGCCTAAAGTGGCTGTTGGAAATGCTTCGGACCCGAAGTAGTTTTATTGTTCTTTCTTTGTATTTTACTTTGGCAACACCGCATCGCAAAAATATTGCCCCAAGTGGCTGTTGGAAATGCTTCGGGCCCGAAGTAGTTTTCTTGCCTTAGCCAATTTGAACCATGGTCTGGACCTTCCTTCTTTAGTGAAGTTGTTATTTTGAATGTCTCTTCGCTCATATTTTTCCCGAAGTAGTGGTTTGAAGCACTTCAGGCCCAAAGTTCTTCACTACCCTTGTATTCTTCTTCGGCAATACTACTTCGCAAAATTTTCACCCGAAGTAGTGTTGAAAACGCTTCAGGTGCGAAGATCTTCTCATTTTCCTTCAGAAAAGTTATTTTCTCTAGCCCTTTTGACAGCGAAGCTCTTTCTTTTCTCTTTTATATACAAAGGGGTGGCATTGAAAGCCAAAATTGTTGCAAATTTTCAAATAAAAATAACAAAGAAAAACATCACAAAACACTATACAAAATTTGTTTTTCTTTTTGACCCCTTGAGAAATATGACAAAATTGTCAACATTCTTGGTGGCTCATGGGGCAATGAGCTTGTATCGAAGGGAGAACCCCTAGCTTTGATCCATTGGGCCAGAGTCCTCTCCAGATCCTTCTCCCCCTTCTCCCTCTGGGAGTGTCTCCGCAGCTGGTTCTCCTTCTTCTGTTGCTTCTTCTTCCTCCTCTACTCCTTCTTCCTCCTCTGCTCCTTTTGCTCCTTCCTCTACTGGTGTGGCCTCTTGCTATGGTGATGGGACAATATGATCACATATTCTCTTCATGGTTCGATGAACATGAGCCCAGACCCCTTTCTAAAATGGCTCTTGGTCTTCGAGTGCCTTGACCAAAACATGCAATCGATCAATCTGCCCTATATCGGCATGTTTATTTCTTGCACCTAGGTCATTCAAGCAAGCCGCGATCTTGCAGTGTCTTAGGATGAATTCGGTAACTTGTCCCTCTATGACTGGCTCTTCCCACTCATCAATTTTTGAGACATCACTTTAGAAACGGAGCCACGCTGGCTTAAGTTCTTCTCGGGTAAGAAGGTTCCCATCATCATCTATGAAACTCGAGAAACCTAAGGAAGAAAGGTCTTCGAAGTAACTCATTGATGTACGCTGCTCCTGCTCAAATATATCTAGGAGGTTTTTCACATTTTGCACTTTCTTCACCTTGGAGAAGAAGGCGTGAATAGTGGCTTGGGAAGTAGACCAATCCCTAGTCATTCGACTCATAGCAGCAACCTACAGGTCATGATATCTAATACTTTGGACTTCAAAAGCAAGCTTGAGTTGCCTTTTGATTTTTTGGATCACCTCATCTACTATTGGTCCCTTCTTAGCAATGGCATGCTGGGCTTCGGTGACATAGATTAAAATTGATAGGGCACTGGAGGCCCACGATCTGAAACCTTTAAGCAAGTGAGAGTGGATCTCCTTGATTTTGCCTTTGTCGAACAACTCTAGGTTTTCTTTTTGAACAATTGTTGTTGGGCCTGCAAGATCTTGTTCTCGAGCTCTTTGGATTTTAGCTCATTTTTGGCCTATTTCTGTGCTTGGTGCTCAGCCAAAGACTGTAATTGTAGTATCTGTTGTTTCAGGGCGTGTGTTTCTTTCTTCATTAGTTTACACTTTCCCTGTGAATCTTCCAGATCGGAGCAGATTCTAGCCAATTCTTCCTCCAACTTGATGTTGGCACTCTCTGCTTCAATCCTACATTGATTGGCAATATTTGCATGCGCTCGAAAAGTCTCAATCCTGACATGCATGGATGTGGATTCGTCATCTATATCTAAATGCTCCAAGTCCTTGGTCTTCTCTTGGTAATTGTAGTCAGCTGCAGTCATTTCATCCACAGGCTTCTGAACCTTAGGGACCTTCTTAACCTTATGTAACTTTCCACCCTTCAAGTCGAAGACCACACATTTTTCAACTTGGGCCAGAGATTGCCCTCTTTTCTTTCTTGCCTCCTTCAGCATTTTCTCTATATTTTTCTGGGCTAGGAGTAGCTTCTCGGCTATGGGGCACTCCTTTATTAAATATAAATCTATTTCAGAAAAGGCTGAATCTCCAACCAAAGGTGTGAACAAATATAAAGAACTAATGGGGAATGATTCCCCTGACGATTCAGGATGGGTGTAGCAGGGGCTTTGGCAAGTGAGACTATGCTTTAAGCTATGGGAGAGTGGGTTACGAGGCTTGGTGTTAGGACATTGCCTTCACCTTGACTTAGGATTGAAGGAACAACGACATGGGTAGGCGAAGTGGTTTCAACGAACCTGTCCTAGTCGGGCGACTCGGGTGGAGTGGAGCTATGCAGGATTGGACTGGCAATGGGCAGTATCTGAGTGGGTGATTGACTTTATATGGGATGGAGAGATTAATGAGGATATTCAATCAGGACTACCATGGATGTGTTGAAGACCAAGGCAAAGGGAAGAGAGTGCATACCTGCGTGCCCTCCTGGCAAGGCGACCGTGGTGACATCTTGGGTGGTTGGCTCTTGTTCCTTTCGGGCTTCAACACTCCTAACCTCCACAACTTCTACTTCGGGGTCTCCTTATTGTTGGAGGAGCTCCTCCACATCAATGATATCTATATCAGGGACCGTCTCAACACTTGGTGGCCCTGGATCCTCGATATTTTCTTCAACCGGTCTTGGTGCAGGTGATTTAGCATGAGTACTTGTGGGCTTCGTGCAAGGTCGCTTTGGGTGGCTCGGAGGCACTTGAATTTGCTCCTACCTCTTTCTTTCCAATGGTTGCTCTGCCTCTTCGACACTTGTGTCATGGATCTCTAGCGGTCTCTGTGGTAGTGCTATAGGCGTAGCTTCGGCCCCTACTTCTTCTTCTTCCTTCGAGGCATCCTTAGCTCCTCCTAGGCTTTTGCCTGACCCTGGGGTAGCTGGAGGAACAAAATCCACAAAGGATATAGACTTCCAGGTTTCAACATTGGTGTCATAAAGAATCGTGAAGTCTTTATCTGATGCTAAGAGTCCATAAGAGTTCACTTTTTGGTGATGGACTCTCATTATCCACCATTCCCAAAGTTTTTTCTCGCTCCAATTCTTTACTTCCTCCTTCAAATCGTCCCTTGCATTTTTCTAGAATGTGGAGCTTGGAGTCAAGAGGGGATATTTATCAAGGTCGAACTCAACCTCCATGGGGTAGAACTCATGCCATAGAGACAATGTCCTTATTCTTTCCAAATGCCACTCTAGATCTTTCCCATTGGGGTTATTCCTTTGTTCCACAACTTCAAGGTGGGGGCAGATGTGGAAGTTCTTGAATTTTAAATGATCCTTCATCACACCCAAAGGATCATAGAGCCATTGCTGAGGAATCTGGAGTAGGCCAAAATCGGCAAGCTTTTCCTCTAGGACGGTGTTCTATTTTAGGGCAAAGACTTCAATCATGCCCATCCTGAAGGGGAAATCACAGGTATGTGCCCACTTCCGACCGTGACCATATACTACATTTGTAGATTTGCTCTGTCGAGCGACTTCCAATGCAAACTAATATTCGAATGGGTAGACTGGTAACAGGAAAGGCTTCCCTATGAAACCGAACAGGCGAATCACCATTCCCTGTGTCAATTGGAAAACATCTCCCATTTTTTCCTATACCACTCTATCTCTTAAATTGAGTGGTACCTGTTGGTCATCAAATTTGCCTAGGTAAGGATTTTGAGTAAATGTACATGTCCTCTAGACTTGGACCAACATTGAAAGGCCGAAGGGAAGAGATGCCCCTCGTGCCAATCTCCGGAGAAATGTCGGCTCCTATGCTAAACTACTTGGGTGTTTGAAGATAAGAGTGCAGGAAAGAGATAAAAGGAGTTAGGGTTAGAGAAGTTGGTGATGTAAGGTGGGAGAGAAAAGGAAGTAGGATCACTAACTAGACACTTGAATAATAGCAAGGAACACCAAGGATAAACAAAAGAAATGCAATATCGATTTTCCTATGTATCCTTCGGACGAGTTTCAGGGTACCTTCCCCGATCACACACTAGATGCAGAGTTCAGCATCCAATATACAAATAAAGAAAGACAAAAGAATTAAGCACATAAGGCAGCATAAAAGAAAGCCAATACAACGCTTTTATGCTCCTATGTATCCTTCAAAGCGAGTTTTAGGGTACAGTCCCCAATCACACGCCGGATGCAGAGTTTAGCATATCATTATATAAATGAAGAAAGATAAAAGAATCAAGCACAGAAGGTAGCATAAAAGAGAAGAATTGAGCTCAAAGCCTTTTAGTATTAATCGTAGGACATCAAGTTACAACAACTTTCTAGAAAATAGTTCCCCCCATTTTCTTATTACAATGTCTGGGTTTTTATAGAGGACCCGGGCCTCTAAGTCATAATTACATAGCAAAGAAGAGTACGCCCTCGAGCCCTAAGAATTCAGCTCCTCAAGGCTCTCGTTCTTGAGTTTTCAAATCTATTACCAAAACTAGCAACTACAACCGGGTCAACCATGGAAAGGTGCATTGATGAGCCGTCTGGACGTCCTTGGTCTCCGGGTGCGGTGCTCAAGTGGCCACCATGCTTGCTGGGATCTCCATCAAGGCGTGATACTTCATTTTTAATTGCCAAAAATGAGCAACGGGCTTGTTGGGCATGAAAAATTGCATTTATGAGGCACTTGATCACCTCAGGAAAATACTCATCTTGGAAGATGTGCCCGTGGAGTGTTTCGTTAATTCTTCGTTCATAAATTTGCTTCGCAAGGGCTCCGAGCCGAAGCAAAAACTCCTCCTTGGATTATACTTCACAAAACTGGACTTTGCAAAACTGCTTCAGGGATGGGGAGTGCCGAAGCACATCTACTTTGCAAAATGGACCTCTTTGCTTTTGCCACTTTGTCGACAAAATTGCTTCGTCGATGCCTTGGAGAAATACTTTGCTATGATACTTTTTCAAAATTGTGGTTCGAGAAGATTTCGGCCGAAGCAATTGACTTCAAAAAATGTTGCACCCCTTTACTTCGAGTAGAAGTTCTTCGCAAAAAATTAGTCGAAGTAAATGCTTCACAATGAGCTTTTGGCGAAGTAGAAATAGTTCACTGATGGAGGGGCCCGAAGTGAGTACTTCGACAACTTTTCGGTGAAGTGCTCTCAATGCTCCTTTGAGTTCTGCTTCACTAGTTTTCTGGCCAAAGTGACTGATGGAAATACTTCGGATGCGAAGTAGTTTTCTTGCCTTCTCCTTTGTATTGTACTTTGGCCATGTCACTTCGCAGAAATATCTCCCAAAGTATTTGCTTGAAGCGCTTCGGGCCCGAAGTTCTTTTTATTGCTATCCTTGTATTTTACTTTGGTGATACTACTTCGCAAAAAACTCCACCCAAAGCGGTGTTGAAAATGCTTCGGGTGCAAAGCTCTCTTTTCTTCTGAATGCTGCTTCACTCAACTTTCGCCCGAAGTAGCTGTTGGAAACGCTTTGGGCGCGAAGTAGTTTCATTCTCTTTTCCTTGTATTTTCCTTCGACGAAAACTACTTCGCATAACTTTTACCCGAAGTAGTGCTGGAAATGCTTCGGGTGCGAAGCTATTTTCATTTTCCTTTGGCGAAGCTCTTTTTTTCTAGCTTGTTTGGCAGCGAAGTTCCTTCTTTTCTATTTTATATACAAAGGGGTGGCATTGGAAGTCAAAATTGTTGCAACTTTTCAAAATAAAAATAAAGCAAAAAAACTTTACACAACACTGTACAAAATTTGTTTCCTTTTTCTACCCCTTGAGAAATTTGACAAAATTATCAAAATTCTTGGCGGCTCACGAGGCAACGAGCTCGTCTTAGTAGGAGAACCCTTTAACTTTGATCCATTGGGCCAAAGTATTTTCCCGATCCTTCTCCTCCTTCTTCTTCCTGGAGCGCTTCTACAGCTGGTTCTTGTTCTCCTTCTTATGCTTCTTCTTCCTCCTCTGCTCCTTCATCTGCTGGCGTGGCCTCCTGTTGTGGTGACGGGACAAGACAATTGCAGATTTTCTTCATGGTTCGATGAACGTGAGTCCAGAACCCTTTCTGAAATGGTTCTTGGTCTTCGAGTGCCTTGACCAAAACATGGAATCGATCAATCTGCCCTATGTCGGCATGTTTGATTCTTGCACCTAGGTCATTCAGGCAAGCCACGATTCTATAGTGTCTTAGGATGAAATCAGTGACCTGTCCCTCCATGACTGGCTCTTCCCACTCATCGATTTCACACCTTCAAAATGGAGCCACACTGACTTAAGTTCTTCCCTGGTGAGAAGGTTCCCATCATCGTCTATGAAACTCGAGAAACCCAAAGAAGAAAGGTCTTCGAAGTAACTCATTGATGTGCACTGCTCCTGCTCAAATATATCAAGGAGGTCTTTCGCCTTTTGCCCTTTCTTCACCTTGGAGAAGAAAGCGCGAACAATGGCTTGGGCAGTAGACCAATACCTAGCAGTTCGACTCATAACAGTGACCTACAGGTCTTGATATCTGATGCTTTGGACCTCAAAGGCAAGCTTGAGTCACCTCTTGATTTTTTAGATCACCTCATCTATTATTGGTCCCTTCTTAGCGATGGCATGCTGAGCTTCAGTGACAAAAATTAAAATTGATAGGGCACTAGAGGCCCGAGATCTGAAACCTTTGAGTAGGTGAGAGCGGATCTCCTTGATTCTACCTTTATCAAACAGTTCCAGGTTTACTTTTTCATACAATTGTTGCTGGGCCCACAAGATCTTGCCCTCAAGCTCTTTGGCTTTTAGCTCATTTTTGGCCTATTTTTGTGCTTAATGCTTAGCCAAAGTCTGCAGTTGTAGAACTTGCTGCTTGAGGGCATGCGTTTCCTTTTTCAACAACTTGCACTATTTCTGTGAATCCTCCAGCTCGGAGCAGATCCTAGCCAGTTCTTCTTCCAACTTGATGTTGGTGTTTTCTGCTTCAAACCTGCACTGGTTGGCAATGTTTGCGTGTGCTTGGAAAGTTTCTACCCTGACATGCATGGATGCGGATTCGTCATCTATGTTTAAATGCTCTAGGTCCTTGGTCTTCTCCTGGTAGTCATAGTCATTTGGAGTCATTTCATCCAGAGGCTTCTGGACCTTAGGGACATTCCTAACTTTATGCAACTTTCCGCTCTTTAAGTCGAAAATCGCACATTTCTCAACTTGGGCCAAAGATTTCCCTCTTTTCTTTCTTGCCTCCTTTAGCATATTCTCTGTATTCTTTCGAGCTAGGAGTAGATTTTTAGCCAGTGGGCACTCCTTTATCGAAGATAAATCTATTTCAGAGAAGGCCGAATCTCTAGCCAAAGGTGTGAACAAATATAAATAACTAACATGGAAAGATTCCCCTGACAGCTTGGAGACTGGTGTTGCAAGGACTTCGGCAAGCGGGATTATGCTTTGAGCTATGGGAGAGTGGGCTACGGGGCTTGGTGTTGGAACACTACGTTCACCTTGATCTAGGATTGAAGGAATGGGGGCATGGGTAGGCGAAGTGGTTTCAAAGGGTTTATCCTGGTCAGATGACTCAGGACGAGTGGGGCTATGCAGGATTGGACTGGCAATGGGTAGTTTCTGAGTGGGGGATTGACCTTGTGGGGGGTGGAGATATTGGTGAGGGTTTCCACTTGGGACCACCGTGGATGTGTCAAAGACCGAAGTGAAGGGAAGAGAGTGCATACCTGCGTGCCCTCCTGGCAAAGTAGCTATGGTAACTTCTTGCGTGGTTGGTTCTTGGCCCTTTTGGGCTTCAACACTCCCGACCTCCACAACTTCTACTCTAGGGTCTTTCTCTTGTTGGAGGAGTTCCTCCACATCAATGATGTCTATTTTAGGGACCGTCTCAGCACTTGGTGGCCCTACATATTTAGTATTTGCTTCGACCAGTCCTGACGTAGGGGATCTAGTAGGAGTACTTGTAGGCTTTGTGTGAGGGTGCTTTGGGTGGCTCGAAGGCACTTGAACTTGCTCCTGTATTTTCATTTTCTTTCTCTCTAATGGTTGCTCTACTTCTTTGGCCCCCACTTCCTTTTCTTCCTCTGAGGCATCTTTAGCTCCACCTGGGCTTTTTCCTGATCTTGGGGTAGCTAGGGGAATAAAATCTGTAAAGGATATAGACTTCCAGGTTTCAACATTGGTGTCATAAAGAATTGCGAAGTCTTTATCCGATGCTAAGAGTCCATAGGAGTTCATTTTTTGATGATGGACTCTCATTATCCACCATTCCCGAAGCTTTTCCTCACTCCAGTATTTTACCTCCTTCAAATCGTCCCTTGCTTTCTTCCAAAATGTGGAGCTTGGGGTCGGGAGGGGATACTGATCAGGGTCAAACTTGACCTCTATAGGATAGAACTCATGCCATGGAGGCAATGTCCTCATCCTTTCTAAATGCCACTCTAGATCTTTTCCATTGGGGTTGTTCCTTTGTTCCACAACTTCGGGGTGAGGGTAGATGTGGAAGTTCTTGAATTTTAAATGATCCTTCATCACGCCCAAAGGATCGTAGAGCCACTGTTGAGGAATCTGGAGTAGGCCAAAATAGGCAAGCTTTTCTTCCAAGAAAATGACCTGCTTTAGGGCAAAGACTTCGATTACGCCCATCCTGAAGGGGAAGTCACAGGTATGTGCCCACTTTTGGCCGTGATCGTATATTGCATTTGTAGAGTCACTCTACCGAGCAACTTCCAATGCAAACTAATATTTTGAGGGGTAGACTGGTAACAAAAAGGGCTTCCCAATGAAGCCAAATAGGCAAATCACCATTCCCTGTGTCAATTGGAAGACGTCCCCCCTTTTTCCCAGCACCACTCTATCTCTCAAACTGAGTGGTACCCGAGGACAAGAGCCTTTCAATAGATGCATGGTGGGTCCCAAAAATTGTTTATTAAAAGGATAATAGGACTCTTATTTCAATAAAAGGGGTGTCCATTGATACACTGGCAGAGGATTTCCATCCTTGCCGCTTAGCGAGATGGCAATATGAGGAAACCGCTTATGAACTTGGTAGAAGTATAGCCAGACAAGAAAAGAATAGGGTGTGAAGTACTAGCCTGCTAATGCATTCTTCATGCTAGTGAGCCTTGTATGCAGGGTTCGGGCCACCCATTATGCCCAGTCAAAGAAAACTGGGTTGGTGTTCGGCCTTGAAGTGTTAGGGGCATAAAACTCCCCTCTTGAAATGCATTCTGCCAAAGACACCTGCCAAGGCTTATTGAAGCATCTGTTGACAAGCCCGCCACCCATGCTATAATGGAGAAAATATCGATGTTTATGAAGGCCTCCAAGGGTAAGGGCATCTTGGGCAGCTTGTTTGAAGAGAGCCTGCTCGTGAGATTCTCATGCAAGAATTTCAATATGTAGTTGTTGGAGGTGAATCTCTCCATTTGTTCACTTAGGATGACATTGCGAACAAAATAGCCCTTGGGTGGACCCTACTGTGGAGCAAATGCTACTTGTACATCTTCCTTCAGGATGGAGAATAGTTTGTGTCCCAAAGCATCTAACACCTGCCTAAACACAGGTTGGTAATTTTGTGCGATAGCGTAGATCATCTCGAGACAATGGTGAGCAGGCGGGGTTAAAAACCAGTAAATCTGGGAGTAATATGCAATAGCTCTCTTATTTTTTGGTGTGAGCTTGCTTGTCATGAACTCTATGGTGCGTCAAATATTGGATACACCCTTAGAGAGCTGTGTGTCTCGGATTTTCTCCCACCCATCAATTGGTGGCTCCACAAGCTATTCTTCTTCTGAGTCATCCCCCTCTTCCATCGACTGCTTTTCAGGTCGAAGGGGAAAATTTAGCTTCTTCAGAGTGCATTTTTTCTCTTCCTTCCCCTTCTTTGTCTTTTTGGGGCCTACAACTTTGGGCTCTTTCCCTTTCTCTTTGGAATTTTTCTTTCCCATGTGAAAGCATGAGATTCCAAAAATAAAAGAAACACTATGCAAAAAACAAAGAAAAGAGATAAATTGGAAATAAAAGAAAGACGTATTAAAACACAACCCTCTTTATTCAAATTTCTTATCCTCGGTTACATGGACGTCTCCTCCCTTTTTAGGGGCTAAGAGCATTAAATATATCTCTGTTACAAACATGCACATTCATCTTCTTTCCGCATGCCCACATGCAAAGTGGGCGGGCAAACGTACTGTCGCCGCTGATGTTAATTGGTCCTTGCTTGCTGCTGTTTCTCCTACGATCAAAGAAATAGTAAACGCGTTAGTAGCACCTGTGTTAAAATGAAACAAGAACATAAAGGTTGTTGCCAATAAAATAGTCACTGTTACTTGCAAGTCAATAAAGAACCAAAATCGATTAAAACACGATACTATTGGAAGTAACTAAAGAACAGTCACAGTCACTGTTACTTGCAAGTAAATAAACTAAGAGCAGCGTCTTATGAATATGATGAACGTCTAAACGTCAGAGAATACCATATGACAGAATAAAAGAGCTTGAAACATAGGAACGTGTGTGGGGTGCCCAAGCGGGCCGCCCCGTAAAAGCTTGACTTCGACACCAATCCACTGGGGATGGGCCCGAAATCTGGAGAGTGAGTTGTGATGTCGTCAAATTGGTAGTTTACCGTGTCCACTGTCGGATCCAAAAGCATAGAAGAACGAGTTTGAAAAGACTGTAAATGAGCCTCTAGTTATGCAGCACTTCGTTGCATTAAGAAAATGCTTCTCGGTGTTTTACATTGCATTGAGCTAGTTTTTTTTATAGAGGATTTCACCTTTGAAACATTAATTTCAAACCCTAAATCCGAAGGGGCCACTGAGATTTGACCCTTGTCAGATGATTATGAGGCATGGATCGCACTGAGATTATCACTAGGAACTCACATCAGTAGTTATGAAGCATGGCCTCGAGCCGGATTTGTTGTTGAGACTGCTCGTCTCATTACTACAGTTGGTGAAGTCTGCCGTTTTATAGACCCACGGGGTCTCTTTGAAAATGGTACGTAGTGACGCCACATGGCGGCCATACCTTATTGCTTTGAAGTATGCAATGACGCCACGTGTCTGCTTTTAATTGGTCGAATTCGCCTTGACTAGTCGCAAGTCTGTTAAAGCGCAAAATGCCGAAGTGTCGCGATATCGCGACGTCGCGATATCGTGACACTTCGGCCGAGCCTTCCCTTTGGGCCTTAGGTGTCACGATTTCGCGACGTCACGAAATCGCGACACCTAAGGCCAAGGCTCCCCTTTGGGCCTTAGGCGTCACGATTTCGCGACGTCGCGAAATCGCGACACCTAAGGCCAAGGCTCCCTTTCGGGCCTTAGGTGTCACGATTTCGCGACGTCATGAAATCGTGACACCTAAGGCCAAGGCTCCCCTTCGGGCCTTAGGTGTCGCGATTTCGCGACGTCACAAAATCGCGACACCTAAGGCCAAGGCTCCCCTTCGGGCCTTAGGTGTCGCGATTTCATGAAATCACGACACCTAAGGCCACGGCTCCCCTTTGGGCCTTAGGTGTCGCGATTTCGTGACGTCGCGAAATCGCGACGCCTAAGGCCAAGGCTCCCCTTTGGGCCTTAGGTGTCACGATTTCGCGACGTCGCGAAATCGCGACGCCTAAGGCCAAGGCTCCCCTTGGGCCTTAGGTGTCACGATTTCACGATGTCGTGAAATCGCGACGCCTAAGGTCAAGGCTCCCCTTTGGGCCTTAGGTGTCGCGATTTCATGACTCGATGTCGCGATTTCGCGACACCCTCGGCCAAGGTTTGCATTTGGGCTCTGCCTTGCTTAAGGCTTGCTTTCACTTAAAGTTTGCTCAAGATTCGAAGTTTGTTTAAGCTTAAAGTTTTGAAGTTTGTCTTTGCTTAAAGTTTTGAAGTTTGCTTTAAGTTTGAGGCTTGAAGTTTGTTAAAGGCTTGTTAAAATGACCAACTTTGCTCTGCTCATTTTTTGACCTTCCAAACTGTTGTGCAAGTGGCTAGGACCACTGTTTGACCTCTAAGGGCTGCCCTGAAAGCTGTGTATGTCAATGCGATCAGTGTTTGTAGTCACTTAATCGAATTGGTGCTGTTTTGGTGTCTATAGATGCCCCTTTTTGGGAAGTGCTACGGGTGACGCAGTGCTGAGCAAAAATAGATGACCAAAGCACTAATGATTAGGGTTTCTTGGTAACCTAACCAACTTTTGATGCCCCAAGTATGGAAAGGGCATGCATTCTTGAATCCTTGCTTCTGACGAGCTAAGGAATTTGATTTCAAGTGTTAACCTATTTTGGTGAGGTGTGACTTGAGCTTGGACATTGATCAGTCATGATTAGGCAAAGGGCGTAACCTTTTTGTCCACAGGGGAACCTTGTGTTCATGCTTTGGGAATGCCAAGTGTTTGATCAATTTAATGATTGCTTGTTTACTACCCCAAGTAGGAGCGTGATTGTCTTTGTCAATGATTCTTTGAATGCATGTCATTGCTTTGATTGGGTGTGTGCTTGTTGATTGGTGACTAAGTGTGACTACCCCCTCAAGCGACGAATCGATGAGGGAATGACCTTCGTGAGAAAAGCGACGAGTCGCTTGACCCAAGATGACTTAGGTTAGGGTGGCTTTAGATGCTTTATCGTTTTAAGCACGTGCAATTTCCCGACATTTGGACCTATTTTTGGTGGGTGTTAACCCTTTTGGTGATGCCATAATGGGGTGAAATCATCAAAAACCCGTCTTCCCGTGGAGCGGTCCAGCTATGGTAGCCTTCTTGGGGAAGTGGGAAAGTGACAATTTGAGCCCCGACATCGATTTTCTTATGCCAAGATGTTAAGTGCAAGAGCACTTGTGTCCGGCAATGCTTTATTGCTTATGTTTTTGTGTTGCATTTTTGTGATGTTTTTGTTGTTTTGATTTTCTTTCTTTGTGTATATGTCATGAGATTATGGTATGCACAATGATTGATGTTGATGGATGCATGCTACTTTATATTGATGGATGCATATGTTGTGATGAATGCAAATGTATGTGATATGCAGAAATGAAATGGATGGATGGACTTTGTGGTGTTTGGCTATGGCACCATAGACTGTTTAGAACTCTATTATTTTGCCTTTTAGGCGATTGCTGTGATGCATGACTTGGTATGTATATATGTGGTTTTTCTTTTCTTTTGTATTTTCTGATGGTATTGTAAGGATGAAAATAGCGCAGTTGGTTTAGAAATGTAGCTAAGGTTTTCTGAGACTCAGACGGTTTTAACTTACTAGCCATGATTGTACTTTATCTTACAAGACTTTTGAACAAGGTATGAATCGTACTTGTTTTTGACCAAGTTATTTCACATCCCTGTGTGTGCAATTGAGTTCATTTATGTGGTATTTGTCAGGATACCGCCAGTGCAGAATGGGCTTTCAACCGAACCTGTATTGAGGATCACCTAATTAGCTCCACTAACTCCTTTGTTGTATTTAGTTAGATTAATCTGCAGTGTTATCCAAGATACCATAAGCTAGCTCATCCTTATGCAAACATTGGTCTGTACACACGCAAAGCGAATGTGACAGACATATCGTCATGCGGGTAGGATACCACCATTGCCAGATAGGCTATCAACCAAACCTGTAATGAGGATCACCTAGATGGTTTTTCGAATGCTGAGAATTCTAGGGATTCAAGTTTAGGATGTTTGTTGGCTGAATGATTTAGAGGGTTGCTCGTCTATATAGTGATGAAAATCACTGTTTATTTTCTATTAATTTTTTTTTGAGCAAGGATTTTGAATAGTGGTGATAACCACTGTTATTTGATTTTGTGTTTTGAGTATTGTGAATTTGAGCTTGTGAATGGCTTTGATCCTTGTGGCCTTGGGGATGACTACCCATCCTGGTTAGGGGTGGATAGTACGAATCCTTACGACATTGGGGACCAAGGGGATGATGGAGGTTATGGAGTAAGGGCATTGATCTGTTAGGCCTTGGGGATGACTACCCATCCTGGTTAGGGGCGGATAGTACGAATCCTTACAACTTGGAGACCAAAGGTAAATGGAAAGTGTTAGGATGATGATTTGTTGGAATTTTGTTTGTGAATGGTGTTGATCCTTTTAGGTTTTGGGGATGACTACCCATCCTTGGCAAGGACGGATAGTACGAATCCTTACAACTTTGGGAACCAACTATGATTGGAATTTGGTAGTGGTGAAAACCACTGTATATGGAGGTGAGTGGATAGGAAAGAGCTTGTCCTTTTGTGAATTCTCAGCATTCTAGAACCATTCGCATGGGGGGATGAGCAAGATAACCGTTTCGCTTATGGTGACCTGGATTACTGTGCAGGTTTCATCTTTCGTTCACACAACTTAGGAATTGCTTTATGTGTTTTAATTTGTGTTGGGATGTTACGTAACAAGGTGTATTTCAAGTATAACTCTACCTTCATAAAATCTTTTTGACTTGATACATTACATGGCTAAAGAGCAAAATGATGACTGAATTACAAAAACTCTAGATACATGAAAAGACCACCGACTCTAGTATGGAAAAAGAAATGCATGGTGTTTTTGTTGTTTTTGTAAAATGGAACAGTGTGGAACAAGATGGACTAGTAGAACCATGACAGCCTATGGTGCCTTTGACCTATACGACCACAAATATGCAATGTATGGATGCAATGCTTTAATGCATCTATGTATTTTTGTATTTTTGATGGATTGATTTTTGTGAATATGAAGATGAAGTGCGAGAAGAACTCTCTATTGATGAATTTGAGTATGCCTAGAAATGAGATGCAAATTTTTGTTGTTTTTGATGATTTTTGTTGTTTTTGAATTTTCTTGATTTTTGACCAAGCGATTGTGGAAATCCTTGGAGCATTTTGGGATTGACCAAGCGATTGCAAGAATCCTTGGAGCCTTTTGGGATTGACCAAGCGATTGCAAGAATCCTTGGAGCCTTTTGGGATTGACCAAGCGATTGCAAGAATCCTTGGAGCCTTTTGGGATTTGACCAAGCGATTGCAAGAATCCTTGGAGCCTTTTTGGGATTTGGCTCTCTTAGATATGAAATGGTCGCAAATGACTGATATTCAAGGGTTCTGTTTCCTTGATACCATCAAGAGAAGCTAGCCGGTACGTCCCGGGTCCTATTTTGCTATCAATGACATATGGACCTAACCAATTTGCCACAAACTTGTCCCTTAGGTGGGATGGAAAACTGGAATTTTGCTGGTTTTCCTTCAAAACCAAATCACCAACCCGAAAGTCCCTCAGGTGAACTTTCATGTTGTAAGCTTTCTTAAGTCGCTCTTGATAAATACGTAAATGCTCGAGAGCATTAACGCATCGTTCATCAAGCAACGTAAGCTGGTCTAACCGGGCCTGTTGCATGGAATCATCATCGATGAACTCCTGCATTGATATGCGCAGGGAAGGAATCTCCAACTCTAGAGGCATGACTGCCTCGGAGCCATACACAAGCGAAAATGGAGTGGCCCCAGTGGGTGTCCGAATGCTAGTGCGATAGGCCCATAGGGCAAGTGGGATTTGAATGTGCCAATATTTATGACTATCTATGACGGTATTTTTAAGGATGGCAACTAGCATTTTGTTTGACGCTTCTGCTTGCCCATTCGCCTGTGGATAATAGGGTGTCGAAAAGCTATGCTGAATCTTGTACTTTGTGGTCAAAGCACGCACGTCTTTGTTCTTGAAAGGCGTCCCATTATCCGAGACTATTTTGGATGGAATACCAAAATGACATATGATGTTATGCAAAATGAACTCCACAATGCGGGGTCCTGTCGTAGAGGTAAGCGGAATTGCTTCCACCCACTTGGTAAAATACTCTGTGGCCATTATGATAAACGTGTGACGGCCTGACGATGCAGGGGAGATCTTTCCAATTAGATCGAAGCCCCACTGCGAGAACGACCAATCAGACTGGACTGTCTGCAAGGCCTGAGAAGGTATGTGCATCAAATTGGCATGATGTTGACACTTCACGCACTTCTTGACATAGGTGCAACAATCTCGCTCTAAAGATGGCCAATAATAGCCCATGCAAAGAATGCTCTTTGCAATGGCCATACCACTGAAGTGGCCACCACATGTACCATCATGCGCTTGGGCGATCGCCCAAGTGGACTCTTGTTGGTCCAAGCAACGAAGGAGGATTCCTTCATAGCTGCGACGATACAAAATGTCTCCTATCAAGACATACTTAGCCACTTTCTGCTTGAGTGCTCATTTTGCGGCATGAGTCAATCCAAGTGGGAGATTACCTAACTTGAGGTAGTCTCTGATGGGTAAATACCGATCCTGTTGATCAAAAACCTTGACAGTATGAACAACCAATCCCTCTTGAAGTTCCTCCCTAGCAAACGTTGAATGGGATAGAACCTGTAAGAATAGCGTTGTGTTGCTATTAATGGGAGTAGGGGAGAACAAGGACCCCCAGTTGGCGCATTTCAGACGATCTCGGATTCTAGAGAACTTCTCCGAGGATGGTTCAATCTGGATCATGTGGATTCCTGGCGTCAAGTCTGAGCTTGCACGCTCCATCGCGGATTGCGATAAGGTTTTGACTTGAATGGTTGTCATATCACCGGAAAGGTCTTGTGGAATTAGTGACCCCAAGGAGGCCATTGTGTCCGCAAAACGATTCGATGATCGAGGGAGTGCCTCGATGTCATACCACTCAAGTTTTGCCAGGAATTTGTCCACGAGGGCTTTATAAGCCTGCAGGACTGGGCATTTGCATTGATATACCCCTTTGACTTGATTGACTATTAACAGCGAATCACCAAAGATATTTAGTCTTTTGATGTTCATGGCGATTGTTGTCTGAAGACCTAGGAGCAAGGCTTCATACTATGCATTGTTGTTGGTGCACGGGAAGTTTAATTTAAATGACAGGGCATTGGAGCACCCTGCGGTGTGAAGAATACAATTCCCGTGCCACCACCTTGCTCACATTTAGAACCATCGAAGAATAGGGTTATGTCGGCCTGTGACTCAGGCTCATCAGAATCTGGCGATTCTGAGACATGGAAGACCCCATCATCGGGTAGTTCTATGACCAGAGGCTGATCGTCTTCAAGAGGAGCCTCCGCTAGTTGATCGGCTATGACTTGTCCTTTGATAGATTTTTGTCCAATAAACTCGATGTCAAATTCCGTCAACAACATGATCCATTTCACCGTGCGACTACTATGATAAGTACGACTCATCATGTATCGCAATGGATTCTCCTTAGACACAACATACATAGTGTTGCTCAGCATGTAGTGGCGTAGCTTTTTGGTAGCAAACACCACTACCAAGCAGAGTTTCTCAACGTATGCATAGTTAAGTTCATAACTAACCAGGGTGCGGCTAAGATAGTAAGTAGCCTGTTCTTTGTGAAGTTCATTCTTCTGGGCTAGCATGGCGCCCAGTGCCACCTCAGTAGCTGAGATGTATAAGTAGAACGGCACTCCTGGTCTAGGTGGTGCCAATACTGGTGGCAAAACCAGGTATTGTTTGATCTCGTCAAAGGCTGACTGGCACTCGTCATCCCAATGAAATGTAACCCCCTTGTGCAATAATTTGTTCATGGGTCGGCACTTGTCAGATAATTGCGCTATAAAGCATTTAATCGACGCGACCTTTCCCTGCAGACTTTTGAGCTGCTTGATTGTAGTTGGGGGAACCATTTCAAGGATTGCCTTGACTTTCTTTGGGTCCACCTCGATTCCTCACTTTGAGACTATGAAACCCAAGAGTTTTCCAGATGTGACGCCAAATACGCACTTCTTGGGGTTTAGTCTAACTTTATGCTCCATGAGGTGATCGAGGATCTTGCTTAAGTCGTCGATATGATTTGAGCGCAAGAGAGACTTGGCTAACAAATCATCCATGTAATCTTCCAAAGTTTTATGCATGTAATCGTGGAAGATATATGTCATGGCACGTTGGTAGGTAGCACCAGCATTTTTAAGGCCAAAAGGCATGACCTTATAAAAAAATGTCCCCCAAGGCGTTGTGAACGCCGTTTTTAGTTGGTCTTCGAGATTGATACGAATTTGATTGTATCCTGAGAAACCATCCATTAGGGAGAGCATTTCGTGACCTGCTGTAGCATCTACCAACGTGTCGATGCTCGAAAAAGGGAAATCATCCTTAGGACTCGCTTTGTTTAGATCTCAAAAATCGGTGCATACGCGAATCCTCCCGTCGGGCTTCTTGACGGGAACCATGTTGGACAGCCATGGCGGATAATCCACACAGATGACAAACTGTGCATCCAACAACTTTTGCAATTCGTCTTTGACCATTAAGGCCACTGTTGGGTGCATCTTACGTAGTTTTTGCTTTACAGGCTTGATTGTCGGATCAAGCGTTAAATTATGCGTGACTAGTTGTGGGTCTAGTCCTGGCATATCCTTGTACGACCATGCAAAAACCTCCTTCTTCTCTTTGAGAAGGGCAATGTAGTCGGCTTGCTCTTCGGGGGAAAGACTTACCCCGAGCTTGAGAATCTATGGATTCATTGGATCTGTGCCGATATCTACATCAGTCGTTTCCTCGACTGACATGTGGGATCCGTCCTCCAACTGATGTGGAGTCGGGATCAAATGGATATCATTAGCTGAATTTAGATCTGCATTGGGAACCTTGGGTTCCTCTTCAGCCTAAAAAATATCCTGAGTTGTCCTTGGGGTAAAATGAGGCATTTCACCGAAATGCCAGTACTCTGATGGTGATAAAGGTGAATTGACGCGATCCCAGTCGATGGCATCTATGTCTAGATGCAATGACCGTGTTGGATCGGCCGGATTGTGGATGGGTGCGGTCAAATCAATGGAGATCATGTGGATGGAATGAATTTGGTCTCCATTACCGTGGGTATGATAACTTGATTCTTCTAGATGCTCCCTATACTCTGGATCTGGTTCTAGGGGAACGGGCACGAACGGATCGGCCCTATGTGCGAAAAGGAGGACAGGGTCTTCCCTCGGCACTATTGTCATGATAGGGTCTCGGGGTGGATGGTGCTCATCGTGAATTTGGAGCCATGGATCCAACACTTGGTCCCACCCTGTTGGGTCTACCCACCATTCATGCCCTAGCAGTATGCCCATATGTCCCATCAGATCTTCATGAGTTAAAGGGCGGTTATGCCGTCGTGCATGTCTGAGATAGTCCATCTCAGTCTCATCTTCTGAATCACTTTTGGAGATCCAAAAATGTTCATTCTCTTCAGCAACTGTTACTTGCGACATTGAGGGTTCTCCTTGTTCTAGTAAGTTAATCTGGTCCCATGGCGGTTGTTCCACTCTTGGTGGAGGGACTTGATTCTCTTGACACTGTATTGATTCAACTGGAACCTCTAAGGGGAACAACTTCAAAAAGATGTCCGGATACCATTGATGTTCTCTTTGGGGATTAATGTCTGAACTTTCACCTCTTTCTAGCAAAGGAGAGGAGTTACTATTGTTGCCAAGGGTGTTTTTTGACCATGGGAGGTAATCTCCCAATGTATATTCTGTATTTGGGTTGGCATAAAGATCTGGTGCCAATCCCCCCTTGTTGCCTATTTCTAGGTCTTGCATATTTTCTACCAAGATGTCTAAGGGCAAGGGGTGGTTGAACCCTACTCCCGACTTATCATATGGCATCTGATATCTTGGTTGGCAAAGGACCCGCATCCCTTGCTCATATCTGCCTAGCTCCGTATCCATGCCAATTGCATTGGCCGAGATATTTTAGGGCAAAGTCTGGGTTTGACAGATAGTTGATGTTTTCAACAAAAGGCTCTTCGTCTGCTTCCTTTTGCTTGCATGGTTCCAGACCATGATCAAGGCCCCCATACACAAAATTTGTCTGGTTGGGTGGGTGACCTAGAGGAACAACTGTTCCTATGGGAAGGCGAGGTCTCCCCATATCCTATACTGACTCTAATGCGGGCGTTGCCACAACATTCTGCACTAAGTACTCCCCCAGGCCTGTACTGGCCATTTCAATAGTGATTGTTGATGCTTGGGAGGGAGGGAACGGGAGTCCTTCCTGAGTCCATTCCATGTTTGGTGGTTTAGGAATCTCAGCTTTCGTAGTGCTAGGTGTTTCCTCTGTTGATACCGTTGAAATTGTTGGCAACCCCTCTTCTAGGGGCTGAGCCTCTTCCATGATCTGTTTTCCCTTGTCCTTCTGTTTAGCCATGACAGGTGGCATTGGTAATGAAGGAGCAGATGATGAGGATTCACCTGGCTGGGATTTTGGTGATTTGGTCACCAGTGGTGCCTACGGTATTGGACCCTGTTTAGATGGATTTAGCTGGAAATCCAAATGCGTTGAAGGGAGGGTCAATTGAGGCATTAGTTGTACCGCATTGCAATACTTGAAGGGTTCCAAGTCCATCGGGACTACATGTATTTCTCCTTCGAAAGCATACTTTAAGCACTGGTGAGCGATCGAAGGGACACACTTCATGTCCCTGATCCAAGGCCGTCCTAGCAGTATATTGTAAGCCATCTCGCCTTCCAACACATGGCACAATGTTGGTATTGTCTTTTGTCCTACCTGGACAGGTAGAACAACTGTGCCGACTGTCGAGCATATTGCATCATTGAAAGCTCGCAGTGTGTACGTGGAGGCTGTGATATGAGAGGCTGGCAGCTTTAAATGTTTTAAGGCTATAGTGGTAATGATGTTACTGGACGAGCCAGTATCTACCAACACTCTCTTGTACGGGATCCCGTTGACCCGCGCAACAACATGCAGGGGTGGATCTACCGTGTCATTCGATATTGCTTTGACTTCATCCTCTCTGAAGGTGATGACCGGCTCCGTACATCGCTTCACATGTCCCACGAAGTTGTTGAAAGAATTTTCTTCATGAGGTCTGTAATTCGATGGCTTTTAATATTTCCATAAGAGCTTCTCTATGAGGTGTTGACTGTTGAATAAGCTCGTAAATGGAAAGCCTAGCCGATGTGGTCCGCAAACTCTGCGTGAGTTTGGTCCGTATCGTGACCTCGGGTCTAGGCGGAGGCAACTGCATTGGGCATTGTTGAGGCTGCGATGTTGTCAGAACTTCCCTCGTAGCTACCTCGGGGGCAACTGCTGGGTACTTTTTGTTCCTTGTCACTATGCTGATCATTCCCACAAATCCTTGCATGGGAAGATTTTGTCGCACCTCGTTAATCTGGAGAGGTTTTTCCTATGCCTCGTGGGCAGGCAAAGGGTCCTTGAATACCCCCATTTGTTGATTATTTGGCGCTATGGGGTTGTCCACGGCCAATGTTTTATTGTCGATTAAATCTTGGATTAATCCTTTGAATTTCTAGCATCCATTTAAATCATGTCCCCTTCTCCTATGGAATCTACAATACAATTCCTCTCTGTATCCCTTAGGCTTGGGCGCATTAGGGTCTATAGTTTGGATCTCTGGAAGGGTGACTAAATTTGCCACTGACAAGCGGTCAAATAAGGAGTCCCTGGACTCCGTGTAAGGGGTGAATTGTCGCCTAGGGCGACGCTGCTGATTCTGCTCCTATTTCTTATTATCTTTTTCATAACTAGGAGGCACCGCCTGGTAATTAGCCTTTTGGGGCTGCATTTCTTGCACAGGCTTGGGAACATTTATCGCAACTTGGTTAACCGTAGTGGGTTGTGATTGCGTATTCCTAGTCTTAGTGGTTTTATTCCACTCTTTCTTTTTAGGCTTAGCGATTGCGCCTTTGCCTATCTTAATCTCTTCTATAACTCTGGCTTGCGCCAAAGCTTCTTCTAAGCTGTCGTATTGCTGCAGCAACAATAGACCAGAGATTGATTTTAAGCAACTCCGTGCAAACATCTGTGTAAGATCAGACATAGGGGGACGGTAGGGTAGCTTAGAAAGCAAAGCCCTCCATCGATTCCCGTATGTTGTCATTGTTTCTTCCTCATATTGCTTGAGGTTGGCCAGATCACTCAGTGATGCCTTCTTCTTTGTGTTGAAGGCAAAGCATTCAAGAAACGCATCTACTAATTGATCGAGGTTGTTTATGCTATGTTTGGGTAATTGTGTGAACCAATCCGAGGCAGGGCCTGCGAATGTGGTTATGAAAGTTCTAAGCAACAATGCATCATTATCTTGGATGCCGAAGCATTGACTTAGGAACCTTGTGACATGTTCTTGTGCGTCCTCTTCACCTTTAAAAACTGCCAATTGAGGCAACTTGAAGTGTTCGGGGTAAAGAGGTGTGGGCACTGAGGGATGCACTGGGTGACTACGGAGTTGACGTAATGTGGGCTTTTGATGCCCAGAAGCTTTTGTCTCCATAGACTCCAAACGCTCTAATAGCGCTTTGTATGCATCGGAAGATTTTATTTCTTCCTCTTTTGTTTGCTCCCATTGTGAGTTATGGGAGACTGGAGGCCTATGGGGGGGTGGCCGAGTGGCAGCCCTCCCGCCTTGATGGGGCGTTTCGGCCCATTCTATTTCTGGTTCGTACTCCTCATAAACTTCTTGAGGAGTCTCTGGGCGAGACCTATGACCCTGATTGAGTCCCCGTTGAGGGTACCCATCATTGTTTCGGGGAGTGGCCTCCCTCTCGGGTCTATAAGGTCTCGGAGGCAAAGCTTGACGAGGTCGCGGAGACCTGTCCTACACCAAAGGATTGTGCCTCTCATATTGTTCTTCTCTATGGGTGCGAGGGGTTGGCACCCTCTCAGGTAGTTTATAGCGCAACTCATCCGCTTCGCGCTGCATGCGCTCTTTATTCAAGCGGTATAAGTACTCTAACTCCTGATGACCCTGCTCAAGCTACGAGATTCAGGCTTGGCAAGCGGCATGTCTGGTGACTTCCGGGTCAACCTGGTTTGCCCTCTTTTGCTCAGGAGGCTTAAATGTTTTGCCTATGTGTTTGCCTCGATCTTGATGGTCTAAAATTTCAATGGGTTGCTTCCCTCTGTCGAGGTAGGTGGCATGTACTTGAGGCTCTGGCCTCGATGGGTGATCATGATATCTAGCTGGTGCAAAAATGCAAGGTTCCCACGCTGTATGTTGTTCTCGAGGAATGCGATGATCTTCCTCATACTCCCTTTCATGGGTGTGAAAGGGACGGGCGGAGTGAGCTTGCCCTGTGTGAAGAGCCCTGCGCTCTGGATTTTGTCTTTCTATCTTAATGTGAGGCAAAGAAGAGGTAGCGTATTCACGCTGTCTCTCCTCATGGGCACGATACCTCTCTAGTGCTTCATCGCGCTGCGGCCACTCAGATCTAGCCTCAAGAGGCGGTTGTCTACTTACATTGAAATCTACATGTAAAGCGTCTTCCCGAAAGGGGCTGTGTTGAATAGGTATACTCCAATGAGGAGGGTCCCAATAATTTCTTTTTGATGTGGCCTGATGTGGACTCTCTTGTAGGCTAGACCGCCAAGGCGGTATGGCCAAGTCCTCAGGGCTAAAGCGAAGGCGACTAGCGCCCTCTCTTTGTGCACCTTTCGCAGCGTCCGCCCTTGATTGGGCTTGGCTAT
Organism: Wollemia nobilis; assembly: GCA_028583015.1. Classification (NCBI taxonomy): domain Eukaryota; kingdom Viridiplantae; phylum Streptophyta; class Pinopsida; order Araucariales; family Araucariaceae; genus Wollemia; species Wollemia nobilis. The sequence goes on from JAQPPZ010003272.1 coordinate 946,753, forward strand.
GGGTGTACACCATTGTGGTGCTTCTCTACTATCTAAGAAGATTTTATCTTGTTTATGATGATTTGTCTTTTTGTCTACACTAAGCAAAAATGAACACACGCATACACAAAATCGTGATTATCTCTTTTAAGGATATGATAGTGTGTCCTAAACTGGTTTAGTGCATTTTGATGTTTTGTTTTGTTTTTGCAATTTTTGGAGAACGTTTAAATGCATAATGTTGGCTCATATGACTCCCATAAATGGTCGCCCCTTCAATATACCATTGTCGGACCGATATACCAACCTCTCTATATACCCGCCCTTACGAGAGGGAAACTATAGGTACGTGAGAGCAGATGGTACGTGGAACATAGGCGGTACGAAAGGGGGATTGTCCTGTTAATGACACCTACCATAGAAGACTTATCCTCGCGTGCATGGGAATCACCCCAGCAACACTCGGTCAGCTTTCATTAGGATTTACGCCTAACAACAAGTGACAATCGGGGAAATGGATGCAAAGCTAAGCCAAGGTGGTGATGAACCCACCGTTGGTCTTGCTCAAGGGTTGGGGTTTTACGACCAGCTCCTTGGTTTAATTTACCACGTGAAGTGTGTGTGGTTCATTTTATTTAATAAAAATGAAACAAGCAGCAAAAAGAAACTTTCCCTATGCCATACAAACACTACAAACCGGAAAACAGCAAGTAGAAATTTAAATTTTTTTTTTAACTAAATAAAGCAAGAAAAATTTATTTTATTTTTATTTTTTTAATAATAAAAAAAAAAAAAAAAAAATAAATAACTAAATAAAGCAAGAAAAATTTATGGAAAATTTCTCTACCTTTCTTTAATAATTAAAAAAAAATGAAAGTAAAAAAAAAAAATAGAAATATTATAGCAAAAATATTACAACTAAAAAAAATTAAACAAATAAAATAAACAGAAATATCACAGCAGAAAATGACATGGACAGTTAGAAACCGTTACCTCTTCTCTGCCTGGATTTGCTATTTCTGACCTTCGGCTTAAAAAAAGGTACCTGTTAAGCACAAAACACAACAAATCTGATTAGTTTCTGTGATTTAAAAATCTGGGAACGGTCCCACCGTGATCGCCACTGAAAGCATGAGATTCCGGAAATAAAAGAAACACTATGCACGAAACAAAGAAAAGAGATAAATTGGAAATAAAAGAAAGACGTATTAAAACACAACCCTCTTTATTCAAATTTCTTATCCTCGGTTACATGGACGTCTCCTCCTTTTTTAGGGGCTAGGAGCGTTAAATATATCTTTGTTACAAACGTGCACATTCATCTTCTTTCCGCATGCCCACATGCAAAGTGGGCGGGCCAACGTACTGTCGTCGCTGATGTTAATTGGTCCTTGCTTGTTGCTGTTTCTCCTGTGATCAAAGAAACAATAAACGCGTTAGTAGCACCTGTGTTAAAATGAAACAAGAACATAAAGGTTGTTGCCAATAAAATAATCATTGTTACTTGCAAGTCAATAAAGAACCAAAATCGATTAAAACACGATACTATTGGAAGTAACTAAAGAACAGTCACAGTCACTGTTACTTGCAAGTAAATAAACTAAGAACAGCGTCCTATGAATATGATGAACGTCTAAACATCAGAGAATACCATATGAAAAAATAAAAGAGCTTGAAACATAGGAACATGTGTTGGGTGCCCAAGCGGGCCGCCCCGTAAAAGCTTGACTTTGGCACCAATCCACTGGGGATGGGCCCGAAATCTGGAGAGTGAGTTGTGATGTCGTCGAATTGGTAGTTTACCGTGTCCACTGTCGGATCCGAAAGTGCAGAAGAATGAGTTCAAAAAGACTGTAAATGGGCCTCTGGTTATGCAGCACTTCGTTGCATTAAGAAAATGCTTCTCGGTGTTTTACATTGCATTGAGCTAGTTTTTTTTATAGAGGATTTCTCCTCTGAAACATTAATGTCAAAACCCTAAATCCATAGGGGCCGCTGAGATTTGACCGTTGTAAGATGATTATGAGGCATGGCTCACACTGAGATTATCGCTAGGAACTCACATCAGTAGTTATGAAGCATGGCCTCGGGCCGGATTTGTTGTTGAGACTGCTCGTCTCAGTACTGCAGTTGGTGAAGTCCGCCATTTTATAGACCCACGGGGTCTCTTTGAAAATGGTACATAGTGATGCCATGTGGTGGCCATACCTTATTGCTTTGAAGTATGCAATGATGCCACGTGTCTGCTTTTAATTGGTCGAATTCGCCTTGACTAGTCGCAAGTCTGTTAAAGCGCAAAATGCCGAAGTGTCATGATATCGTGACACTTCGGCCGAGCCTTCCCTTTGGGCCTTAGGTGTCACGATTTTGCGACGTCACAAAATCATGACACCTAAGGCCAAGGCTCTCCTTTGGGCCTTAGGTGTCACGATTTTGCGACGTCGCAAAATCACGACACCTAAGGCCAAGGCTCCCTTTGGGGCCTTAGGTGTCATGATTTCGTGACATCGCAAAATCGTGACACCTAAGGCCAAGGCTCCCCTTCGGACCTTAGGTGTCACGATTTCGTGACTTCGGGCCTTAGGTGTCACGATTTTGTGACGTCGCGAAATCGCGACACCTAAGGCCATGGCTCCCCTTCGGACCTTAGGTGTCGCGATTTCACGACATCACGAAATCGCGACACCTAAGGCCACGGCTCCCCTTCGGGCCTTAGGTGTCATAATTTTGCGACATCATGAAATCACGACGCCTAAGGCCAAGGCTCCCCTTCGGGCCTTAGGTGTCACGATTTCGTGACGTCACGAAATCACGACGCCTAAGGCCAAGGCTCCCCTTCGGGCCTTAGGTGTCACGATTTTGCGACGTCGCGAAATCGTGATGCCTAAGGCCAAGGCTCCCCTTTGGGCCTTAGGTGTCACGATTTCGTGATGTCACGAAATCGTGACACCTAAGGCCAAGGCTCCCCTTTGGGCCTTAGGTGTCGCGATTTCACGACGTCGCAAAATCGCGACGCCTAAGGCCAAGGCTCCCCTTTGGGCCTTAGGTGTCACGATTTCGCGACACCCTCGGCCAAGGTTTGCATTTGGGCTCTGCCTTGTTTAAGGCTTGCTCTTGTTTAAAGTTTTGCTTTTGATTTGAAGTTTGCTTAAGTTTTGAAGTTTGCTTAACTTTTGAAGTTTGCTTTAAGTTTTGAAGCTTGAAGTTTGTTTTAAGTTAAAGGCTTGTTAAAATGACCAACTTTGCTCTGCTCACCTTCCGACCTTCCAAACTACTGTGCAAGTGGCTAGGACCACTGTTTGACCTCTAAGGGCTGCCCTGAAAGCTGTGTATGTCAATGCGATCAGTGTTTGTAGTCACTTAATCGAATCGGTGCTGTTTTGGTGTCTACACCATGTTGCAAGTGATAGCGGCAGAGTTCTTGATACAGGGGGCTTTAATGTGAATGGCCAAATGCAAAGGATGGGAGGGTTGCAAAGTATCTGAAGACTCTAAGTCTAGTTCTAACTGATGGAAAAATAACTTCCCTCTTGCCAGGAACTCGCTTTTATAGCCTAAATAGGCAACCACCTGAATTTATGGCACCTACTAAAATTAAATTTATACATTGGACGAAAGAGGCTGCCATATTCTCAAATTGATTCTACAGTGACGTGGTACACATCTGCATGCTTTGATGATTACCATTTTGTACTAGAGGTGCAACCTACTGCCACCTCGTACCTTGGTGCGAGCTTTTCCTCTCCCTTTTTCTGACTTGATCATCTCGGGAAGTGCTCCACCACCCTTTTGCCTTAAATTTGTCTGCTTTGTACTCCTTTCAAGGCCATTGTTGGCACGTTCTCTAAGGTATGTTTCAAATTTTCCACCTCGCACGTGGTTGGTTCAGCGAAGAGGAACTTGATGCCAAAAAATGCTTCGCGGTGAACCTTTGGTTCGGATAGCCTTTAGATGCTTCGGGCCCAAAGTACTTTTCCTTCGCTACGATGTCATTCGGCCTTGCGAAGGCCGCCAAAGCTTTCCCTTTTGAAAACTGCTTCGCAGAATTTTTGCCCGAAGTAGCTACTAAAAATACTTTAGGTGCGAAGCTCTTTTCGTGCCTTTGTTCGAATTTTGGTTCGGCTTCCTTTTGGGTAGTATGCTTTGTGGCGAACCCCCTTGCAACTGCTTCTTTATGTAAAAGGACTTCGAAGGAGATTTTGAAATGTAGTACTTGGCTTTTGTGATCTTGGAAGAGGATGTATACACAAATGCAAACTATGTACAATAGTATATATACGATCATTTTTTTTTTTTAAAAAGAGAGAAATTGTTCTTTAGTGGTGAAAAGCCTTCAAATGAAGACCATTGACAAAGATTAGTAGAACTTGACCATCTACATCTTTGAGGATGCATGAATTGGCTGAGTTCACCTTCGTAATTTTGAACGACCCATCCCAAAAGGCATCCATCTTGTCGTGATTCCTAGGCTTGGCCTTCCAAGAGTCCCACATCAATACCAGGTCTCCCACATTGAATGTGCGATCGGATGACTTTTTCTTGAACCAGTCTTGGGTGACCTGAGTATGCTTGGCGAATTTCTGGTATGCTTCTTCACGATATTCTTCTAGTCGCAGCAACTGAGCTAACATGTTTTCCATAGAACTAGCTCCATCTTCTGCTTCTAACAACTGTAGTGCAAGGATCTCCACATGGATGGGTAAGATGGCCTTCTTGCCATAGACTAGAGCATAAGGCAAAGTTTGGATTGACCTTTTGACAGAAATCTGATCGGCCCATAAGGCCCGATCTAGAAGGAGATGCCAAGTCCTTTTGTTCATCTCTATGAGCTTTCTTAGCATCCTCAACAGTGTCTTATTGGTGGATTCTGCCAAGCCATTGCCTTATGGATAGTAGTTGGAAGATACTTTGTGGTATATCCCATATTTGTAGAGGAATTCATTAATTTTGGCACCTGTGAATCCAGGGCCATTGTCTGTGATGATTGCTTCAGGGATGCCAAACCTAGTGATCAATCCTTCCAAGAAGGTGACTATAGTCTCTTGATCTGCATGTTTGGTAGGAATCGCTTCGGCCCACCTGGTGAAGTAGTCTGTTGCTGTTAGGATGAACCTATGTCATGCAGAGGAATTTGGTGATACAACTCCTATCGGTTGAAGGGAGTTTCTACCTGTATCGGTTGAAGGGGCATCAAAGAATTTTTGCTTTGGTCGGTGAACTTCTGACACTGCTCGCATTTGCGGCAAACGACGAAGGCATCAACGAAGAGTGTGGGCCAATAATAACCCGCTTTGATAATATTTAGTGTCGTTGTTCTTCCTATGAATTGACCTCCAGATAGCCCTGAATGGAACTCTCCTAGGACTTTTATTTTATCATCGTCTTTGATACATTTGAAGGACTCCATCAATATTCCTAAAAAATAGGCCTTCGGGACGCAGAGTGTACCGGGAGGACCGCATCCTGAAATGCCTTCACTGCAAAGCATTTAGATGCGAAGGACAACTGCCAGTGTGGAAGTACTCAACTATTTCACCGACCCAGTCTTTCTTGTCCTCTTCCTAGTTGGCGAAGCATCCTTCAGTTGGTAAGTCATCCCATTGATATTCTGCAACTTCGACCGCTGCATTCTTCGCTAATTCTTGACATAATGCATGACCGTGAACCAATTTTGTGGGCTTGATCTTGATGTCAAACTCCTGTATCTTGTTCACCCAACCAACTCTTTTGCTTCCAAACTCTCCTTGGATGATGAAATTGCGCACATCGGGGTGAATGACAAAAACTGTGATCTGACTTTGGGAAATGAACTGTTTGAATTTTCTGAGGGATTTCATTACCACATGCACCTGACGTTCTATGAAATTATATTTCTCTTCATGGGGGTTGATCACCTAGCTCAAGAATGCGATGGGGTTCTCCTTGCCATCTTCCCCCTTTTGTGTCAGGACGACAACATAGCTTTCGGGTTCCCCTATAGCATATAGGATGAAATCCCGATTGTAATCTGGATTGATCAAGATCGACACCTGAGCGATTCGAGCCTTAATCTCTTCAAATGCTTCCTTTATTTCTTCTATCTAGCTAAATTTGGTTCCCTTATTTAGGAGTTAGGACATTGGCTTGATGACTTGGGCAAAATAAAGGATGAAATTTTTTACGAAGTTAATCTAATCAAAGAAATATTGAAGTCCTTTCTTGTCTACTGGGAGCGGGAGCTTCATTAGAGCCTCAGCTCTATCAGGATCTACAGTGAGGCCTTTTTCCGATATCGCATGTCCCAGCAACTTCCCTTCGCTAACTGCGAATATGGACTTCTTTGGATTGATCGAGATGTCGAACTCTCAGCATTTTTTGAAAACTTGTTGTATATGTGTGGGGTGATCTTTCCTTCTTCAGGAGAAAATGGTCATGTCATCTAGATAGATGACGATAACCTTATTTATAAGCTCACCTAAAGCAAGATCCATCACTCTCTGGAAAGTGGCACCAGCATTAGATAGGTCGAATGGCATTCGCTGGTAAGAAAATTTTCCCCACTTAGTGGCGAATGTTGTTTTGTGTTGGTCTTCATCCCTGACCCAGATCTGGTTGTATCCAAAAAAACCATCAAGCAGAGAGAAGCATTGAGCTCTAGCTACTGAGTGCAATATTTGATCGATTTGTGGGAGAGGATAGTGGTCCTTGAGGGATGCCTGGTTTAGGTTGCAAAAGTCTACGCATAACCTTATATCTTAATTCTTTTTTTTGACTGGGACCAGGTTTGCTACCCATGAAGAGTGCTTGATGGGATATATGATTTTTGCTTCAAGCATCTTCAGGAGTTCGGCCTTCATTAGGACCTCGATCTTGGGATTAACCGGTCTTTGCTTTTGTCGGAATGGTTTGACCCCTTCCTGCAATTCGATTGTGTGTTGAACCAACTGCCGATTGTATCCCCTGAGATCTTGATAAGACCAAGCAATTATATCGAAAAACTTTCTACACATATTCTATATCTGTTCTATCTCCTCTGAAGTGCAGTCGGTTCCAACCTTTATTGTTTTTCCAGGTTCAATCTCTAAATCCTGATACTGCTTTTTATTGACTTTGATCATGTGAGAGAGAGCTCAATCATTCTGATCGAAGAGGCTTTCAAGGCTGATTAGTCCCTTGGGAATGTGTTTATTCTTCAATTGAATCAGCCCTTCATATTCTCCTTCATTAGAGCTTCTGTCTTCGATTGTGGTGGCTTCTTGGATCATGAAATTTACAATCTGCTCATCGTTGTCAAACACTTGCCAATGCAGGTCTTTGTCTGGGACAGAGGGTCTATAGATCATCCTCATAGATCTATGCTTGTGCACCATGTCTTTTGCTGGAGAGTACTTGGCTACGATGGATGCCAGAACATCGGCATGTCGATTCTTTTCTCATGGGATTGACTTCAGATTGAGAGATTTGAACTGATCACATAGGTCCCATACTCTATTGCGGTATGATTTTAGATAATGCTTCTTTGAAGTACACTTATTTGTGACCTGGTTGCAAACCAGTTCAGAATATTTGAAGATCTGGAGATGCATTATGCCTAACTTATCAGCTTTCTTAAGTCCTAGGTACAATGCTTCATATTCTACTACATTGTTAGTGCAGCTCCATGTCAACCGGTAGCAATATTCCTTTTGCTCTCCGGAGGGTGAAATTAGAAGAATCCCTACCCCAACGCCATTTTTACATCAGGCACCGTCGAAGAACAACTTCCATAGTTCTTCCTGGGCACTTGTTCTATTCCTTGGTTGGGAGTGTTTTTCAGGATTGGTGATCACATAACATCCTATCTCAGTCTCCACCATGGCGTTAAAGTCTACTAATGAGAACTCAACCTCATAACTTAATTGCACTAGAGATTCTTTGACCAGGTCTACCTGCTCTATCTCCTCTACCATTGCATTCACTGGTTCGCTAATTTCTTCTTCAGACATCTTCTGCACAAGAAAGGAAGAAGGCTTTTCATTTTAGATCTTCATCTTCTTTCCTTTGAATGGAATCTCTAGATGAGATTAATCCATAGATAGATATCCACCCAAATTTGTCATGAATTCCCTTGACAAGCACATACTGAAATATGGCTCTAAGTTGACTAACACTACCTCTTATATGACTATGATCTGAGGCATATTATGTAGTCGGATAGGAATGTCCTTGATCACTCCTACTGTCTTCACTGGAGTACCATCCAACTGGAGTACATCTTGGATGCTTTGCATATATTCCATCCTTATTTCTTTGCAAACTGCTCTTGGCATTACTATTGGAGCGGCCCTAGAGTCGATCATACAATTATGCACAATATACCCTTCCATTTGTAGGGGTAGGTAGAATGGAGGTGGTATGTTCTTCCCCATGATGGATGTGGATAGGTTCTGCACAATAGCAAGCGATGCCACCTTTTTTGCTTTAATTGTCTTCAATGATTCTTGCAGCAGGTCCACCTGGCCAGGTAGTTGCAGTGCATCGTACAGGCTGATCTTGGCCAGAATCTTCTTCAACTCTTCTACAATGTTGTACGCAAAGTATTTGAGTGCTTCAGGATCCTTTCTAGGTTTGTATCTAGTGCGATATGACTCTATGGCTTCAACTCTCTACCACTTAGTCAGGGAAGGAAACTTGAGCTTTTCCTTAGCCTATTCCTTAGTTTCTGCCTGAGGTGGTTCGACAAAGGCCTTTTGAGCCATTTCTTTGATTGGTGTAGGTGGAGGGGCTTCATTTGGAGCCGAAGAAGATGCTTGTCCTTTCTCAGGTCGAAATTGCTCTTTTGAAGGAGCCATCTAGGTAGCATCTACTTCTATTGCCTTCTTTCCTCCTCGGGTAAGCACCATGACCAACTCCTCCTCGCCAATTGTCAGTTTCTGACTCATCTACCTAATGATGTTGACTTGACCACTATGACTATTGTTTGCCAGCATTTGTACATAGTGTTGGTGTAGCGTGTAGGTATTCTCTTCATGTGGATCATTGCACGTAGAGCACCAATATACATAATTAGAGGTACTCGGGGCTTCATCAATCGTAGCATTTCTCGCCACAGCCTTCCCTTACTAGACTGCTTGGTCCTTGGTAAGTGCAGGTGTAGGATAAGATCTTCTCGGTAGGAACTCCTGTTGTGCTTGCTTCTTCTTCACAATGGTCATGTCATTGGACAAAATTTGAACTGTAGAGTTCAGAGACTGCATTTCCTGTAGAATTTTGGTTTGTATATCATCGGCTTTCGAAACAAGTGGTAATGGAGCCATCGTCGATATTGGAGGCAGGGATGGGTGTTGAGGTGGTGCTGGCAGTACAGGGAATGCCGAAGTGATAGTGGGCTATGGAGTTGAAAATGTAGGGAAATGAATTTATGGAGGGGTGATTTGAGACACAACAGGATTCAGGTTCCAAGATGAAATCGAGATTGCGGGGGTCGTGGAGATTTGCGAAGTGGTTGCACTTGCATACTGGAATTGAAGGAATTCAAGAAGCATGGGCGTTGAAATCCTTTGGGGAAGTTTGCCCATAGCTATCAAATCCATTTCTGCCCTCTTGGCTAACTCATACAACTCAGGAAAAGTATTAACATTAGAATATCTTAACATGAGACTGATATCAGGATTGAAAGCCCAAAGGAAATAAAGTGCCACAGCTTTTTCGATTGGTCGAAGTCCAACTGGTACTCTCTGCCAGTTTCAAACGAACCTAACGTTGAAATCTACGATCTCTTATTATGGATGTCTCTTGATCGAAGTGAACTGGTGTAGGAGAGAAGTAGGATCGAAAGACTCATTGAAGTTTCCCATCATTTTCCTAGCTAATTGGTCCCATCCTATAATACTACCGGGTGGTAGAGATCTATACCAGTAGAGGAGTTTTCCTCTCAAGGAAAGAACCAGAAGCTTCACCATAATTTTCTCTTCTGTAATGTCATGGATCACCGCCAGAGATATTATGTCCTGGATATGCATTAGAGCAGTCTTCCTAGTTCCATCGAACATTGGGATCTTCTTTATGGCAGTAGGTGGCACCTACCATTGTCCTGTTAAATTTAGTGGTGACAAGGAATCCCATGCTGGGCACAACCTGGGTAGCTGTGGCTGCTGCATTTTTTTTTGTTGTTGTTGTTGTTGCTGCTATGCCATACTTGTTCCTGGATTTTGAGAAACAGGAATTCTCGAAGCTCCCCCTTGATTGCTAATAGGGAAACTAATAGGAATGGAGGGACTAGGATGCTTCAGAGAGTTGGGAGGATTGGCAAGAAAACTAGATGTTGTACTATCAGAAGTTGAGCCTTGTCTGCCAGCAGAGGATGTTCCTTATAACAGTGACTCGAGGGTGACCAACCTTGATTGTTCCCCGAAGGCGTCAATATCTAGCTCAAAGAACTCGGTTTCCTCTCCTCTATTCTTAACTCTCCATATTGTTTGCATGAAGGCACAAAATTTTGGTACTGGTATTTATGACTTAAATATTCTTGGGTAAACAGAGTCGCCAGATGCTAAGAGTCTTTCAGTAATGAGGGCATCGGTCCTCACTACCACTAGTCGGGTGAGACTGATCGGGTCACACCAGGAACTGGTTAGAACTATTGGCCTCGATGAATATGGGTTTGAGATTTAAAATATGGTATCTTGACTGGTTATGGATCTTACTGAGACAAGCACAATCTATCCCACCGGGCATGCCAAAAATTGTTGGTCATCAAATCCGCCTAGGTAAGGATTTTGAGTAAATGTACACACCCTCTAGACCTGGACCAACATTGAAAGGCCGAAGGGAAGAGATGACCCCTGTGCCAATCTCTGGAGAAAGGCTGGCTCCTATGCTAAACTACTTGGGTGTTTGAAGATAAGAGTGCAGGAAAGAGATAAAAGGAGTTAGGGTTAGAGAAGTTGGTGATGTAAGGTGGGAGAGAACAGGAAGCAGGATCGCTAACTAGCAACTTGAATAACAGCAAGGAACACCAAGGATAAATGAAAGAAATGCAATATCAATTTTCCTATGTATCCTTCGGGCGAGTTTTAGGGTACCTTCCCCGATCGCACACCAGAGGCAAAGTTCAGTATCCAATATACAAACAAAGAAAGACAAAAGAATCAAGCACAGAAGGCAACATAAAAGAAAGCCAATACAACACTTTTCTGCTCCTATGTATCCTTCATAGCGAGTTTTAGGGTAGAATCCCCGATCACATGTCAAACACAGAGTTCAACATCTTGATATATAAATGAAGAAAGACAAATTAATCAAGCACAGAAGGCAGCATAAAAGAGAAGAATTCAGCTCAAAGCCTTGTAGTATTAATCACAGGACATCAAGTTACAACATATTTCTAGCAGATAGTTCCCCCCCTTTTCTTATTACAATGCCTCGGTTTTTATAGAGGACCCAGGCCTCTGAGTCATAATTACATAGCAAAGAAGAGTACACCCTCGAGCCCTGAGAATTCGACTCCCCGAGGCTCTTGTGACCAAGTTTTCAAATCTATTACCAAAATTGGCAACTTCAACCGGGTCAACCATGGAAAGGTGCATTGATGAGCCATCTGGACGTCCTTGGTCTCTGGGTGCGGTGCTCAAGTGGCTGCCATGCTCTTCAGGCTCTCCATCAAGGCGTGATACTTTGTTTTTGATTGCCAAAAATGAGCAGTGGGCTTGTTGGGCATGAAAAATTGCATTTATGAGGCACTTGATCGCCTCGAGAAAATACCCGACTTGGAATGCATGCCCGTGGAGTGCTTCGTTAATTCTCCGTTCACAACTTTGCTTCGCAAGGGCTCCAGGCCGAAGCAAAAACTCCTCCTTGGATTATACTTTGTAAAACTGGGCTTCGTAAAACTATTTCGGGGATGGGGAGTACCGAAGCACATCTACTTCGCAAAACATACCTCTTTGCTTTTGCCACTTTGTTAACAAAATTGCTTCACCGATGCCTTGGAGAAATACTTCGTTGTGATCCTTTTTCAAAACTGTGGTTCGGGAAGATTTTGGTCGAAGCAATTGTCTTCAAAAAATGCTACATCCCTTTACTTCGGGTAGAAGTACTTCACAAAAAATTAGTCGAAGCAAATGCTTCGCAATGAGCTTTTGGCGAAGTAGAAATTGTTCGCTGATGGAGGGGCCCGAAGTGAGTACTTCGACAAATTTCTGGCAAAGTACTCTCAATGCTCCTTTGAGTTTCGCTTCACTAGTTTTCTGGCTGAAGTGACTGATGGAAATACTTCGGATGCGAAGTAGTTTTCTTGCCTTCTCCTTTGTATTGTACTTTGGCCATGCCACTTCGCAAAAATCTCTCTCGAAGTATTTGCTTGAAGCACTTCGGGCCTGAAGTTATTTTTATTGCTATCCTTGTATTTTACTTTGGAGATACTACTTCGCAAAAAAATCCACCCAAAGCGGTGTTGAAAATGCTTCGGGTGCGAAGCTCTCTTTTCTTCTGAACGCCGCTTCGCTCAACTTTCGCCCAAAGTAGATGCTGGAAACGCTTCAGGAACGAAGTAGTTTCATTCTCTTTTCCTTGTATTTTCCTTCGACGAAAACTACTTTGCATAACTTTTACTCGAAGTAGTGCTAGAAATGATTCAAGTGCGAAGCTCTTTTAATTTTCCTTCGACGAAGTTCTTTTTTTTTCTAGCTTGTTTGGCAGCGAAGTTCCTTATTTTCTATTTTATATACAAAGGGGTGGCATTGGAAGTCAAAATTGCTGCAACTTTTCAAAATAAAAACAAAGCAAAAAAATTTACACAACACTGTACAAAATTTGTTTCCTTTTTCTACCCCTTGAGAAATTTGACAAAATTGTCAACAGTACCCAAGGACAAGAATCTTTTAGCAGATGCATGGTAGGTCCCAAAAATTGTTGATTAAAAGGATAATAAGACTCTACCCTCAATAAGAGGGGAGTCCATTGGTACACTGGAAGAGGATTTCCATCCTTGCCACTTGGAGAAATGGCGATATGGGGAAATCGCTTATGAACCTGGTAGAAGTACAACCATACAAGAAAAGAACAGGGTGTGAAGTACTGGCCTGTTGCTGAATTCTTCATGCTAGTGAGCCTTGTATGCAAGGTTCAGGCCACCCATTCTTCCCAGTCAAAGAAAACTGGGTTGGTGTTTGGCCTTGAAGCGTCAGGGGCATAAAACTCCCCTCTCAAAATGCATTCGGCAAAAGACACCTGCCAGGCCTGTACTGAAGCATCTATTGACAAGCCCGCCACCCATTCAATGATGGAGAAAATATTGTTTTTTTGAAGGCCTCCAAGGGTAAGGTCATCTGGGGCAACTTTTTTGAAGGTAGCCCGCTCTTGAGATTCTCACGCAAGAATTTCGATATGTAGCTATTAGAGGTGAATCTCTCCATTTGTTCGCTTAAGATGACATTGCGAACCAAATAGCCTTTGGGCGGACCTTGTTGTGGTGCGAAGGCTTCTTGTACATCTTCCTTCAGGATGGAAAACAATTTGTGACCCAAAGCATATAACACTTGCCTAGACGCAGGCTGCTAAGTTTGTGCGATAGCATGGATCAGCTCAGGACAATGGTGAGCAGGTGGGGTTAAAAACTAGTAAATCTGGGAGTAATATGCAATAGCTCTTTTATTTTTTGGGGTGAGTTTGCTTGTCATGAACTCTATGGTGCGTCGAAGATCGGATACACCCTTAGAGAGCTGTGTATCTTTAATCTTCTCCCACCCATCAATTGGTGGTTCCACAAGCTGTTCTTCCTCTGAGTCATCCCCTTATTCCATTGGCTGCTTTTCAGGGTGAGGGGGGAGGCTTAGCTTCTTCGGAGTACGCTTTTTCTCTTCCTTGCCCTTCTTTGCTTTTTCAAGGCCTGCAACTTTGGGCTCTTTCCCCTTCTCCTTAGAGTTTTTCTTTCCCATGTTGCAAGTGAAAGCAACAGAGTTCTTGATATAGAGAGCTTCAATGTGAACAACCAGATGCAAAGGATAGGAGGGTTGCAGTGTATCTGAAGGTTCTTAGTCTAGCTTGAATTGATGGACAAATAAATTCCCTCTTGCTAGGAATTCATGTTTTATAACCTAAAAAGGCAACCACCTAAATTTATGGCACCTACTAAAATTAAATTTACACCTCGGACGAAAGAGGTTGTTGTATTCTTAAATTGATTCTGCAGTGATGTGGTACACAGGGCTACACGCTTTGATGATTACACTTTGTACTGGAGACGTAACCCGTTGCCACCTTGTACCTTGGTGCGAGATTTTTCTTTTCCTTTTTCTAACTAAATTACCTCGGGAAGTGCTCCACCACCTTTTGCCTTAAATTCATCCGCTTCGAACTCCTTTCAAGGCTACTGTCGGCACATTCTCTAAGGCACGTTTCAAATTCTCTATTTCGTGCATGGTCGATTGGGCGAAGTTGAACTTAATGTCAAAAATGATTCATGGTGAACCTTTGGTTTAGACTGCCTTTCGATGCTTTGGGCCTGAAGTACTTTCATGTTCGCCGTGCTACCTCTCTGCTTTGCAAAGGTTGCTTACAGAAGCTTTACCCTTTTGGAAATTGCTTCGTCAAATTTTGCTTCAAAAACTGCCTTGCAAGGACCCTATTAAAATCTACTTTGCAAAACTGCTGCCCGAAGTAGCTGCTAAAAATGCTTTGGGTGAGAAGCTCTTTTCATGCCTTTGGTTCGGCTCTTTTGAGAGTAACATACTTCGCAGCGAACCTCCTTGCACTTGCTACTTCGCATCAAAAGTCCCTGAAGAGGATTTAGAAGTGGTACTTGGCTTTTGCGATCTTGGAACAGGATGTACATACAAATGCAAATTATATACAAAAGTACATATACACAATTTTTTTTTTTTTTTGAAGCACAAATCGTGTTTTACTTTAATGGTTAAAAGTCTTCAGATGAAGACCATTGACAGAGATCGGCAAAACTTGGCCATTTGTATCTTTGAGGATGAATGAATTGGCCAAGTTCACCTTCATAATTTTGAATGGCCCATTCCAAAATGCGTCCATATTGTCATGATTCCCAGGCTTGGATTTCCGGTAGTCCCACTTCCATACGAGATCTCCCACTTTGAATGTGCGATCGGATGATTTCTTGTTGAACCAATCCTAGGTGACCTGAGCATGCTTAGCAAAGTTTTGGTAGGCTTCTTCGTGATCTTCCTCTAGTTGCAGCAGCTGAGCTAATCTATTTTCCATTGGGCTAACTCCATCTTCTGCCTCTAACAGCTACAGTGCAGGGATTTCTACATGGATGGGTAAGATGGCCTCCTTGTCGTAGACCAAGGCATAAGGTGAAGTCTTTATTGACCTCTTGACATAAATTCGATCGGCCCACAAAGCTTGATCTAGAAGGAGGTGCCAAGTCCTTTTGTTTATCTCTACGAGCTTTCTTACCCTCAACTGGGTCTTATTGGTGGATTCTGCCAAACCGTTGCCCTGTGGATAGTAATTGGAGGATACTTTATGATATACCCTATATCTGTAGAGGAATTCATTGATTCTGGTGCCTATGAATCCAGGGCCATTATCCATGATGATCGCTTTGGGGATGCCGAATCGAGTGATCAATCCTTCAAGGAAGGCTATCACAGTCTCTTGATCTGCATGCTTTGTAGGAATCACTCTGGCCCACCTGGTGAAGTATTCAGTCACAGTCAATACGAATTTATGCCCAGAAGAGGAGTTCGGTGATATGACCCCCATAAAATCCAGCCCCCATTGTTGAAAAGGCATTTCTACTTGTATCAGTTGGAGGGGCATTGCAGCATTTTTTTTTTGGTCGATGAACTTTTGACACTGCTCGCATTTGCGACACACTGCGAAGGCATCGGCAAAGAGTGTGGGCCAATAATAACCCGCCTTGATGATATTCAGCGTTGTTGTTCTCCCTACGAAGTGGCATCCAGATAGTCCTGAATGGAATTCTCCCAGGACTCTCCTTTTATCATCATCTTTGATGCACTTGAGAAGGACACCATCAATGTTCCTAAAAAATAGGCCTTTGGGGTGTAGAGTGTATCGAGAGGACCGCATCCTAAAATGTCTTCACTGTGATGCATTTAGATGCAAAGGACATTCACCAATGTTGAAGCAGCCTATTATCTCACTAACCCAATCCTTCTCATCCTCCTCCTAGTTTGCGAAGCATCCTTCTGTTAGCGCGTCATCCCCGTGAGGTTCTATAGCTTCAGTCGCTGTGCTTTTCGCCAATTCTTGACATAATGCACAATCGTGAACCAGGTTGGTGGGCTTGATCTCAATGTCAAATTCCTATATATTATTCACCCAACTATCTCTCTTGCTCCCCAATTCTCCTTGGATGATGAAATTACGCATGTCAGGGTGAATGACAAAGACTGTGACCTAACTCTGGGAGATGAACTATTTGAATTTTCTAAGGGATTTCATTACTGCATGCACCTGATGTTCTATGAAATTATATTTATCTTCATGGGTATTAATCACTTGGTTTAGAAATACGATGGGACGCTCATCACCATCATCCCTCTTTTGAGTCAGGACCGCAGCATAGCTTTTGGGCTCTCCTATAGCATACACGATAAAATCCTAACTATAGTCAGGGTTGATCAGGATCGGTGCCTGAGTGATTTGGGTCTTAATCTCTTCGAATGCCTCCTTTCTTTCTTCCATCCAGCTAAATTCGGTGCCCTTCTTCAAAATTTTGGACATTGGCTTGATAACTTGGGCGAAATCGGGGACAAACTTCCTTATGAAGTTAATCTGGTTGAAGAAATATTGAAGTACTTTCTTGTCTGCTAGGAGTGGGATCTTTGTCAAAGCCTCAGCTCTATCGAGATCTACTGTGAGTCCCTTTTCTGATATTGCGTGTCCCAGCAACTTTCCTTTGCTGACTGCAAATATGGACTTCTTTGGATTGATTGAGATGCCAAACTCTTGGTATTTTTCAAAAATTTGTTGTAGATGTACGAGGTGATCCTCCCTTCTTCGGGAGAAAATAGTCATGTCATCTAGATAGATGACGATAACCTTATTTAGAAGCTCACCAAAAGCAAGATCCATCACTCTTTGGAAAGTGGTACCAGCATTCGAAAGGCCAAATGTCATTCGCTAGTAAGCAAATGTCCCCCACTTGGTGGTGAATGTTGTTTTGTGCTGGTCTTCATCCCTGACACAGATCTGATTGTATCTAGAAAAAAAATTGAGTAGAGAGAAGCGTTGAGCTCCCGCCATCGAGTGCAAAATTTGATCAATCTGCGAAAGAGGGTAGTGGTCCTTGAGAGAAGCCTGATTCAGGTTGTGAAAGTCCATGCATAACCGTATATCTCCATTATTTTTTCTGATTGGGACCAAGTTCGCTACCCATGAAGAGTGCTTGATGGGATAAATGATATTTGCCTCAAGCATCTTCAGGAGTTTGGCCTCCATTAGGACCTCAATCTTAGGATTAACCGGTCTTTGCTTTTTCTGGAAGGGTTTGACCCCCTCCTACAATTTGATTGTGTGTTGAACCAGCTGCCGATTGTATCCCCTAAGATCTTGATAAGCCAAGCAATTACGTCAAAAAATGTTCTGCACAACTTATGTATTTGTTCTATCTCTTCTAAAGTGCATTCGATTCCAACTTTTATTGCTTTTCCAGGTTCAAGCTCTAAATCCTAATATTGCTTTTCATTGACTTTGATCATGTGATAGAGTGCTCGATCATTCTGATCAAAGAGGCTTTCAAGGGTGATTAGTCCCTTGGGAACGTAGTTATTCTTCAATTGAACCAACCTTTCACATTCTTCTTCATCAGAGCTTCTATATTCGATTGTGGCGGCTTCTTGGATCATGAAATTTACAATCTGTTCATCGTTATCGAATAATTGCCAATGTAGGTCTTTTTTTGGGATAGATGGTCTGTAGATCATCCTCATAGCTTTGGTCTTGTGCACCATGTCTTCTGCTAGAGAGTACTTGGCTGCGATGGATGCCAGAACATCGACATGTCGGTTCTTTTCTCTCGAGATAGACTACAGATTGAGTGATTAAAATTGGTCAAACAAGTCCCATACCCTACTGCGATATGATTTTAGATAATGCTTCTTTGAAGTACACTTATTTGTGACTTGGTTGCAAACCAGTTCAGAATCTTTGAAGATTTGGATATGTTTTATGCCTAGCTTATCAGGTTTCTTGAGTCCTAGGCATAATGCTTCATATTCTGCTACATTGTTGGTGCAGCTCCATAGCAACTGGTAGCAATACTCCTTTTGCTCTCCGTATGGTGCGACTAGAAGGATTCCTGCTCCAATACCGTTTTTACATTGGGCACCATCAAAGAACAACTTCCATAGTCCTCCTTGAGCACTTGTTCTATTATTTGGTTGGGAGTGTTTTTTAGGCTTGGTGATCACATAAAATCCTATCTCGGTCTCCACCATGGCATTAAAGTCGACCAAAGAGAACTCATCTTCATAACTTAGTTGCGCAAGAGATTCCTCGACCAGGTCTACCTGCTCTATTTCCTCCACTATTGCATTCACTAGATCGCTGCTCTCTTCTTTGAACATCTTCTGCATAAGGAAGGAAGAAGGATTCTCATTGTAGATCTTCACCTTCTTTCCTTTGAATGGAATCTCCAAATGAGAGTAATCCATGGACATATATCCACCCAACTTTGTTGTGAATTCCCTTGACAAGCACATACTAAAATAAGGCTCTAAGTCGACTACTACTACCTCTTGTATGACCGTGATCTGAGGCATCTTATGTAGTCGGATAGGAATGTCTTTGATCACCCCTATAGTATTTACTGGGGTTCCATCCAACTGGAGTACACCTTGGCTGCTTCATGTGTATTCTATCCCTATTTCCTCGTAGACTGCTCTTGGCATGACTGTTGTAGCGGCCCTAGAGTCGATCATGCAATTATGTACAATATACCCTTCCATTTGTAGAGACAGGTAGAACGGAGGTGGTCTGTTCTTCCCTATAATGGATGTGGATAGGGTCTGCACAAGAGCAAGCGATGCTGCCTTTTTTGCTTTGATTGTCTTCAATGATTCTTGTAGTAGGTCTACTTGTCCAGGTAGATGCAGTGCGTCATACAAGCTGATTTTGGCTGGAATCTTCTTTAGCTCCTCTACAATGTTGTACACCAGGGTTTTGAGAACTTTGGGTTCCTTTCTAGGTTCATATCTAGTGCGATACTGCTCCATAGCTTCAACTCTTTGCCGCTTAGTCAGTGAAGGAAACTTGAGATTTTCCTTATCCTGTTCCTTAATTTCTACCTGAGGTGGTTCGACAGAGGCCTTTTGAGTGGTTTCTTTGATTAGTGCAGGCGGAGGAGCTTTGTTTGTAGCCAAAGAAGATGATTGTCCTTTCTTGGGTTGGTCGTCACCTTTTAAGGGAGCCACCTGAGTAGAATCTACTTCTATTGTGTTCTTTCCTCCTCTGGTAAGCACAGCAACTGGCTCCTCCTCGCCAATTGTCAAGTTCTAACTCATTTGCCTAATGACATTGACTTGACCGCTATGACTACTGATTGCCAATGTTTGTACATAGTGTTAGTACAATGTGCAGGTACTTTCTTCATGCGGATCATTGCAAGTAGAGCACCAATATACATAATCAAAAGTGCTCAGAGCTTCATCAATTGCAGCATTTCTAATCGTAGCCTTCCCTTGCTAAACTGCTTGGTCCTTGGTAAGCGCAAGCGTAGGATAAGATCTTCTCGATAGGAATTCCTACTGCACTTGCTTCTTCTTCACAATGGTCATGTCATTGGACAACATCTGAACTGTAAAGTTCAGAGACTGCATCTCTTGTAAAATTTTAGTTTGTATATCATCAGCTTTCGAAACGAGTGGTAATGAAGCCATCATCGGTATTGGAGGCAGGGTGGGGTGTTGAGGTGGTGCTGGTAGTATAGGAAATTCTAAAGTTGAATATGTAGGGAAATGAATTTGTGGAGTAGTGATTTGAGACACGATAGGATTTAGGTTCCAAGATGAGATCGAGAGTGCAGGGGTTGTAGATATTTACGAAGCGGTTGGCTTGCATACTGGAATTGAAGGAATTCGGGAAGTATGGGTGTCGGCATCCTTTGGGGAAGCTTATCCACAGCTATCAAATCCATTTCTACCCTCTTGGCTAACTCATAAAAGTTGGGAAAAGTATTAACGTTAGAATATCTTACCATGAGACTGATATCAGGGTTGAAAGCCCGAAGGAAATAGAGTGATGCAGCTTCGTCAGTTGGCTGAAGTCTAATTGGCACTCTCTACTAGGTTTGAGTGAACCTCACATTGAAATCTATGATTTCTTCTTGTGGATACCTCTTGATCGAAGTAAACTGGTGCAAGATAGAGGTAGGATCACAGGACTCATTGAAGTTTCCCATCAATTGATCAGCTAACCGGTCTCATCCCGTAATACTACCAGGTGGTAGAGATCTATACCAGTAGATGAGTTTTCCTCTAAGGGAAAGAACCAAAAGCTTTACCATAATTTTCTCTTCTATAATGTCATGGATCGCCGCTAGAGATATTATGTCTTGGATATGTTCCAAGGTAGTCTTCCCAGTTCCATCGAACGTTGGGATCTTTTTTATAGTAGAAGGCGGTACTTGCCCTTGTCCTACTAGATTGAGTGGTGATAAAGAATCCCATGCTGGGGACAACCTAGGCGACTATGGCTGCTGCATTTGTTGTTGTTGTTGTTGTTGTTGCTATGCCATACTTGCTCCTGGATTTTGAGAAATAGGTATTCCCGAAGCTTCCCCTTGATTGCTAATAGGATGACTAATAGGAATGGAGGCACTGGGATACTTTGGTGAGTTGGGAGGATTGGGAGGAAAATTAAATGATGTACTATCAAGAGTTAGGCCTTGTTCACCAATAGTAGCCTCTCGCGAGGATGTTCCTCATAACAGTGACTTGGGGGTGACCAACCTTGATTGCTCCCTAAAGGCATCGATATCTATCTCGAAGAACTCGGTTTCCTCTCCTTTATTCTTAACTCTCCATCTCATTTGCATGAAGGCACGAAATTTCGATACTGGTCTTTATGACTTAAATATTCTCGGGTAAACAGAGTCGCCAGATGCTAAGAGTCTTTTGGTAATGAGAGCATTGGTTCTCACTACCACTAATCAGGTGAGACTGATCGGGTCACACCGGGAATTGGTTAGAACTATTGGCCCCGATGAAGATGGGTTTTGCATTTAAAATATGGGACCTTGACTGATTATGGATCTTACTGAGACAGACACATTCGGTCCCACCGGGTGTGCCAAAAACTATTGGTCATCAAATATGCCTAGGAAAGGATTTTGGGTGAGTGTATGCACCTTAGACCTAGACCAACATTGAAATGCCGAAGGGAAGACATGTCCCTCATGCCAATCTTCAGAGAAATGTCGGCTCCTATGCTAAACTACTTGAGTGTTTGAATATAAGGGTGCAAGAAAGAGATAAAAAGAATAAGGGTTAGAGAAATTGGTAGTTTAAAGTGGGAGAGAACAGGAAGCACAATCACTAACCAACAACTTGAATAGCAGCAAAGAACACCAAGAAAAAAAATGAAAGAAACACTACATGAACTTTCCTATGTATCCTCTGGGCGAGCTCACAGGGATTCTCCTTTTCCCTTTTGTCGAAATTCAGGGTTTAGAGTAAAGACGATTAGGATAAGGGAATGTAACAGAAACCACAACCCACCAAGCAGCATAAAAGAAAACCAATATAGTGTTTTTCCTCTCCTATGTATCCTTCAAGCGAGTTTCTAGGTACAGTCCCCAATCGCACATCAGATTCAGGATTCAGAGTCTCGATATACAAATGAGGAAAGACAAAATAATCAAGCATAGAAGGCAGCATAAAAGAGAGAAATCAAGCCCAAAACTCTTTAGTATTAATCGCAGGACATCAAGTTACAATAGATTTCTAGCATATAGTTCCCCCCCTTTTTATTACAATGCCTAGATTTTTATAGAGGACTCGAGCCTTTGAGTCATAATTACACAGCAAGGAGAAGTACACCCTCGAGCCCTAAGAATTTGACTCCCCGAGGCTCTCATAATCGAGCTCTCAAATTCGTTACCAAAATTGGTAACTGTAACCAGGTCAACCATGGAAAGATGCATTTATGAGTCGTCTAGATGTCCTTGGTCTCCAAATACGGTGCTTGAGTGGCCACCATGCTCGTCGGGTTCTCCATCATGGCCTAATACTTCATTTTCGATTGCCAAAAATGAGTAGCGAGCTTATCGGGCATGAAAAAATGCATTTATGAGGCACTTGATCACCTTAGGAAAATACCCGAATTGGAACGTGTGCCCTTGAAGTGCTTCGCTAAGTATTTGTTCACAACTTCTCTTCGCAATGGTTCTGAGCTGAAGCAATAACTCCTTGGTTTGTACTTCATAAAATTGAGCTTCGCAAAACTGCTTCGGGGGTGGGGAGTGCCGAAGCATATTTACTTCGCAAAATGGGCCTCTTCATCTTTGCCGCTTCGTTGACTAAATTGCTTCGCTGACGCCTTAGAGAAATGCTTTGTTGTGGTCCTCTTTCAAAACTGTGGTTCGAGAAGATTTTGGCCGAAGAAATTGTCTTCAAAAGATGTTGCATTCTTTCACTTCGGGGAGAAGTACTTTGCACAAAAATTAGTCGAAGCAAATGCTTCGCAATGAGTTTTGGCAAAGTAAAATTGATTCGCTGATGGAGGGGCCCGAAGTAGTTTTATTGTTCTTTCTTTGTATTTTACTTTGGCAACACCGCTTCACAGAAATCTCACCTGAAGTGGCTGTTGGAAATGCTTCAGGCCCGAAGTCGTTTTATTGTTCTTTCTTTGTATTTTACTTCAACAACACCGCTTCGCAGAAATCTCGCCCGAAGTTGCTGTTGGAAATGCTTCGGGCCCGAAGTAGTTTTATTGTTCTTTCTTTGTATTTTACTTCGGCAACACTACTTCACAAAAATCTCACCTGAAGTGGCTATTGGAAATGCTTCGGGTCCGAAGTAGTTTTCTTGCCTTAGCCAATTTGAACTATGGTCTGGACCTTCCTTCTTTGGCAAAGTTGTTCTTTTGAATGTCACTTTGCTCAAATTTCACCTGAAGTAGTGGTTTGAAGCAATGGGCCTCTTCGTCTTTACTGCTTCGCTGACTAAATTACTTCGCTGACGCCTTAGAGAAATGCTTCGCTGCGGTCCTCTTTCAAAACTGTGGTTCGGGAAGATTTCGGGCGAAGAAATTATCTTCAAAAGATGTTGCATTCTTTCACTTCGGGGAGAAGTACTTCGCACAAAAATTTTCTGAAGCAAATGCTTTGCAATGACTTTTGGCAAAGTAAAATTGATTCGCTGATGGAGGGGACCAAAGTAGTTTTATTGTTCTTTCTTTGTATTTTACTTCGGCGACACCGCTTCACAGAAATCTCGCCCGAAGTGGCTGTTGGAAATGCTTCGGGCCCGAAGTAGTTTTATTGTTCTTTCTTTGTATTTTACTTTAGCAACACCACTTCGCAGAAATCTCGCCCAAAGTGGCTGTTGGAAATGCTTCAGGCCTGAAGTAGTTTTATTGTTCTTTCTTTGTATTTTACTTCGGCAACACCGCTTCACAGAAATCTCACCCGAAGTGGCTGTTGGAAATGCTTCGGGTCCGAAGTAGTTTTCTTGCCTTAGCCAATTTGAACCGTGGTCTGGACCTTCCTTATTTGGCAAATTTGTTCTTTTGAATGTCGCTTCACTCAACTTTCACCCGAAGTAGTGGTTTGAAGCGCTTCAGGCCTGAAGTTCTTCACTACCCTTGTATTCTTCTTCGGCAATACTACTTCACAAAATTTTCACCCGAAGTAGTGCTGAAAATGCTTCGGGTGCTAAGCTCTTCTCATTTTCCTTCGAAAAAGTTCTTTTCTCTAGCCCTTTTGATAGTGAAGCTCTTTCTTTTCTCTTTTATATACAAAGGGGTGGCATTGAAATCCAAAATTGCTGCAAATTTTCAAATAAAAATAACAAAGAAAAACTTCACAAAACACTGTACAAAATTTGTTTTCCTTTTCGACCCCTTGAGAAATGTGACAAAATTGTCAACAGCTACCTTGAGGGTTTTGAGGGTTTTATGGATGATCATATTCATCACTATTTTTTGTACTTGGTTCCATTACTAGCCAAGGAATTCTTTCATTACTGGAGTCACTAAAATCCAGTCGTACATTGCCTTGTGATTTGGATGATGTAGTTTCCTCTTTAATGTCTCACCACAACATCTCTACATATTTGTTTATCATAGGTGGGTCACTCGGTGGTACCTGTGAGCTTATGCTTGCGCCATTATTTCTTCCATTGCTTCTTAGAGTTAATCCCTCAACCTCCTCAAGTTCCCTTTTGAGTTCTTATAGCCTAGCTACCCTTTGTTCCTCCAATATTCTAATTGTGTCATCCAATTCCTGTATTCTTTGCACTCTTAACATTGCATTATGACCTCACAACGTTTGGTACTCTTCTTACAATTATTGAGTCTATAACTGTATTATGTATTCTCTTCTATAATAGCCCTATCTGAGCCAATGGAGTAAGTCTGACCAATTCCTTATCAATGGGATCATTCTTGTCTTCCTATAGAACTTCCATTTCAAATGTGTCCACTCTATCTTCATATCATATTGTTAGTTGTATCCTTCTTTGTCCTTCCATTTGCTAGGGTAGTTCCCTTCGTTTGAATTGAGGATACATCTTGTTTCTATTTTCTTGGGTTACTTCATCCTAAATTCCCCTATTTTTGGGTAATAGTACTATCTCCTAATGTGCTCTTTTATTTGGAGGAATTCATTATTCATCCTCTTCTTCAATTTGCTTGGTTCCATCAGTAAATATGACATGTACTCGTAGTCTTCTTCTTTCTTCGTGTCGAGGTACTAACTCCAATTTTTCTATGGTTGGTCATGGTTCCTCCTCTTATGCAAATAAGTGTGTGAGTCCTGTGTCAGGTTCCTTATGTGATGGACCTAGCTCACTATGAGCTTTATTTTGAGCTTCCGCTCATCTTTATCATTCAATTTATTTTGAAGCAATGAATAAGTATTGCACCTTGTAAGTCTTCAACTTCAAGATATTTACAGTATCGGGTACCTCAAATTTCTACAACTTGATTGCTCCATTATTCATTACTTCAACTACTTTATAAGGACCAAGCCATAACGTCTTTAGCTTACCCGACTTGATTTCTCATTTTTCGTTAAACTTTAGAACTAAGTCACCTGAACTAAGTTCTAACTTCCTCAAATGTTTGTCATGCCACATATTTCATATTTTCTAAGCTACCTCAATCGCCCATTGCACCATTACTCTTATTTTTTCTAACTTGATCAGTGTCGTCAGTCGCTCTTTCAAAATTTCTTTATCACCCAAGCGATGCTTTACCATGACTCTCAAACTTGGTATCAAGAATTCAAATGGCACAACTACTTCTTGTCCATACATTAATTGGAAAGTTGTGTTTTTCATTGTAGGTTTAAAATTTATTCTGTATATACACAAAACGTATGGTAGCCTTTCCTACCAATATGCTCTGTCTATTCCATAGGTTTTATATAGAGTAGATACTAGGACTTTATTCGTTGCCTTCGCCTGCCCATTCACTCTGGGATAGTACAGACTATACAATGAGTGTAAAATCTTGAAATCTATTATTAGCATCTTAATAATCTCATTAATAAACTTTCCTCCTTGATCACTTGTTATTTGTAGTGGAATACCAAACCTTGTGATTACCTATTCATACAATAATCTTGTTGTACTTTTTGTTGAGTTATCAGGTAATGCTCTTGCTTCAACCCATTTTGTCAGTTATTTAGTTGCTACTACGATGTATCTACACATCCATATCTGAGATATCTTCAATGGTCCTATGAAGTCCAATCCCCATTTTTCAAATAACTCTTGTGGTTGCGATGGGTATAAGGGCATAAAGTCCCTATTTATCGACTTCCCCGCTCTTTGGAAAGTGTCGCATGCTTTCAAATTCTCCTTTGCATCATTATACAATGTGTTTCACCATAGTCCTACTATAAATACCTTTCTAGAGGTCACATATGGTCCCATATGTCCTCCTGCTAAGCCTTGTTAGTCTCACAATGACACTGAGTGGGGGGGTGAATCAGTGTAGCTTTTTAAAACTTAAATCTTCAACTCTTAAATCTGAAACAATGATAAATTAAAACCAAATAAAGAAAATATAACAAGAGAGCATCACACAACACAAGATGTACTGAGGTTCACCGATTTGGCTACTCCTCAAAAATTGACTGTTTGGACTCCCATCCAAATCCAGCCTTTGCAAAGCACCAACTTTACAATCAATTTACCAGCACCCACTAGAAGGAGCACCAACCCCTGATTTATTTGCACCAATAGAAAGGAGCACCAACCCTAGATTTATCTGCACCAATAGAAAGGAGCACCAACCCCTAATTTATCTCCACCAATACAAAGGAGCACCAACCCCTGATTTACCAGCACCAACTGGAAGGAGCACCAACCCTTAATGCCAAGCACCAACTTGGACTTCAATCTTGAAACTAGAAGATTGACATAGAAATGCCTTCACTTTTACAAGACCCTGACTGGTCTATTGCTTACTCAACATCTCCCCCAATTCACAAAACACACACGCTTATCGCCCGCGCTGAAATCACCATCCACGCTCATTGAAATTCTCCAAGCAACACTCCTTTTATAACAATCCTTTCTCTTTGTAACTCCAGTTGTAACTCCTTTTATATTCTCATATGCCACTTGTCAATTGTAACACCTTCTTTCATATTCTCATCTGCCACTTGTCAATTGTAACTCCTTCTTTATGTAACTCCTTTTGTATATATTTAGAATAGGCATTTCGTCAAACACGTTACATGCAAAGAATTGACACCATATTCTCCTACCATGACTGTTCGTTTTCTCCTTCATGACTGTTCATTTTCTCAATCATGACTGTTCATTTTCTCCTTTGTGCATGCATGCATTTTGGTTTCTAAAAAGGCTTTTCATTTCTATTTTAATGATTGTTCATTTTCTCCACATGGGCATGCGTCAGTTTCTTTCCATGACTATTCATTTTCTCCACATGGGCATGCATACATTTCTTTCCATGTGTAACGACCATCTTAAATGATTTTAAATCATAAAAGATTCCTTATGGATCCACATCACTATGCAGTCTTCTTGAGTCATGAAAATGCGACATGTCACGATATCGCGACAATTTTGTTACTTTGCCTGCCTGCCCTTTTTGAGTCGTGAAAATGCGACATGTCGCGATATCGCGACACTTTTCTTTCTCTACCTGCCTACCATTTTTGAGTCATGAAAATGCAACATGTCGCAATATCGTGACACTTTTTCTTTCTCTGTCTGCCTACCCTTTTTGAGTCATGAAAATGCGACTTGCTGCGATATCACGACACTTTTTCTTTCTCTACCTGCCTGCCCCTTTTGAGTCACAAAAATGCAACATGTCGCGATATCGTGACACTTTTTCTTTCTCTGCCTTTCTCTTTCCTTTGGCCCGTGAAAATACATGTCACGATATCGTGACACTTTTTCTTCTTGCTCTTTCTCTTTGCTTTGGCCCACGAAAATACAACATGTCGCGATATCGTGACACTTTTTCTCTTTGCTCTCTCTTTCCTTTGGCCCGCAAAAATACAACATGTCATGATATCGTGACACTTTTTCTCCTTGCTCTTTCTCTTTCCTTTGGCCCGCGAAAATACATGTCATGATATCATGACACTTTTTCCTTCTTGTCCTTTCTCTTTGCTTTGGCTCGCGAGAATGCTACATGTCGTGATATCACGACACTTTTTTCTCTTTGCTCTTTTGTCCATGAAATTGCAAAATGTCGCGATATCACGACACTTTTCCTCCTTGCTTTTTCACTTCTATTTTGGCCGCGAAAATGCAACATGTTGCGATATTGCGACACTTTTTCTCCTTGCATTTTATCTTCTCTTTTGGCCGCAAAAATGCAACATGTCACGATATCTCGACACTTTTTCTCCTTGCATTTTCTCTTCTCTTTTGGCCGTGAAAATGCAACATGTCGCGATATCATGACACTTTTTTTTTCTTTGCTTTTTCGCTTCTCTTTTATCTTTAGCATATGGGCCACTTCGGTCTTCTTGGACAACCTGTAACAACTTCACCCAAACATCAAAAACATCCTCATAAGCATTTTAACTTCACTGTATATACTTTGAATAACCTCTGAACTCCTGTCCACTGCATCAACTGATCTATCTGACTATGTTGACAATAATGAAAATATTGTTGTTGCACCTTGCTCAACAAGCCTATGTGAGCTTCTTTCAATGCCACTTTGACTTCTTCCTCCATCAACATCTTTGTAAGATACCATCACTCCCATTTTATACAACAATCCTGCTATTATATGGAAAGGTGCTAACTTCATTATTAATTTATTATTCTTGGTTGTCGTCATCTCTTTTGGCAACTGTCCTGTGGATAGGTATTGGACAACTAACTTGCACCATGACGAAACAACGTTGATGGTGAATAATTTTGCATTTGTAAATTCATCAGGAACTCCTATTCCTATAGGTTCCCCTGATTGTATTCGAGACAACTGGTCTATAATCATGTTCTTCTTACCAAGCCACACCACTACTCAGAATATGAACTCCTGAAGGGTAATGAGCCACCTGTTGACTCATACTTATATCATCGGTTTTTTTATCAAGTACAACAAGGCTTGGTGATCAACGTAGAAGGCAAAGGTATTTACCAATAGGTAATGCCTAAAATTCTTAACTACATATACCATTCCCAAATCTTCTCTTTCTATTGTACTATAATTTCTCTCTGGCCTTGATAAAAGGCGACTAGAAAAGAAAATAGGTTGGTCTACCCTAAAATTCCCTTCTTGTGCTAAAGTGCATCCAATTGCAAAATTTAAAGCATCAATGTGGACAAGGAATTCCTTATCCCAATTTGGGAACACCAAAATTTGACTACTCACAAGCTTAGCCTTTAGCTCCTCGAAGGCTCCTTGGTGCTTTGTCCATCTAAAGGAACATTATTTTTTGTCAAAGAATCTAGTGGGTAGGATACATGTGCAAAATTCTTGGTAAAACTTTAGTAGTACCCTATCGATCCAAGGAAGGTTTTAAGTGAGCTCACATCAAATGGTTCTTATATGTACAATATCACATAGATCTTATCAGGATCTGTTTTCAATCCTTCACTGCACATAATGTGTCCCAAAAATTTTCCATATAGTACCATCAGATAGAATTTCTTTGTATTTAATGATATCTATGAATTTCTGTACCTACGCATACATTCACTTAAGGCAGGATGATGCTCCTTGATCTTCCCATAAATGGACCAATCATCCAAAAATGCTTTAAATTTCCCTATTGCTAACTGATAAAATATACATAGTATGATATGTTGAAATGTAGTTGGGGCATTATAGAGCTCAAATGGCATTTTGTTGTATGAATAAATTCCATTCTCCATAATAAATGTGGTCTTTAGATTATCCTCCTTGGCTATACTTATTTGATTGTATCCCGAGAACCCATCCAAGAATGAATAAATCTCATGTCCTACAACTTCTTCCAAGATAGAATCTATGAAGGGAATAGGGAAGGGATCCTTAATGGTTATGATGTTTAGACTCCTAAAGTCCACACATATTCTAATATTGTCTACTTCCTTCTTCAAGGTAATCACTATGGGTGAGATCCATTCACTAGTTGTTACCCTTAAGATATTTCCTGCTTCCAACATCTGTTCTATCTCTGCATTCACTAGTATCGCATGTTTTAGGTTCATCCTATATAGTATCCTTCTCACAGGTTGAGCTTCAAGCATCAGCGTAATCTTGTGGACACACAATTCTGGTGGTACTCCTTTCAAATACTTATATGTCCATGCAAAGACATCCTTATATTCCAAGAATATCTTAAAATTTGTTGCCTTCAGTATAGGATTCCAATCATTGCCGCAGTGAATCATCCTAGGTTCCTCCTTTGTTCCTAGATTGATGTCCACTATCTGAGGTCCTTCATATTTGATATTTTTTGGTTCACTTGTAGCTTTCTCTACATTCTCTGGGTGTGTCGACCTTGTATCAATCTTTGCATCACCTATTGTATACTCTACAAAACTTTTTGGAAATGTCCATTTCTCTTCTGCTTCCTTCTTAGGTTCTTGGCTAACTTTTAATTTGTCTTGTTTTTCCTTGATCTCCTATGACTCAATATAGAGGTAGTTAGGCTGAAAAATTTCATACTCCTCCATTTTCCAATGAAGAATTCTGCTATCGGATCTAGCTTCATCTTCACTACATTCATCCAGGTACAAAATTCCTTCTCCATTTGGTTCATGCCCTTCATCCCTTGAGGAATTTTTTGATTCATCTATCGTAGCTACATCCTCACTAACTTTTTGATTAGCTAGATTAATCATATATTTGTGCTATCCCTTCTTAAAAGTGATCTGATTCTTTCCCCAGTTGTGATTAACTTTGGCTACTCGTAGCCAACCTCTCCCCAAGAGGGCATCGTATGCAGGTTTTTGCATTGTAATCACAACAAAATCTAAGATAAACTCTTGTTCAATGATCACCACTTATTATGCGGTCAAGACTCCCTTTGTCTCGATGTCATTCTAGTTAGCACCATATAATCAAAAGCTCGATGCCCATAGGGATGGAGCACCTAGTTCTAGCCATGTTCTTTCAGGTAGCACATTGACACTAGATCCTCCATCCACAATAACTTGTGTCAATTTGTGCCCTAGGATCTCCATATGAACTAATATGGGTTTCTTTCCTACATCAATCATTAATATAGTTGGATCCATAAACTGATCCTTCTGCTCCTTCTCCTGAATTAGTTGGCTCTACACTTCCATCACCTTCTACGGTTGTATTTCTTCCACCATGGCTTTTTGCAATGTTGGAATAGCTTCCAACAGGTTTGATACTTTAATTTCCACTATGGTATCCAAAACCTATGCTACCAGATTTTGCACAACTATCTCCTGATCTGATGGTTTTCTTGGTTCCTTATTAGCTATCGACTCTACTCGCTTAGTCTTTTTAGCTTCCTCTTGCAATATTTTCTTTGCTACTTGCCAAAATTACTTTTCCTTTTCTGGCTCTGGATACTTATCCTTCTTAGCCTGATTTCTCATCATGGCTAAAACTTCTTGGGTTTCCTCCTTAACTTGAGGAAATTTGATGTCTAGATAACTGACATTCTATAGGTTACTTGAACTCACCTATTTTGGATAATTCTCTTCTTTGTGGTTTCCTGGACCACACCATCTACACATGTGTGTAGTGCCTATTTGTGGTGTTTCCTGCCTCTGAGGTGAAGGATAATTTTTTGTAAAATACCCCCATTCTTGGCAATTGCGACATTGTATGATCGGCCTTCCTTACGAATCATACTACAAATGACTTTGCCCTCCTTGTCGATTGCCTTGGTTTGGTCTTCCACCTTGTCTATTATTTCTATAACCACCACTCGTTGCTTGTTTCCCGCTTTCTTGGGCCTTCGGTTTCTCTTCATGCTCTTGGATTGAAAATACTTGTGGATGTACTCTTGCATTATACGGACATAGCATTACTTCATGCCCCATCACATTACAAATGTGGCAATAGTCATTCCTTGGACACTTCACATTTGTATGGCCCTTCATTTTGCATTTCGTGCACCACATGTCATTTTTGTCAGGTTTGATCTTTTGTTCTTTTATCATCTTATCAAACTCCTTGTGAAATGATGCTACTATCCTCTGTATAGTGTCATCTTCTCCACTATCCAAATCATTCGACTTGGGATGAGATAGAATTCCTGTATACATTTGTTTTGATTCACTCTCAAAATTCTTTGCATGCTTTAGCACTTCTTCATATGTTTCTGATGGTACTGCCTTCATATTTTTCTTATACTTTGGAAGCAATCCATCTACAAACCATTGCTTTACTAGAACATCTACTAGAGGCATTTGCATCTTATCGACTAATTGCTTTAGTCTACGGTTATAGGATTTCACATCTTCATCAAATTTTTGCTTTGTCATGCAAAGTTCCATAACAATATCTCCATCATCCTTCAAAGGTAAAAATTCTTCAATGAACTTCTCCTTTATCTGATTCCAAGTCTAAAAATCTATGGTATTTTCTCTCTTCAAATACCAATCAATTTCCAATCCTCTCAAAGTAGTAGGAAATAGAATTACCCAATCCTCTAGTCTATCCACACCATTTGCTCTCCAAATGGTTATGCAAGTTCCTATATGCCATGTGGGGTCTTCCTTACCCTCACCTAAAAATGGTGGATATCTCTATTTGGCTACCTTGTTAGCCATCTTAGGAGAGTCATCACTATCACTTGAGGTATCTCGTAGAATCTCTGACTGATTTCTCTTTGGGGGTGTCTTACTCCCATTGTCATCATAAGTGTCAATTTGAGGTATCTTATTCTATCCCACCACTCGGTGACCAAAATCTCATGCATATTCACTTTGTGACCTCCTTCACTGATGTGAGGGAGATGGTCTTGGTATTTCCTCCTGAGACCTCACATCCTGTTGCTCTAGTGCCTAACTCCCATCCTCTGCACTCCCTTGCAACCCTTCTATCACTTTCTCAGGTGTCACCATCCACTCTCCATCCTCTTGCACTTTTTTTGTGTCAACCCTTGCCTCTACACTTGGTGGTTCTATTTCCTCATCTTCTATCTCTATCAACAATACCTCAAAGTCTCCTTCTTCGGATGTCCAAACTTGCTCTATTTTTGGTTCTTGAGTACTACGATCTGAGTTACTTGTGTTTTCTCTCTAAGAAATCCTCATGCTCCTTCTTACTATAATTTTCTCTCTTACTTCTCATCTCCCACAACTTCATGCACTGGTGTCCGTCATTCACCTCCAGCTTTGTAGTATTCACACTTTGTCAATTTGACCCATTTTAACAAAAATACTAGATTTGATAAGGCAACGACACCAAATGTAGCATAGGGGTGGAGTATTCCCATTGGGGAGGTATATTCTAAGGCTGAGGATGATCAATATACTAGTCCCAACTTGGTTACCAAATCGTACAACCGTATGATCCTTCAAACTACCCTTTTATGCCCAATGATCAGCTTGTACGGATGTCAAATGCATACACTGTACGATCTCAAATCATATAGTGTCATAGATTGTACAATGTCACACTCAGAAAAACTAACATATTTAGTTTTGGAGGCTATCGTACATAGTTTTGTAATCGTTCAAGTCGATTTCCCAAAACTACCAAATCGGGTAAATTTTTCTCAATCGCCTGTTTTACCAAATCGGGTAAGTTTACTTTGTACGATTTGTATGAACTCTGGTGTACAATTTGTATGAAATGAAGGTACAATAATATGCTATATTAGATACTCTAATGCCTCAATCTCTCTCTAGAAGGTTTTGTAATGATTTGATATGCTAATCAATCCATTCTCCATAACATGCAAAACATCTTAACCAGGCTGATGAGAGATTCTATGCAACTGATTACATCTAAAAATCATACAACAGTGTTCAATACATCTCCTTTGATGCTACCATGCTTTCAAATCATTCCTCAGGGTTCACTAGTGTCGGATTCTATCAAAAGGTTGCAACAATGCATAAAACTAACCTGTAACATTCAATAGAAAACACATACAACAAGATTCATCCACAAATCACCATCCATCAATGCCAGGATTGTACACAGTACTCCACAAATATAATTATGCTCATTGGTGTATTATTATATCATGGATTCAATTACAATATGGATAATCTATCACTATACTTGCAATAACTCAGAACAATCAATCTATGTCTCAGAGTATAACCAGTAATCCTTACATAGGTAGCCAAACCTATAAAATTGAAAATGGGGCCTTATATAATGTTGCCTAGGCTATTCCAAGTGGTTCCTGAGGCAATTAGTTATTTACAACTACCCATGCACAACTGAATTCATTAAATTAGCCTTTTACTAAGTCTAACACCTTAGTTAGCAAATCTATGCGCCATTTCACTATGAAATTATATTTCCCATGCATTTGGATGAATTTCAATGTGCCCTGTACAATTTGCTACTACCTTGTACAGTTTTTCAATCCAATTGTATGGTTTGGTTCCCTGGTTGTACGGTTTGCCCCTACCTATACGATTTACAAAACTTGGGAAAACTATCAAAATTGAGCAAATCCTTTTTGATCACTTTCTCTTCTTCTAGGAGGTGGATTTGCTACCTACAATGACCTCTGATTTCCTAATTGGAACACCCAGGAATGGCCACAGTAGCCATCCCACATAGGTACGGTCCCTAAATTTACAACCGTCCCACCCTAGGATGACCACAAAACAGGGGACTTGCAGCTAAAATTTATAGAAACAACAACATCCTAGGCTTTCAAGATGATTATCTAGACCTTCACTTTGCATTATTTCTGTTTAGATAAGGATAGATTTAGTTTTTTTAAGTCTTTTCCTTGTTTATTGAAGAGTAGACTTTGTTTTTTATTAAAAACAACAAAATAAAAAAAACAAGAAAATAATAGCTTAAGCATGCATTTGCATGGTTTGATTATTTGCAACCTACCTAACGGTTAGGTTGCCATATAGGGTATGCATTTTGTAGGTTCCATTATTTATGCAATACTTCTCAAAGTAAAAATTTATTTTGCATTTAGTGAAATATCATTGACTACTCTTTTGTTTTACTTTATTTATGTATAAAAGGAACCACACACACCATGTCCCATTTGAACATTAGTGAGTTGGAACTTCATCCCCATGTTGGAAATTTTGAGTAGTTGTGTTGTCATTGATGTCAAGAGTCAGTTTTAGTGATATCAAAAGTCAATGCAAGGGATTGAAAAAAGGAGTTTTAAAATATTTATATTTTAAGCCCAAGAGATTTGATTTAAAGCATGATTGATCAAAACGTTGACTAAATTTCCTAAAGGAAGGAGATACCTAGGCCTATAAGAAATAAAATTATAATATTAAAGGTGTTAATATAAGACCTAAGGTTAAAAAGAAAAAACATCTAGGGTCAAAGGAAATAATATGATAATATTTATTATTATAATATTAAGGGTTAAAAGAAAATCCTAAGGTTACTTATAAATTAATTATAATATTTATATTATAATTAATTAATTATAACCCTAAGTAAGGGTTGGGCACAAAATAATAAGTTTAAATATTTATTCCTACCGATGTTTGAGAAAGGAAGGAATGTATCGCTCCAAATTTTTTGCATCCTTACATTTAGGCTATAGGATCCGTGCCCGGAATGAGGATGGGAAAAGGATGTCGCAGTACCTCGAACTGAGAGGACTTGCGAAGGTCCTTCCTCTCAAGGGAGGTGTATATTGGTGATTTTTCGATGGATGGTGGGTTCACCAGGAAACATTTAATGGCAGTTTCCACACCTAGGTTGGGAATGTGTTTTATGTGTTCGTTTTAGCCTTAAGCATTCATATCCTAGGTTTGGCCAAATGCGTCTAATCTATTCTATATGAAGATGCAAACTCAATGAGTATAGAAAAAAGATTTAAAGACAAAAAACATAGAAAGTATAGAATATAAACGAGGAATACCTGATTTGGGTGTTTGATGGAGATTATGATGTTTGAAGTAGTAAGGATCGTCTGGAATTCGACATAATCGTCTGAGATCTGACGAATTTGTCAGACGAATTCGTTAGAGACCTACAAAGAGAAAAATAGATGCCAAACAAAGAATACCACTGTGATGATAGAGGGAAACAACACAAAATGACAATATGAATACTAAACAATAGTTATGAATAGAAATTCAAACAAACTATGATATTTTAATGAGAAATTATGATCTTATCATGCAACCTAAGCTATATGGGTGAACTCCAAATGCAAAATAACATAAAATACTGAATAAATTTGCTAATTACAACATAAAACAGCAGAAAAAGGGGAGAAGAAATGCAAACTTGTGCACTGATTGCCTCAATGTTGACTGCAGTCGAAATCATCCCACATTGGTATGAAATTGTCTCTGATTCGACAAGATCGCCTCTGATCTGAACAGGTTCGTCGACGACGGTGAAATCTTGCTCCGGCTGAAAAACACTAAGGTACCTACAACAAAATTGGTATAGGACTACTGCAAGTGTGAATTTGAGATGATTTAACGTGTATGAAGTTAAGTTTCAGAGAATTTCAGCCAGGGGTTGGGAAGGGAAGGTCATAAGGATTAAATAGGCTTAGGGGATTAGTTAGGAGGTTGGAGATCATCCCTATTTGGGAGATCTCCAATGGGGGAGGGTCCCTAATGGCGCAAACATGCTTCTGCCCGGATTAGAGACCCGTTGGAATAGAAGCTAATTGTGCAAGATCAGTTTTGTGACAAGATCATCTGGATGTCTTAGCCCAGACGAAATCATCAGATCAGCGATGATATCATCAAACAGTCAAAACAACCTCTAAAAATGGCATGGAAAAGGGGGAAACGGATTACCCGGTGGTTAACGGGCGGTTTGGGAGGTTAAAATTTGAATTTAAATTACTTACTAGGATGAATGTAATTATTTTAATTTCACTGCGCCAATTTTAGGGTGCTACATTTTGCCCCCTCTTTAGCAAATTTTTTGAAGAAAATGCGTTAAAGATGGGTTCTTCTCGATCTACGAGAAAGCAAAAATTATTCCCATTTTTAGGAGACGATTCTTGGTCGAATCGTACGACAACTTACTATGGTGCCCCCTCCGTGTTTTTACCCAAATTGAACGTTTGAGGTAAAAACGTGAAAAAGCAAAAATTATTTTTGAATAAAATTAAGAAAAATAGGGTAAAACCCTAATTCATTTTTACTGTTCATTTTTACTGGTTTTAAAGCTTTGAAGTAAAAATGGTGGAGACGACACATAGATCAATAGAGGTCCGATGCGGTCTACGGGTAAGAGTCTAAACTTAGTTTAGAATGCTTTAATTTGATTTTAGATGCTTTTTAGGTAAATTTTGGATGAATTTTGGGCATCGCGACCATTTTTGGGCCGTCAACATTGTTGGGACAAAATCGTCTCGATTTCGACGAAATCATCTCAATTTCGCCAATTTCGTCCGAGGGCAAAATCGTCGAAAGGGGGACGATTTTGTCAAATTAGGGATGATTTCGGCTTGCAAAATTGGAGACGATTATGCTCAAATTGGGGACAATATCGTCCAATAGTGGGCGATATCATCAATTGCATAAAATTAAACTTATTTTACTTGCCTTTTTAAATACTTGAATTTGTTATTAATGATTGTTTGTTGTTTTGTTGTTTATGTTGCAGAGAGGTTTGCTAAAGAGCAGGGAATGGAAGTATGGAGGTTTGAGAGATGACTTGGCCACTCTTACATAGGCAGAGCAGGATCAATTGGCATAGGCCAGCTTACAGCATGTGGCAGAGATGCCATAGGTGTCTACAGATATGGAGCTACTGACAGCCCTAGCAGAGAGATGGTATCTAGGTTCTTCCTGTTTCTAGCTACCGACAGGGGAGATGACTCCCAATCTAGAGGATGTATGGAGGATTCTGAGAATCCCCATACAAGGATGACTAATTACTCCTGTGTCCAATCAAGGCCATGC
This sequence comes from Wollemia nobilis, assembly GCA_028583015.1. Lineage (NCBI taxonomy): Eukaryota > Viridiplantae > Streptophyta > Pinopsida > Araucariales > Araucariaceae > Wollemia > Wollemia nobilis. Next base: position 984,372 of record JAQPPZ010003272.1, read on the forward strand.
TATGAGATGATTGTGTGGTGACCCAAGCTTCTCCATGGAGAAGGGCAAAGTTAACATCGAGGCACTGCGTCAGATGCCTGGGGCATCTAGACTCACACAAGTTCTAGCTGGAGTAGTTGGTGGACTTCTACTGTGCCACCAGAGTGGGTGTAGGGTGTCA